>JARJLE010000835.1:0-14578 GCA_029289555.1 Mycena latifolia | reverse complement strand
CTAGGAAGGGCATCAAAATGTGCCGTTTTTCTGGGATGCGAGAGAAGGGTCATACGGTGTTGTGCTGCGAAGCGCGACGATGAGTAGGTAATTGTTGGCGTAATCGATTTTAACATAAACGTACGTCAACCCAGATGTTCGTTGAGGTCTGAAGCTCGATGAGGTCGGTCGGAGCAGGAGACTTGGACAGCTGCAAGTTGCGGAAAATTACGTTCGTTCCTTTCTGTTTGACGTTCAGCCATCTTGATCAAAAAACAGGGTATTTTGGTTCAACTTGCCTGACTCGGAACCCACCGCCGGTAACGCCGGAGTTGGACCCAATGCCGACAATAGTCGTACTGTTGGAAAGAAATTCAGCGTGTTTGCTCCTACGATGCAGCCCGTAGGATGCATACTGGTTCCCGACGTCAATGGTAATCGCCGTCTGGGCAATGTAAGTCAATCCAAGTGTGGCATGAGGAACTTATTAACATACCTCCTGTGATAATGCCGCTGATCTGAACGATCTTTGGGGTTGCCCCGGTGATGGCTGAGCGAAGCGCGGCAAGAGACGTAACGCTGTAAGTATTTCCACTCAGTCCAGATCAACACATGAGGGGAAGCAGTCAAACGTCGTGGTGGCCCCACCGGCGCCTCCTGTTGTACCCCCATTCAAGGTTGCATAACCCACCATTTGGTCGACTGGGATACTCGTCAGAATCTAAATCTTCGACAATTTGGATTGCACTCACTGGGAGCAGCCCGCTTCTCGATCGTGGCTGCGCTGCTCAAAGCGGCGAGGAGGAAGAGTACAGAAAAACGAGCATACATGACTAGGAGAGAAGTTGCTGTTGTCGGGAGGTGAGCAATACCTACCAAAGAATCGAGAACTTGAACCGTTTTTATGTGCACCTGGATCTAAAAATTGTACACCTCGATCTAAAAATTGTACTGTCCGGCGGACCGCGTCTATAAAGAGGATATTTATCGGATCCAACCTGCGTGGGCTGCTGACCGCATAGAAGTCAAATCACAGACCTCAATGGCAACTGTACCATTCGATCCTTTGGGTTTCCTGTGAAGCGTGCGCTCACGCAAATCTTCGGCAGAGGGGACATGATACCGTGACCTTCCCCGGAGCGTAGAAATAGAATCGATCCCACGCGAAGACATTAACGCGAGTATCGCCGCGGCGTCCTCCCTGAGAGGTCATAAATGCAATATGCCAGTAGCTCCAATGCGAGGAATTTGCCAGTTGAAGCAGAAGGGACACGGAAGAAAATAGGTGCGCTGCATCTTCCGGCCCACAGGAGAGTTTCTCCGCTAACGGTACAGCACGGTCCGTCGGGGCGTGAGTTTCCGCTGTATAGCGGCACCAGGAGTGGGTGATACATCCTGTGATCAGAGATGTGTCGTGGTCCAGGTACATTCAAACGGTTCACCTTGGATATGCTTGAAGGCGTCATTAATAACCTCATACCACCTCGTAAGCCGTCCTCCAGTAAGGGGTCTGAGGCGGAGATGTAGTGGTTCTCCCGGTCTAACTTAGACACATGTCACACGTCTAATACGAACAGACAGGACAAGGGAAAAGGAGAAGGAAGAAGGGCGGGAGAGAGAAGGGACGTGAAGGGTGGGCGTAAACGGGGAACTGAGGGCAGTGCCAGCGGTAGTATAAGGGAAGAACCGGGAGCGGGGCGGATGCAGCGACAGGCCTCCGCACTTTACCTGACCGCGGCATGTGGATGTGTGCGTGCGTGGAGGAGCGGGGAGGGGCGCCGCGGTGCTGAGAGCAAGAGGTGAGCGATAGTAAAGTCGCTGACACAGACCTGGCAAAGTCGGGAAGGGGGGGGGTGTAAGCCACAAATGTAAGCAACCCGTCAGCAGAAATGCCCGAAACCCTGTCGGAAAAAGTCGTGTTAGGGTCATGACGTCACCCCAACTTCAAACTGATGCGTGCCGAAGTCTGCCGAAAAAAGGTTGTGTCTAGCAGCGGGCAGAATAAAATATTTTAAGTAGCTAGCTAGATAGAGGATATCCACAAATGGGGGGTAGCCAATTCTGGGATCTATCCGGTCAGATTTAAAGCCACAGTGGAAAGTCCAAGATGTAGACTAATGAAAGTCGTGCCGATGGCCCGATTTGGGGGTTGTCAGCGAGGTCTGTGTTAAGATCAGAATGATCGCTCACCTCTTGGCTGAGAGGGCGGATGCAGACGACGTAGGAGCGGAGCAGTGGCGAACTTTCTGCGCGTAATGAGTGCTTACGCACTCCGACGTACATATCGAGCCCTACTTCCCACGGTGTTCGGTCTTCAGTTTGTACAAACAGTTCCTCCGATATGCCTTTCGCCGTCCGGCGTCGGCGCTCTGAAAATTCCGGTCTTGGATCTAAACTCGAGTGACCGCCTGCTCCGCGTTAATCTCTTCAAATTTGTAACTGAGATTTATTTCAGCAGAGCATGTGTCTAAAATTGCTCCCTAAAGGGCCAAGGCACAGACAGAGTTGGACTGGAAGCGGACTGAAATAGGTGGAATATTCCAGCCAACATCCGATTTTCCATCGAGGACAAGACCGACGACCTCAAGCAGAGCTGACCATACTTGAACGCGAAGGCCTTGCAACCAAACTGATGTACACTCAACGCGTTGAACACGACACCCATCATCTCAAGAAATGGACCACCACTCACCAATTCTTGGTCATGCTCTTGTGCGTTTACAACTTGTTTACAACTCGTTCTATAGTCAGAATCTATTGCTCATTCGTACTGCCGATTCCGACCAACGGCAACAATTGAATCATTCGGCATCAGTATGCGCTGGGAAAAAATAAACATTCAAACCTCAGGAAGTCAGGTGTGAGTTTTATGGGACAGTCTCGGATACTCTCCGCATGGGCGTTGCATAGGGTTGCATTCGAGTTACACTGGGCCTACATTATGCCATGGGAATAAGCGGCGATCATTCAGCACCTCTCCCTTCGGCACTCTCCGAAGTTCCAGTGTTGTCAGTCAAGGGGTTTGACGGGGTTTGACGGGGGTTTTGACGAATGGTCAACCGTTTGACGCTCAATCCTTGACGGGTCAAGACCGCGGGCCGAGAGGTCCGACTCGTTAAGCGGAAGGTTCCGGGAAGCCCCTTACAGCTCACTAATTTTTTTAAAATCGCTTGACGACAATGTCAGCACGTTTCGTCAGCCCCTGACCGCAATGACCCGTTAAACGCTTGACCGGTCAGAAATCCTTGATCCTTCTTGACCTTTCTTGACTGACCCTGACGACACTGCTCCGAACCACTGATGTAAGTACGCTTGCTCTCTCCGGGTTCAACACGAAAGACGGTGCGGTCAGTATAGACGCCGATTTTCTCCGCGATCTGCGAGGATGAAATTGTCTTTCCCTGTCTTCCGAGTCTGTCGCCTATCTTTATTGACTTACTTTTTGAGTTCGATTGAGTGATTACGGGAGACCAGCCGTGAGACGCTCGCAGTCTATATTGTAACATAAATAGGACAAGCTGTTCACTCTGGCAGCTCATCGCCGAACACCGCGGCCCTCATAAAACCCAACTTGTACCTGCGGCATTCAAAATGCCAAGAAATATATCCATCTCGCCACCCTCTCCACCGCTTCGCTACCTCAACATCCAACTCCTCAATATCATCCAATCCTGCCTCACCATTCATCTTCCGTTCACACTCCTCCATTCGCAACAATCCATCGATTCGATTTATTGCCGCTCGAATTTCGTCGCAAAGAAGACAGATGGTGTCGTATGTTGTCCACTCGCCAGCGCTCCCGCTGCCGGTTGCGCCGGACGACGATAGAGCACGAGTGCGCAGGTGGATTAAATTATGGGTCTCTCCTGCGAGTTCTTCCTTGTGGAAGGAAAGCAGATCATTCATGACTTCCTACAGGCCACATGCCGTCAAAAATACGCCCCTCGGTACAAGAGGTGTAGAGAGAACTCACGATGAAGAAATCAAATCTGGGAGAACTCTGACATATTTTGACAAGGGGAAACTTTGCTCTTTGTTCGCCTTGAAAATTCCCGCAGCATAGGCCTCGGCTGCGCCACTCTTAGACCGCAAATAGTGGGGACTGCACGGTGTAGCGGTTAAACAATACCGTCACGTTGCCAAATTATCAAGTCTGCTCACAATTTTAGGGCGAGTCCATCTAAATGCACGTCAGAATGGCGCGGTCGCAAAAGAGAGTTTGGAGCACGCTGAGGGTTCAAGTTAGCGTATGGGATAAGGATGAAATGCAAGGCTCACCGTTGCCGTGAATATATCCCTTTCATTAGGCACGCATCCATATAATTTATCCATGGGACAATTGCCAACCCCCTGAGTACAGTATCGTTGCCATAAAAATCCGACAGCTGCTTCAGGTTGGAGTGGTAGAGCGCCAGGAGACCATTCTGCTGCGTTTCGCCAAGGTACAGCTTGTGCGAGAATTGCACAATCTCCGCATACACCGCTTCGTCTTCGATGGAGTCGTCCACGATGATAGCAATTGCTGTCAGTTTCGCGAAAAGAAGTTTCATCTCGGTGCCCGCATGCGGGTAGGATCGTTCGACGACCCCACCGGCAGCGTGCTCTACCTCAGTGAGCTGCTTGACAGTCCACGACGAGGCGGGCCCCAACGTGTAGAGAATCCAATCGTGATATGGCTCCCAGTAATTGGCGTCGAAGGGCGGGAAGGGTTCATAGCGATAACCGATCTCGGTCAACAGACGCTGGATGCAGGAGGAAAAATCTGAGAGCCATTGTCGATATCCGTTGGGAAGTAAGCCTTAAGGGACGAGTGCGGTCGACTGGTCTACGCAAAACATAGACAGATTATATACATACCGACATATAATTAAGCTGTGAGATGCGGGTCGGCCCGGGAGCTCTCACGGACGTAAGATCCACTTCACTCCCGACAGCCTCGGCGAATCACAACAGCTAACACGGTTCCGAGGATTCACGGACTCGGAGATTTCCCTTGCAAAGTGTCGTTGCCGCCTGAGGTCCAGAGGAAGCAATGCGAGTATGAAAGTAGGAATGTACCTGGCAAATAAATTAGGTACAGCACGATTTGGTCGTAGTTTCGCTCGCTAGCACTTGACTTAATGTTTGTGTGTTTAAAAAAACCCTTCACATTTTTGAAAAGGACGTTTAGAATACTTACGGGGGCTGCGGCTCTTACATAAATCGATGATCGTTTGGACATCATTCTCCGGAGTCCACAAGTACCGGAGACACGAAAGGAGATTGCGGAGCATTTTATCTGCCAAATGCCATGTCATTGGGGAGAGGAATGCGACTCAAGGGAGTAAATACCCACTGTACTTTTGACGAACTCCACGGGCCACGCTTTGAGTCCTCAGAGCTCCGGCGTGAGGGTAACGGCGGTTGCTAAATCCAACACACGTTAAAAATTATGTAACGCAAACGAACATCAGAAACGCCTTCAGCACAACTCCAGCAGCCTAATTAGCATCCCCGGCGGCCGCCAACGCATGAACCGCTTCTGCGTGTGCCATATGAAGATCATCTCCAGGGAACGCGGATAGAACGATGCCCATCATCTCAAGAAATGGACCACTCACCAATTCCTATATGGTCAATAGAGAGGTTGCGCAAAAGCCGCAAAAGCCGCATGCGGCTTTTGGTCATTGCGCAAAGCCGCACGGAAAAAAGTGAATTCTGGGGGATATCAGCCAGCTATTCCAATGAAGGGCTACCTGAGAGGGTGGACGGGTACTGTGAGGTGAGAGAGCTTTCTTGGCATTGCCCCTGGCACGTGCTGGACTCGAGAGTGTGAGAAAAGGAAGTGGAGTTCGGGTGATGTTGGAGCGCTGCGTCAGAAATACAGCTTCCCATGCTTGCACATCCCATGCATAATACTTTCAGCAGTGGAATACAAAGCTTAGAAGGTCAATGGATGGTATTGAGCATGAAAAGAACCAAGAAAAATCAAGAAAAGTGCGCGGCTCTGCGCAATGGCCAAAAGCCGCATGCGGCTTTTGCGCAACCTCCCTAATGAACATGCTCTGGTGCGTTTACAACTAGACTAAAACAACGCCGCCCTGAGGCCCATTCCGGCCAACGGCAATCAATTGGATCATTCGGCACCAGTGTGTGTGGGGGGGAAAAAAACCATTGCTGCGCGTACCCGCCAGCCGGCTGGGGGTCAACACTTTCCAGCTCAGGAAGTCAGGTGGAAGTCAGAGTCTCCACATGGGCGTTGCATAGTGATGCATTCGAGTTGCATTGTGTTATGCCATTTGAATAAGCGGCGATCATTCGGCATCTGTTCTCCCTTCGGCACTCCCCGAACCACTGATGCACCTACGCACAGACTCCCCGGGTTCAACACGAAAGACGTTGCGGTGTTATACATATAGACGTTAATTGAGAAGTTTGTGCTGAATTTCAATGGTTGTATGTCGCGGTGCTGAGAATTCAGTCTTCGGCAAATTTGTGTAACAGTTCACCGATCTAAGGTTCGCGCTCTGAAATTTCAACACACATTAATTGATCAGGAGGACTCCGAGAACATCACCTGGAGGATCCGCCCACGGCATTCATCTGTTCAAGTTTGGTTAAAGTTACAAATTTGTGCAACTGCTATTTATTTGAGCAGAGGATGTACCGAAAATTCTTCCCGAACTGAGGGCCAAGACACAGACTGGAAACGGATTGAAATATGTGGAATATTGCTACGTAAGTAACGCAACATCCGATTGTCCACAAACACTTCAAGAAAAGCTGACCATATTTGAACGAGAAGGTCTTGCCAAACTAACGTACACCTCCACGCGTTGAACACGACGTCCATCATCTCAAAAAATGGACCCCCACGCACCGATTCTTAGATGCTCAATGAACATGCTCTGGTGGGTTTACACGTCGTTACATTCCTCCATACACGTTAACACGCACAATTCGAGGCAGGAACACGCAAATCGTCGATACCTGCATCGTGTTCCGCTCGTGGCACGTCGGCTCTACGACAACCTTCATTCTGTCCTGCGCAATTATTATGGCGTTGGGGATATTCTACGAGGCTCTCCGTGTGTTCCAGAAGAACGTGGACGCCCGTCTCGCCCTCGAGTTAATCAATGCGCCGGGCGGTATCAGCTTACCCCTCGGCGACGACACAATCTCGGACTCAGGGCATGCTCGGAAGGCACCTAAGGGGTGAGATCATTATCCATGGAAGGATCACGCCCGAAACTGAGCCGAGCTGCCAGAATGACAGTGCCCCTCGCCTTCCGCGTGTTGCGTGCAACGCTGTACGGTGCCTCCCTCTTTCTCTCGTTTTTCCTCATGCTCATCTTCATGACCTACAACGTACGCCCAGGTCCCCGAAAGATCATCAGTATCTGAACTGACATGATAGCACACTAGGCGTATTTGATCCTCGCCACCGTTCTCGGCGCGGCCGTCGGGCACTTCTTGTTCGCGGGCACAATGAATGTGGACGGCCTCCTGCACGAGGAGAACAGAGGAATTCCCTGTCGTTGATTTCCTTCCCATTCGTTAGAGGTGCCCGGCGTCCTCGATTACAACGTCCAACTTATACCCTTATACTCCTCTCATATCTTTGAAGTGCATATGTATAATCTCATCTAGTGCTTCCGGAGGTAAGACGCGAGTCCATAAGGAAAACGACACAAGCCAAAGTCACATACGACTCTGCACAAAAAATCGAAGAGTGCGGAAGGACGCACGCGGCTCCTAGGTACCCAGGGGCACGTGGCCAGGAGGAGGAAGCAGTATCCGTGTTCAATAATGACTTTCAAACAAGGAGCAAGACCTCAAATTTACATAAAGCTGGTAAGGGTAAATATTTTTCGTCTTTGACTCGTCTCGGCTAGTTAGGCCTCATTGCCTGTCCACATGCCACCCGATGTAAATGTAGGAATTCGGCCTTATGCACAGTGACCCTCTGCAAACGCGCAGAGGGCTCTATTCATAACTACGGCTTAAATACAAAAGAACGACTCATAAATACCTAAGGAGATTATAGTAAGCACGACAGGAGCACAAGAATAACAGCGCGCATATGAGTCCGTAAGGCTCGGTAGGAGTCAGGGTGAGGGAGGTGAGTTCAAGGTGAGTGCGGATGCATGGAACAGTCGGAGGAAGTTCAATCCCGCCTCAGCGCCCGCACAGCCATCCGTCCAACGGAGGCAGTGCATCGGTGCTTCGGTTGATAATCCAACAGTAAACATGTACGACTTTCGGTTTCATCTCTGTTGAGCCGGGACCGTGCGCAGCCGAGTTTGAGCGGAAGACGCGCACCACGCGCAGATTTTTCTGTGTGTTTTTCCCAGTTTCGAGAAATCTGCCGGGCGTGACGAAAGCGCTTCGGAGAATCGCTCCGGAATACCGTCGGCGGAGCCCGAGGCAACTGCTGGAAGACAGGGAGATTCAAGTTCAGGAAATAGGGGTTAGTTGAAACTCGAAAATGACAGGACTTGGGACATACGTGAATGACCTGCAGGTTAAGTCCTTTCTTCTGCTTTGAAATATATATCCTTTGCAGTCCTAGACAGGTGAGCATTTCCGGACTGTTGGTGAACGAAAAATTGGCCAATGACCAACGTCACGCGTTCTAGGTCACGTCACGGCCGCGCTCCTCGCCACCACTGTGGCACTATGGACGCGCTCGCGGCAGCCGTCGCGGCCGCCGGTACTCAAATCCGCGACTTCGATGCGAAATTTTCTGCGATCGTGGACGAAATCACGAACTTGAAGGCAGACAAGGCCGCGCTCGAGTTCAAAGTCGCGCGCTTGGAGCGCGAGCATGAGGACGGCGCAGAGCCAGAGGTGCGTCCAGTTTCCGTCCTTGATTCCTGATATCGAGCCCGCGCATTTAGGCCGGGAATGACGGCGGTGCGCCGGAGGACGGGGACGAAGGGGTGGGCAGCAAGAAGTGGGTTGTCAAGACCGCCTTGATGGGTGTGCGCGCGCAGTTGAATCGCGCGCGTGCTATCAACAAGCAGCTCGCGGCGGAGCTCAGGGCCGCCGGGCTGGTTCGTGTCGCATCCGGTCGCTTTTCCTTCAGCACTCACTTTGAATCTGCATAGCACAATGCCACCCTTCAAGGTCAACTCGATGCGGAGCGGAGCGCTAAAAACAAGCTCCAAGCAGTATGTCGTGCCTATTTACGATCTCTTCTCACGACGAATATCCACAGACGATGGATGCATTGTCGGGTCTCCTCCGCTCGCAGTCCAATAATGTGCGCATCTTGTCGCCCCCCTCATATTCCCCGCCATGCTCATAACTGTCATATACAGCTCCCGGCTGGCGGTGCCGCACCTGCCACCCCCTCCCCTCAACTCGAAGCCGAAGCAGAACACCCTGCACCCGCACCTTCGCCCGCCACAACGCACAGGCGTCGCCGCAAGCGACAGTCCAGCATCGACCCGGAGAATATCGTTGACGAGTCACCCAGAACAGAAGCCGAACCCGCGCCCGCGCCGGCACCCTCGCCCGCCACAACGCACAGACGTCGTCGCAAGCGCAAGTCCAGCATCGACCCCGAGAATATTGTCGACGCGCCACGGCACCGGGCTCCGACTTTGCGTTTGCGCGAGGCCCGCGGAAATGCCGCAGAGCGTCCGACCAAACTTCGCAGGCTCACTAGGTCGTAGATCGCTGACGGAATGCGTTGGCTTTTTTTGCACGGGCGGAAATGGACCCTAGATTGTACCTCTAAGCACGGAAAGTAGTTAACTTAATGGTTTCATAATTGGACGCATGGCGAGCGTGGAATGGAGCCGAAGCACATTGATACTATGAATCGATCCAGTGAGAGAATGGTGCCGGTCAGCACCGACACACAGCCTTCCTGCGGGCCGTGTTGAATCTAGGAAATTTTGAATTCGCCACTACGCGTAGTGATGATTTCTTGTGGTTTCAGTCTGGTTGAAGACAGAGACTAAATTAAATGTATTACATTCAAATGAAGGATGACTCCACAGGCTTCATAATTCCTTGTCCTTATCCCCGGCCACCCGGATTATCCGCCGGATGCGAACTCCGCCGCCCAATCGTTGGTAGATTTTCGGTGCAATGGTTGTTTCTAAACCGCCCCGCGCGCGCGCACTGCTGCCTGCATTCTATCGTCCCAACGCGCTGCGCTTACTTTCTAATCCAATAGTTTTTGGATGGCCGCCTACTCATCGCACGAGATCATCGCACGAGACTACCTCAGGGATTAATTAAGTGAGTACTGACTCCGATTGAAGACCTCTTCGCTGTCAATTGCCGAGTTACGACGAATTAAGGACTACGTGATGGCGGAGTACTTACATCGGTGTGTATTCCGTAACTTCCGTTGGTTCGGCTGGCACCCTCAAGCGCCGTATGACGCTCTTCTCGCCGCGTCGATGTGCGCCACCCCCTGCAGCAACACCGTCCTGCGTATTTATTTCACCTTCGGGATTTACCTCATCTCGCTACTTGAAAGGACACACATGTCTTACTTGCAACGCTTTCACTGTGCGGAGCTGCTTCGCCAAAGATTGTTTCTTGTATCCACCTTGTCTGTTAGGCGATAGCAGCCTACATATCTCGTAGCCAACTCGTAGCGACATTGGTGTATTCTTTTACGTGTCACAGTAGCCACGATCAAGTGTCTCAAATATAGCCAAGCTCGATGAGTGAATACTAAATCACGCCGGCCGGCGGTGGCTGTGGGGACATTGAGCTGTGCGACGATGGGAAGATATACATCGGATGGGGAGTGGGAGAAACACACCATAGACATCCAACCGGCACAAGCGCACGCGGTCCACTAAAACGCGGAGCTTGAGCAGTCGTCGGAGCAGCTTGTGATGATGAATCCCGAGAATGTTAGGTAACTGCAAGGTGATGAGCAGTGATGAAAGAAAGTAGAGGGGGGAATAATGAAGAGCGAGGAACTTACGGGACTGAGCACGATCACACAGAGACACGCGACCACGGCGACGCTGCTGTCTCCTGCTGGCCGAGGATGGGCAGGCTTCAGGGCTACTAGTAGGAACTTAATAATCTTCCAAGAAGTAGAAAGAGAAAAGGAGTCCACGAGATGATTCTGTATCCAGAGTGCGCCGTGCACAACCGCGCCGAGGAAGAGTTCGCAGACGGCCAACGGTGCATATGATTGGGCTTCGTATAATCGACACCCGGACCGAGAAGCAATACAACTGATGCCGAAGAGAAAACAGGGGGCAGTTGTGTGAGCATGAGGAAGCCTGAGGAATATCCGACGATTACTATCTCTTGAAATGGGTAGAAATGGAATAAGACAGACCCGGGCGGTTCGGATTTGATGGCATGAGAGGCGCCTTCAGGATGATAGTGGCGAGGATTAAAACACCGTAGGCATAAGCGTCCAACACTCCAAAATAGTCTATTAATATACACCGCCATTGGTCGGACAGCTGGCCTCAACCTGCACGCGACATGCGTGCAAGGTGCATGTGGTAGTGACTGCCAGCTGCGATGCAGCTGGATTCCAGGACCAATCGCCTATGGGACCAGCATGGCACCACGTCTGGCTGGCCACCAGCTGAACGTCAAGGCTGGAATGCACCTGCGGTGTCAGTTGTTATTTGTAGGTCGACTCGCATTGAATCCCATTTCTTTTCCCACATCGTTTGAATCGTAAATCTCGATGAATATTAGTCGAGAAAGGGTACATAGATGCATAATACTTCCATCTATTCCGTCCATCTCCAACGTCTCCTTCACCCGACACGTGTCCGAGTGCCGTCGCCGGATCTGCTCAACACCCTGTTCTAACTACGCCCTTCACATTGAGCTCATAGTCGTTGACGTCGTATTCTGATGTCAATGCTTGGTCATTGATACGTAACTCGTTGTGAATCTTTACGAAGTGTTCGTCCAACTTGTTCCAGAACTTGACCAAGAGATTTCACGCTGAAGGTAGCTTCAGAGAACGCACCACGACAGCGATGGGGGAAAAAGGAACCATCAAAGTGATGCGAGCGCATAGAACTACGTCCTCAGAGCATTGAGTCCCTTTGACTTGATTGTCGGTGTGGATCTTGAGGCTCCACCCGAGGAGCTAAGAAAGCACTGTAAAGGACCATAGACATGAAAGAGAACACTGTGATCTTCGACGGCTTGAAGGCATCTTCGACAACCTATGATCTCCTCCCAGTCGGCCAAAGAGATCTTGGCATCCACAGGGTAGCCCCGCACGAGGAGATGGGGCAAACAGGCTCATGGCATGACATGACATGGTAATCACCAGTGGGGACAGTGCTTGCGCGCCCGCCAAGAAGGAAACAGTACGGCTTGCTGAGGCCTTGAATGGTCCCGAATTGGGGCTTGAGGAGGATGGCGGGCAGGGCGAATAAGCACAAAGATCGATCAGCGAAAACAAGGTGATTTGAAGATGCTTGAGGGCTTGACGGCCGATGCAGAGAGGAGTTGAAGCTCGGATGAAGTTAGCGACCGGAGGATTGGTCGCAAGAGGGTTTGAAAACCCGAAAAATGCACCAGGGGTCGGTTTTTTTCTCTCAGAGGGTCGGGGTATCCCCCCCCTCCTACGTAAGTGATTTGTAAGCGATTTGTAAGCAGAACGTGGGGTCCGCTTAACCTTTCCTCGCAAAAAACGTACCAGAGTCCGCACTTTTGGTAGCTATGTCCTTTAACGTCTTAAGCACTCTTGGGTGGTTTTCCACAGTGACAAGATATGTTTACATTCATAAGACTTGTCGGCACTTTCCCGCCGAGATCAATGCACGTGATGATTTTCTCTCTGCCGAGTGGCTGTACCCCCGCCCCCCCTCCAAATGCAGTAATAAAGTTTTGGTCTCTAACTCGACGACCACGGACCCGTTGACTTCGGGACCACGATTTTCGGAATCCCCATTGAACATTGGGTCAGAATGGGGCCTCATATAAAAAACCCGCATTTCGGAAACCCCTTGATTGGTTGCCGAAGTAGGCTAGTCGGGGGATGTCTCCCTCGCCGGGATTGGGATATGAGCGGGGGACTTTTAATTGAAATGAAGTGAGAATCGATGTGCTGTACGAGTCGAGCGATATGGGGCGGAAGGCAAGGCGGAGGGTGGAAGTGGGAGAAAAGAAAGCGTGGCGCGATCAACATGCACGTGATGATGGATGCCGTACCAAACAAACGCACGCACTGTCGATTCACGCAAAGGGCCACATCCAGCAGCATCCAGCAGTTTGCTCCGAGTCGTTACTGGGGCAAATAAAAATGGTACATATCGGGAGCTTGACGCAGGCTTCAGCGTTCAGCAAGGAGTCCTGCTCAAGAGTCTGCTTCCGCTTATAGGAGCGCCGCGGCTACAGTGTCCGAGTCGGCCGAAGGCGGGCGACGGACTTTGGACAGGCTTGATGTGTCATATGTAATTTTTGTCGTATAGCCATGGTGTACAATGTCGCCAGTTTGTAAAATAAAACTGGGGCGGTCTGTCGGAGGCTGGCTGCAAAATGTTGCATCCATGTGGGTATGCAGCTGGTGGAGGCTGGAATCTTCGCTGAGGTGCCTGCAGCTGGCATCTACCTGGCGGCTACCTGGGACCAGTCTCGAAAATGCTGGCCTCTACCTGAGAATCCCAGCTGGTATACACGTGCTAGCACTTTGGCGGTGATATTGTGACGGGGAGGAAGGCCCGCGACTCACTTTCACAGTTTCACTGCTTTGATACTAATATCGTCGATCGCCACCGCCGTATAAAATGCTGTCAACCCATCGAAAGTGGCGCCGCGCACAAGCCCGTGGAAGAGTCAGATTCGGCATACCCACTATGTGGCAAGAACAACCCAGCTTTTTTCCGCCTGAAAGGCGCACCGATATATCCACAATGACAAATACCGAACACCCACCGTGACGTTCCGAGGACAACGAAACGAAAGGCGGGAAGCGGCGGCAAGACGAAAAGACATCAGTACATGACCAGCCTAGGAAAGAATGGCAGCGGAAGGGAAGGTAAGACCTCTTCCGAAGCGGAGAATTCTCCTAGCTATAACGACTGGCGCAGTGCGCACAAGGAAAAGTGATTTCAATGACTCGACGAACTACCAGACAGGTGAGATAGAGAATTGGAGGAGAGAAAAATATCGATGTAGGGAAGTAGTCGACAGACGCTCGCTGATGGAAAGCCAGGGGTGAAGGTGGTGGGAAAGAGGAAATTTAAAAATTCCGTGACTTCCTTTTGACTGCATCTAATTGATCAATTGATCCAATTCGCTCTTTCGGGTCTCTGATCAGAAAATCAACTAGACGGTTTCAACAGTTTGAAGGCATCGCCTGCCACGAATATCAAGCAGGAAGTATTGGCACAATTCCCTTCCTGTTGAAATAACATTATGGGGACCGATCATTGAAACGCTGATTTCAATTTTGTTCGGTTTCTTCCCGGCGAGGAATGAGGATCTGTCTCTTGTCTGTTGGAGCCAATTGGTACCAAGATTTGGATTCGAGGATGTGAATTGACATGAGATGCAGGTAAATATCCGTAGAGCGAATTATTTCAAACGAATCACGGTAACCTGTCCTAAAAGTACACTTGAAAACAATACAGTTCAAGAGGAATTCATGTATTGACGG
>JARJLE010000834.1:0-14593 GCA_029289555.1 Mycena latifolia | reverse complement strand
ACTTTTTACTGTCGAGAAAATCGGTTGATTGACCCATCGGCCAGATTTGGCGTATCATCAAGGCGTCCTTTCATCGTTGCACAATCTTGGTGCAGAGTTTGTGCAGTCTGGCGACTACAAGATACTCTTGCCTGAGCGTCACATCATATCGCCCCAGGAATTTCCGAGGTGATGAAACCTGGGCGCACTTCGAGATGAGCATTACCGTTCCGTGGGCCGTTCAATGGCAGCAAGGTCCCGCAAGCGACGAATGTCCACATTGCGGCGCAATAAATGATTTTAGTGAATGGTGCGGAAAACCGCCTGCTACATTGTGTTTAGAACTGACGGCCAGGGATGCAAAAGTAGTCAGCGAGACCATCTCAGAGAATCGCTGAGAGTTGGCTGTACATGCGACCAAAATGTTTTCTACGACTACGACTGCAAGACCCCTTGGACTCGACCGGACGGCTAGTCGACACGATATCCCCTGTGAAGATGGGCCCTGGGTTTAATGCAGTACTTTCGGATGAAACGGCACGTGGGTTTAAAAATTCTGGTTCCTATGAGCGTTATTCAACTACCATTTTTAGATCGTTCCGGCAGACGAAAACCAGTCCCTTATCCTCGGCGCAATATCGCACCACCCTGCAACATCCTCCTACGTGTATAATATACAACAGGCGACCATGCCGTCCGTCGAGGACGATGGACGAGCAGCCGGAGATCCAGTGGCACATGCGACCAATTCTCGTCGACTTTCTTCTAGAGATCCATCAGTACTTCATGCTACGGCCGGAGACCCTGCATCTGGCCCTCACTATCCTTAACCGCTACGTGTCTCGTCGCGTTGTTTTCGTGAAGCACTACCAGCTGCTTGGCTGTGCTGCTCTTCGGCTTGCGGCCGAGTTCGAGGAGGCCGAGGATTGTGTCCCCACTGTCGATGATCTCTCTCAGACATGTGTGGGGATTTACGAGGAGGACGCTTTATCCAAATGCAGGAGCATATCCTGGGTACTATCAAATCCACTGGCACCCTAGGTCATCCTACGGCCGCGGCGTGGCTTCGTGTCATGTCTCTGGGTCCTTCCGCGGAAGACGAGAAGGTTCGACATGTCGCGTACTTCCTGCTGGACATGACTCTCTTCTATCGCGAGTACATCCAGTACTCCCCGTCGTCGATCGCCGTGGCCGTGCTTACCCTCGCGCGCTTCCTCTGCGGATACCCGCAGCGCCCGTGGGAAGAAACTGCAGAAGCGTCCCTGGTGGTGGATCTCCTTGACGTGCGCTTAGCAGAGTACGCCAGCGACCTTTCGGTGATACTCGTGAAGAAATATTCCTACGAGCTCTACTTCAAAGTAGCCGTGTTCGTCCTCCGATATTACCTGGAGGGCGGGCGATATACTCGTCGAACCTCCAGGGGGATATCGTTGGTGGTGGATGACTTCGAACTCGGAAAATTGTCCAACCTACATTTATAACCTCATTTTCACGATGGCAATGCAACATTTTAATCCACGCACGGCATAGCCTCCGTAGCGCTTAGCGGTAGTACCCACTTCATCAGGTAAAATAGAAACATTACGCACGTCTAATGCGCTGTCGATGATGCTGCATACTTGACATGACAGCTGCGTTCAACAGTGGCTGCAAGCGCAGTCTACGGCAGCATCATTTAAATGCCTTGCGGAGTTGCGTCTACCTGCATGGCCCCGATTACCTTCCCATTCCCAGTCCCCTGCCTCCGATGTTTCAATCGCCTAATCTATTATTCCGTGGCCTAGCATCGCAAGAGATAGCACAAACGTCATCTAATTGCTATGACAAGAAGAGCGGAGACTGTTCCATATTTGAACGACATGGAAGTACGACATGCACCGGCGCGACTGCCAAATATAATCAACATTCAGATGTCTCTCGAATGAGCGTCGCTTTCGATTGTTTTTTTTTTTATTTCCCTTATATCCAGGCGTATAGGCTACATAGGAGGACACGGAATTTCACTCGATTATAATACATCGCCTGTGGTCAAGTATGGACAAGGAAGCCGTCAGCTATTCCATGATTTCGGGCCACGGTGTGCTACTATCGTGACAGGTATCGTGGTTTGTATGTCTACGACGACAGGTACATGCAGTGCCAAGAAAGATGTGGGTATTCATTTATACAGCCATCGTAAGACTACGTGAGGTATCGTGTATTATGTATGATACAAGCGCGGGTGAATTGAGTTGAGTTAATATATACCAAATATATACAGGCCAAGAAGCGCACGAAGCAGGACTGTGGGCGGCTTCACAGCAGCGCGCGGAGGATGAGCAGCACGAGCGCCGCTATCCCAGCACTCGGGACAGCCATCCGTGGCCCGCCGTCCACAAGCGGCACCGCGAGCCCAATCGTCACGTTCAAGCACTCCAGCAAACCGCTGTCGATGCCCGCGGGGAGTGGCGTATTCGCTGTCGAGTTCTCCGCCGCGAACACCGCGCTGTTGTTGTACCCGTCGAGGCTGAGCGCGACGCTGCTCGCGCGGAAGTACTGGACGACCTGCTCTGGCTGCACGGGCGGCGCGCTCGCGTTGAAGGGCGTCGGCGCGGGTAAGGGGGACGACAGCGGGGAGAAGAAGGCGGAGCAGTTCGCGGCGATGTCCGACATGAGGTCCGTCGTGGTGTCGTTATCCGCGACGAGCCGGAAGGTCGTGCCCGTGCTGTTCGACGTGAAGGCAAAAGAGGACATGGCCCCGCCTGGGCGCGAGCTGTTGTCGGGCCGGCCGTACTGCACCACACATTATTCGTAAGCGCGCAGAGGATGGGAACGAAGAAGAGCAGCGTACCTCGTCGGAGTGCAGGTACGCTGTGTTCGCGCCGTAGCCGAAGACGCTGCCCCACGCGAGAGGCCAGAAGTAGAACGGGAACCCGCGTCCGGAGACACCGCGCGTGTACGACCCTGGGTATCCGCTGCCATATGCACTACACAAGAGCAGCTTTATTAGCACGCCGTGCCTCTCCACAAGCAAGCTACTCACCTTGTCCCCCACACTTGCGTGCGCGTTGCGCCACCTACAGCCACGGCACGCTCAGTTACACATCTCCTCGCTCATTCAAAGTACAATGCTTACCTTGGCTCCTGCCAGAAAACATCTGCCCTGCGGGAATAGTGCTGATCTTGCCTCCGCCGCCGCCATAGCTGGTGATAGTACGGGAGCTTCCGCCTGTCGTCTTGATCGGCGTGCTCTTGATCGGTGTCGAGGAGCCGCCCTTGCTGCTCGAGGACGAGCTCGAGCCACTGGAGCCGGTCGTCTTTCCACCCGTCGACCCCGTCTTCCCGCCACTCGAGCTGCTGCCGCTGGATCCGCCAGTCTTCCCGCCACTCGAACTACTGCTGCCTCCACCAGTCTTGCCACCACCTCGTCGACGGGCCAGACGCGAGGGCGCCGGAGAGCGAGATTTGGGGCGCGGCGCACTAAAGAACGGGATGAACATGGAGGATCGAGGGGACCCGAAAGCTGTAGGCTCAAGCGCCTGTCAGCATTTTATGCGCCAGAAGCTAGGGGTTCTTTGTGCACAGCTTACGTATGGGTGTGGCCACATTTGAATTTTTCGCAGGGCAGTGCGTGTCATGCGGGATGCCTTAATTTGTGGGTGGGTTAGGCAGTTTAACCTTCGTCTTTGGAAGATCGATAGGACAGCCTCGCACACTTTTCTGGATGGCAGCATAGGCTGCACAGCCAAGGCCTAAGTTAGGAGTCGTTGAGCCTCGTATGCAAATGAACCGAGGCAGCCCGATACATATTTTCCAATTCAAGACGCCTCGTGGAACGAGCGAGGGCGTCTCTAGGACGAGCGCGAGACGGTGGCATACATGCTTATGCAGGTATGAGACAAAAAAAAGTTCGGATCATGCCGTGCATTTTGATCAGTGGCGATGCGCGGCATGATCCGCAAGATCTTTGGGCAGCCAGTGGGCCAGTGCAACAGCTGTTGCAACCTTGCATTATCTTCAACCACCTACAGCTGGCTCACCTTGGATTGAAGCTGTGCGCGAAGAGCGTGGCCCTTGTTCGACCCCGATTTTTTTCGTCCCACAATATTTTCCACCGGCTCATAGGTTTTGAGGATAGCAATGCTTGGAAATTCAGTAGCCAACGTCCCCGTTGTCCCTCTGACCCTAAGTCTAACGCCTAGGCATACAATTGAAATTGGGAACAGCCCGGCGCGCACCGAGATTCAAGTTTACATCAACTATGGTTGAACCTTCTGCTTCAAGTTCAAGTCGCTCCTCCTCGAACCCGATGACACTTGTGCCATGTATTACGACCACTCTTTCCTTAGGAACAAATACATTGTCCTCTGAGCGCCAGCCTGATCGCGTCCCCGACACACTAGACATTTTCGCTCAGATTGCTACCATTAGCTAAGATCCAACAACACTCTGCTGATACGGACTAGCGAATGTGCCAGTTTTCAACACAAACGACCGCCCTAACATCCAGCTTCAACTCAGCGACATCCTGGCCATTCATCAGTTCCACCGACTTGTCGGTATCAGCGATGTGGGTGCACTTGGGATTGCTGGCGGACGACGTCAGCATCTGGGTCGCGGGGGAAGTGGGAACAACATACGTGTACAGCACGCAGAAACTGTCGGAGTCGGCCTTCGCGCTGTGGATACTGACTTTTTCAGGGATCGGAATGCACATGTTGTCGGTGGGGATGTGCTTGCACTGTCCCTCGCCGTCCAAGCCCGTGCACAGGGTGATGCCAGAGCTATCATTGGCCTGTCGCACGCGCGTCGTCAGCAGAAGATAATGCATAGGGGAGGTCACATACAGCACCAGCGACGAAGGCGGAGTAAGATGCATGGGTAGTGGAGGCGACTGAGAGAGCCGCAGCGGCGAGGATGAAAGTCATGAACTGCATATTGTGGATGTGAGGACTGCTTGGATGAACTATCCGGGAGTTTGGATCTATCTTATAAGACGGTCGGGCGAATAGAATGTTGGCCCTCCTCGCTTCGAGGCGGTCTAAAACGCAATTATGTGGATCGAACCGAGAAGTCGCAAGTTTTACGACGCAATTTGACTAAAAAGTGCGCGCTATCGAAAACCGCGGCGCGTTGACTCCCTCTTCGGCTCTTCTAGAAGTTGGTGTCAGCCTAGATCCAGTCTGCGAATAGTGTACGCCAACATCAACGTCAACGGTTATGCATGATGTGAGGACATAAGCGACCTGAGAGGATCGAACTGAGAAGCTTCAAGTGCAGCGTCGAAATCGAATCTCCTAATCCCCAAGACCAAAAGCAAATGCCGAAAATTTGTACCCCTTCAGCTGCGAAGCAGACGCGAGGATTTCATACAGTGCACCCTCCCACAAATGAATGAATTATTTCCTATCTGCACCACTTATAGTCGAACACGCGGACGTCGACTCCCATTGCGGAAGTGGAACGATCGCTCTTGAGTCATTACGTCTTGCCAAGTTTAAGGTAAGAAGCATTGTCCGGAAAGTTTCAAAATGAGGAGGTAAGAGACCCGGCGAGTGAAACGAGAAGAATGTAGCATTGCCCACATTGCGGGATGATCGATGCAACCTTGCCTTGGGTTTCGGATGCCGGTGGAACTTCTGGAGGATTCAGATCGAGGAACAAGGGAGTCTACCAAGAGAGCGTAAGTGGAGGATGAAGATAGTGCCAATCGAAGGATTATGCCTGCCGTTTTCGGGTGAGACTCCTAAACCAACCCTAAACCATACAGGTTGAGTTTCTTCGCAAACCCTCGTATCTCTCTCCCACTTCCTGTTGCTACCGTACCTCACTAACTGTTTTCCCATTCTACGTACTCTACTTCTCTCTGCCTCGGCTTACTCATACCAAGTACCTTCTCACCCAAGTTCGTCCCTGACCCTCCCATACTTTAGAAGTAGTGTACTGTCGCAGAGCTTTTGTAGCCAGGTACGACTACCCTCACTGCGTTCAGACCCCTCCTGTAGGCACAGATGTGCCTGCATATGCCGATCTCTGCCGAGGTGTGACTACCTAAGTTGACATTGGCCGACATCGGTCTAACATGTCTGCCGATGTGTGGCCTGCCCGCGTTGGACAATCTTGGCCGACGGTGGTGCGCCTATTGTGGCCGACCTTGGCTGATCCGAGTCCAGGTTGGTGGCGGTTGAAATGAGGCCGCCAATTCGCCCTAGTTGTAGTGGGAACTACTGTTTTGAGTATGTAAAGTCATTCTCCTGGCACCTATCTTCCATCGATGTTCGCGATAATCATTCGATAATCAAGCATTTTTGTCGATCGGTCGCGGATTACACATGGAATGACAAATTGGAATGATCCGCGGAATTCAGATTTGAAGGCTGGTTGATAAACTCTAATAGGCTATCAAGGTGCGTGAGAGTGAGGAAGGGTCAAAACTGGTGTTGAGATTGAGGACGGGTACTAACCATGCCGGGTCTCGAATTTGCCTAGCTAGGCTCATCAGCCCACGTGATTCTATGTGTGCCTATTCCTGCCGGAACACCTAGGGCAGGTAGCTTTTGTCCTCATAGGGTACCATGTCCTACATAGTAAACTGGCAGTTCAAATTGTGGGACCGCGTCAGTATAATATATCCTCCTCCTCCTCCTAGACCAATCTCGGCAGGGATCGGCAGATGGATCGGCAGGGGTCGGCGCACTGATCGGCCTACACATCTGCCTATTGGGATCTGGCAGACCTGTGCCTACAGGGGGGTCTGAATGCAGTGCCTAGAAATCAAGTCAAGTCAAGACCCAGCCTGAGTGAACATCTGCCACCGTTCATCAGCGCATCTTCAGGTCAGACAAAACTTTTCCTCTCTGCCCCTGTCAACTGTACTCGTTAACAGTCTGCCTAAGAACTCCGGGGCAAAAAATGTGGCAAGCACTTTCGTAGGCAGCCTGGGCAAATCATCGGCTCCAATTTGAAGTTCCTGTCATACTGCATATTGTGTGCTTGTATCAAACCACTTATAATACTAATATAAAATGCCTGTGTTTTCCGTCAGACCAAGCCAAGATGAAGTTCGGAATTTCAGACTCTTGGCGGGATGCTATCCAAAAAACCTCGTTCTACTTATTCTCCAACAGAAGATGACACCGGCCAGCTCATTCTTGCATAAATGGAGCACAAAAGAATCTGTATATGAAGCTTGGTTTCCTCAACTACACCACCGGCAGAAAATTGGGGTCAGGGGTTAACTCCTTCAAACAGTTGTCAACGGCTGATTTTACAGAAGTAGGGTGGTCTTGCCGTATCAGAAGCGGGAACCCTCAATGGTATCTCTGCGCCATGTGCCCTGGTGGTAACCACCCGGGCACCGCGATCGACCTACGAACGGACATCAACAGTTGATTTCACGGAAGGGGTGGTGAGGTTCACCGTATCAGCAGCAGGAGCCTCATTAATAGCTCTGATCCAGAGAGAAGAGGTGTTGTCGACCTTGGAAGAGATGTAAACAGTTGATTTTACAGAAGTGTTGGGGGGCTCACTGTATCAGCGGTGGGTACCTCGCTATTGACTCTGAGCCCTTTACTTTTGCGGCCGTCGACCTTCGAACAGATGTCAACGGCTGATTTTACAGAATTAGTGGTGAGGCTTACCGTATCAGCGGTATCAGCAGCCAGGTGGGCCTCTTTCGTGAGACAGGACCAGCATTTATGATCACCTAGAGAGTCAAAGCAAGTACAGCAGAAAGCGTGGTATTCAAGAACATGGGAGAGAGATATAGAATCGGCAGGGGAATGGGTTGGGTTGATTCTAAGTATCGGCTGGCGCAGGTGGTCTTTTATACGGTGGTTCAGGCATTTCATGGTCGTGCCCCCGAAACTGCCTTCGCATGCGTTCATGGCACCATGATATGTCCCTTCTGACTGGATGATATACGCAAGCTTCGAGGAGGGAGAAGCGGGCTAACTTAGTGGAATGGAATCTCATAGATCCCGTCTAGAAACGATTAGTAAAGATAACGGAAAGGTTGTCCGCTCCCATTCCTCTAGCCGCTCTAATAGCGGTATTCCCCCGTAGCTAGGATGAATTCGAAGTCGTGGTCACTCTCAGGTCAATAGAAAGACGATAAATGTATGTAAAGTCCCCAAGGGATGATTACGCTCCACCTCCTTGTTCCTCTCACTACGAAAGCCCTCCCATCTCACCCCAGAATGTTCTCGTACTTCAAGCCACAGACGCCGGGCAAACTGTTTATTCCAGGGACACTAGTAATATTTCTCTAGTTCGAATGGGACATTGTCCAGGCCCTCCTATGATTTTAGTCCGCATGTTTCATGTAGAGGAGGTACATTTCAAGACATTTAGAAATCGAAACTGTTTTGTTGATCAACCCTGCATATATATGGTCGGTCGCCCGCGGAATTGGAGCACTGATGAAGTCGAAACGCGGAGGGTTGCAAACCAGCAAATCTGAGAACAACCTGGAAATACATCGGGAAGCATAGCAGGGTTTGGTTAATGTCTTAAACTTTCCCCCCAACATCCACAGTGTCCGGATCAGCCTTCCCGGTGAGAGCTGGGAGAGGCATGAAGCCAAGTTTGAATATATCAGCTGCATATAATTGTTGGAATGCTCTTAAAACCAAATCCTCACACACTACTGATCAGTTGAATTAAATACATAAAGAGCATTGCAGCTACATAGGCACCTACTACTCTCCAATTACATACTGGCAAATCCTAGAGCAAGACAGCCACGAGGAAAACAGGAATATGCAGTAACAAAATGAGACTGTAGTCAAGGCATGGGACTGTCATTGAGAATACCAGAAGCTATAGATGTGCCTACTGCAACTCCAACAAATATACACTGCTAAATCTGGAACAAGACAGTAAATCACAAACGAGAGTAACAGAGTTAGGCAAGAATCAAGTTGGCCTTTGTGTCCCCAGCATCAGCAGTTTCCGGACAAGTCACTGGTGCATTGAGAACTGAGAGCTGGACAACAGACTCTGGATGGTGTTCCAGTAGATGGCTCATCCTAATGAGTTGTTTATCAATGTGAGCAACTTGTTTGACCTGTGATGATCGTTCGAACAATGGTCTCGCTGTTTTCCAAAGCTCTGCTGCCTTGGGGAGGTCCTCATTTGTTTCTGCAATATCTCCAAGTCGAAGCATGCATTCTGCTCTGCTGCGATGTACATCCATCTTGGTGAATCCCTCAAGAGCAACAGTCAACAGACTAGTTGCTGTCTGCTGGTCACCATCTGCCAGATAAACATCTCCAAGGAATTGGAGAGCTTTATGTATTTCCAGCCTCTGTTTAACTTTGAGACAATGGACCAAGAATGTCATTGCCCAATTAGATGAAGCATGATCCATACCAACCCAGAGGCGGGCATTCCCCAGTCTCTCCAAACAGTAGCTGACAGCCCCAGTATATCTTCTCCAAGCAGATTTAACACATGTTTGGAAGAGCCTCATTGCCTTCAGCAAGTCCCCCTGATTCACATGAAGAGCTGCTGTAATCATATCACACAAAATGGGTCCTATTGAATACCCCATGCTGTTGAAGAGCTGCTTGGCTTTATCAATATCTCTGTGCACTCCATCCCTCAATGCACCAACCTCAACATCAATCTGTGCCATTGTGAGCAAAGTAGAGGCATGATCATTTTGGTTTTTCTCAACCGGAGCAGCATGAAGGATCTGAGTCTGGATACTACAAGCATCAACATATTCAGATTTCGACAGGTGGACTTCTGCCAGATTGCTGAGGAGTTGCATATCTAGTCCACCCCCAGATATAGCACAGAGCCCAAGTAGATACCTTGCCCTGTTGGATAGATGGATGCTTTGATTATACCCTCCTAGTGTACACCAGCATATAGATTCAAAGCGCAGTGCTTGTGCCTCCATAAAGAAATTGCCTGAAATCCTAGCCAGTCTCCGTGACTCATAAGCATGCTCCTGGCTGGCTAAGTAATCACCAGCTCTCCACTTCATCCATGCCAATGCAGTCAACATAATACTCTGTCCCTTGGTGTTCCCAGTTGAAATTGACAATGAGAGTCCTTTTTGCAAAAGGTAGATAGCTGTTGTAATATCGCCGTGGGCTGAGGAATAATAATCCGCAAGAAGAGCATAACTCCGGCCTGGTTAGCACTGTCATTACTTGTATAATAATATCAAATATGTCACCCACATTCAAGGTCAGGGTCATCAAAATGTGAGAAATATTCGAGAGCTTGGTCCACCATGTGTTTCCCATTAGGAACCAGCTGGTACATATGTCCCGATATGACCGTCATCGTCCAATAGACCTCCACTCGATGGTCTCGGGGGTGGGGAAGAACCGTGGGAATCTGGTGTATTAATTGACTAAGGCCCCGTCCGATCTGTCTGCTGAAACGGTCAAAATGGCATGTGCTATATATGGTTTTCAGAAGGTCCGGATTATCTGGTGTGAGACCTGTGACCAGGACATTCTGAATGTTTGTAAAGTTTGATGTGATTCGAGCCACAATACCAGGACTTGAAGTATTATCTGCGACTGCCTATCCGGCCAGACTAGCTATCCGGCCACTTGGGTCCTGCAGCACTGATAGATTGATTTTTGGGCAAAATTCGAGTTGTATAGTGGAAAGTAGACACATACGACCCCCAAAACCAGATTTGAGCCCATTTGATCAGATTGACGTGATGCTGTGCCAGATCTCTGATTGGTGGGTAGTCCCGAACACGATTTCCTTATTGGTCAGCCGCCTTTTTCTCGACAACCGCTTCATCGTTTCACGACTTCTGCTGCTCATTCTGACCACACGACACCTGGCTACCCTTAGATACCCATCCTGTCGAACTCTGATCTAGTGGATGTTGCAATAACCTCAAATATTGGTGAAATATTGTCAAAATATCGAAATCTGCATCAGAAGGTGTATGCGATCCAGATCCTTTGGCCAGTTTCACCATGCCCATTACCTATGCAAGACAACATTTCATACCCACTGCTAATATTCTGTCATGTTTCAAACATTTTGCTCTCGTATTAGTTGGTACATGCGTCCCTGGCCGGATACCTAGTTTTTGCCGCTTTGGGACTTGCCCCGGCAAAATATTCGCTGAGCCACGAAATTGTTACCAAATGTATTATGTGTTGATACATCTCATTCCTAAGATCCTAGCCTTCATTATGAGGTCCTAAAGCCCTTGGTAACTCGATGCTTTCGCGTTCAAAACTCCTCAAACTGTTAAGGTGGCCGGTACCCAGTCTCAGATAATAGTCCCATGATAAGTGTCATAGACCTCAAGAAGCTGGATAAAGTGTTTGAGAAGAGGTTGGACCATGGGTGCTATGGTGGGGTGCATTTTGTGCATGTAATCCCGTATTGGAACTAATGGCTTGAGTCGTTTCTGATCATCAGTGTAAGCAAGAGAGGTGCAAAGTAAGGCGGATTTGCAGGCAAGGACATTTTCAATTGGGAGTCTGCTTTGTAGGATGTCTGCATCTGCAATCCCATCAGGCAACATTGAGAGGAGGCTCAGTAACTCCCGAGCATGGGGCACAGATGTCAGGCGAGGGCTTTCCAGGGACAGGGAGATTGACAACTCCAAATTGGATCCCTTGTTGTGCCCTTCTGAAATGAGTGAGGTCCGCTCTGTCTCCCAGTGCTGCATCACACTGTCCATGCCATCATAGTCCACCAAGTGGGCTATAAGGTCAATTGCCAATGGCATATTGTCAGCAAGGAGGAGGATTTTGTCAATGTCTTCAACAGTGTATCCATCATCCACAATATCAATGAAAGTTTTTTGAGCAGCATCCTGTGCCAGAGGCTGGAGTGGTTGTAGAAATGGACAGGTCTACCGGACATTGGTTGGTCGTTCAGCTCCACGCATTGTGATCTAAAATAGTCTTAGTATACAAGTAACAAACTCAGGCTTTGGACTTACAATCAATGTGAGATGTTCAATATCTTCAAGCAATGCCAAGAGCTTTTCAACATTGGCACGAGATTCCTTTGGCTCCCAGACAGTCTCCAAATTGTCCAAGATCAACAGGGAAGGGGGACTGTTAGAGAAATACCAAACAACTGGTTTAGTGAGATCTTGACTCGGCTGCAGTCCAACATGTGCTCCAATCAGAGCAGCAAGATGCACACTGCTCGATGCTGCATCACAGGCAACAAAAAAAATGATGCTGATCATATCTGGCTGAGAGGTGGGGGTGATGCAGGATAGCTCTGGCCAGACTTGTTTTCCCCATGCCTCCTCCACCTAAAATTGCTACCCTGGGGATCTTCTGATTCAGTTGCTGGAGGATGGTTGAAACCTCAAGTTCACGGCCATGGAAAATCTTGGGTTGGGATGGCAGCAATGAAAATGAGTTGGAGCTGTTAGGAGATCAGTATCCACCTCTGCAGCATTTAATCCATACACATACCTGTTATGAGAGCTCGAAAGGACTCGGCTGATCTATTACAAAATTGGTTAGTGTAGAGTTGGAATAAGCTGACTCTGGACATACAGAGGATCCCCTATCAGAAATTTCGTCTGAAAGTGATGAAATCAGTTCCAGAACCTCCTGGTGCGTCTTCTGTGCATGTTCTTGCATGTCTGCCACATCTTTGAGAACTGTGGCACCCTGAATCTGAAGTGTTGCTCTAGTTGCAAATCCTAGTACCCACAGCAGCAATGAACTCGCCTTGAATACCTTGAGTGCTTGTTCCAGTCCTGTATGACAGGCCTTCAGCAGCATCCTCATCTCTCCTTGGCGGAAAAACTGCTTGATTTTGCTTTTCTCCTGATTGGCGTCAACAAAAGTGTGGATCTTTTGCAAAGTCCTGTTAAAGTGAGGAACAATAGTATTGGGACTTGATGAGGCACTTGCTCTGTCAATCTCCCCAAATTGTCCAGCATGGTGGGTGATAGTTCACCACCGGTGTTCAATTTTAGATGGACCCAGATGACAGCATAAAGGAGCTCATGGATTTGGTCCAGCATCTGCATGCAGCCATCTTGGTTTTGCTTCACAGTCTAAGAGGCATCATTAAAAAATCATGGTGGCCAAGTTAATCCCAGAAGTTCACCTCAACACTAGTCAACAGAGAGTGCAAAGTGTTTGAGATTGGTTCCAAGAATGGTGTCTGCACGCTTTCTGTAATCACATCCAGAGTACTGAGAGCAGCCCTCAAGGAGGTAACAATGTTGTTGAATCGAGTCCTCTGCACTGGGCTGAGGGGGCATTGTCGCAGTGATGGCAAGGACTGAGCAGTGGCATCCTTTATATTATGCCGTGAGAGGTGGATATTCATGCTGTTTGCCTTCCATCTTTTCTTCACGATCCAGAGATGATCAACTGAGATATACATATAGATGCCACACGAGAATATCTCGCCTCCTGCACTCCAGGTGGGGCAATTATCTCGGAATCAATATTCAGTGGGTGCAATGTTTGGCTTACATCCTTCCACAATGAAACCCAGAAGAAGTTCAAATCTATCTTAAGAGACTCTGGCAATTGTACACACACTGTTTCTGCCATGCCAACCATTCACCGGTGCAGGCTGCATTAATCAGCACATTATAGATCCTGGAGTTCGTGATACATGCAACTCAGCGTTACTTAGCCTGCTGCGGCATAGAATGGGACAGTTATGGCATTTTTCTCATGCAGTGTCCTATAACAACGATGATGTACAATTACCCGCCCTTGATATTTGGCTAGATACGCATCTAAAGTGCTAACAGCGGATCCAGCGCTTAAATGCTTCCTGACCCACACAAAGCCAGTTCCGAGCGTAGGATCATTAATCATATAAATATGAGTGGTGCTATGTGAATCCTTGATGCTTATAATATGAGTGGCACAATATATCCTCCGATTGGCGCCGCGCGTCGGCCGTAATGGTGATGCGCCCCTCATTTCTTCAGCGGCTTCCCTGATTATTCAACCACGTCAGGCATTGCCATCGGTCATGACTCCGACTCCATGTCAATATCCAGACTTCCAATTCGAACAGTATGCAACTCCGTGGCACGAACGACACGGAAAGCCCAAGTTCGCTGCAAGGAGTGGATCACCTCGAGAAGTGACGCCGTGAGATGTGTTCTGGAGCTACTACAGTGCTTGAACACTCCAGTCGACGGATGTGGACGCCGAATGCCTGCGCACTGATTAGCCGATGGGGTGGTGCGAATGCACATGCCGCGGAACGCGCCTTCCAGAGCTTCATAATCCACGAAACACCGAAATAAGAATCGAGTGCGGCCCTAGCTAGACAGGTCTCTGATTTCTGCGCGCGACGGCGCCCATCTGGTGCATCGGCGTCTCATCAGCGCCTCATCCTCATCTTGCGTGACGACACTCATCTTCATCCGCGATCGCTTATCTGGTATCTGGTGCATCTCCACCAGCGCCTCATCTTCGTCTTGCGTGACGACACTCATCATAATATTCATCCGCGCGATGGCGCTTATCTGGTTGCATCGGCGTCTCACCAGCGCCTCATCTTCATCTTGCGTGACGACACTCATCATGATCTTCATCTGCGCGACGGCGCTCATCTGGTGCATCGGCGTCTCACCACGCCTCATTTTCATCTTGCGTGACGACGCTCATCTTTATCCGCGCGACGGCGCTCATCT
>JARJLE010000833.1:0-14637 GCA_029289555.1 Mycena latifolia | reverse complement strand
TAACTACTCGACACAGCCGCGGAGCGCTCAGCACCTTGGCGTTACTCTTGTCTAGCTTTCATTTGGCTGACGGCACCGGGCAACACGCGGCACATCCGCTGACCGGGTCGTTTCGTGAAGGCCGGGTGGATAGACTCAAGAGATGAAGAGAACTTGGAGGCAGTGATGACGCCTTTCATCGGGCACGGAGGCCTCTTCGCGCCGGGATCTCAGTACGATCTCATTACCTCACGTCCAAGATCTGTCGCCCAGGCGGCCCAGCGCATATAGCGGCGTTCTTGTCCGACGGTGAGCTGTCCGACGGTGAGCTCTTACAGTTTAAGTCCGGAAGAAGTCGGAGATCTTATCTGGGCGAAACGTTATACTTTCGATCTTCACAGCTGGAATTATCCGACGGACTGGAGGCAACGCAGCTCGTCCAAGAGAAAATCAGAGTGTGAGTGATCTCATTCCAACTTGAACAGTTTTGTGGATGAACGTTTGTACTTACAGATTTCCCCTTCATCCGCATCTGCCTGCTTCCCGGACCCAGAAATCATCCAGATGGATGGCCTACCGCCCGGCTCGATCCAGGTGCTGTGCGATTGCTATCCATTGATATTAATTAGTACTGCAGCGCCCACCGGACGAACGCGGTCTCAACTTGAACGCGTCTTATCTGCTGCCGGCACCGGGCAGTAATGCGAGTCAAATTTTGTGCACTGCCTAGCAAACCGTTCGACCAGAGCCTCGTCCGGATCCTGAATGACTAAATGACTCGAGACGAATTTACGAGATTGTATGGATATTGTAGCTCAGCGCTCAACACCTGGCCCCTTTCGGGATCCGTCAAGTCCGGCGACGCGCACATACCACGCTTTCCCGGTCGGATCTCTGTACTGAGACGATGATGTTCAAGCTCGAGTTTCGTGTTTCTTGGAGACGAACTGGACCCTGGCCGGATGGCGGTACGATGATCCTCACTGGCCGGCATGCATGGCTCGACTATCAGACGCTGATCCTTCTCTCGGCGATCCCGTGCGTGGATTTCTGTGGATTTCGGCTCGAGGCAACGGCCCTCGATGCTATGCCAACCCCATCAAAGGCGGGCGACCGACTCCATCGATAGTATCCCGCTCATAACCCCCTCCAGCCCGCTCCATGCTCATGATGCTGCACCTCCATACTAATCACGGGCTTCGTTCGACCGACCCTGCACTCTGGAGCGGACCATGCGCATGCGCGCGCTGTTTTCATGTTCATTTTTTCCCTTGGCTCCCTGTTTGGAATACGGACCATTATGCATGCAAGCAACCAAAAATCTTCCTGATTCGGTTCTTTCGGGAACGCTCCACCTTTCTTCTGAATCTGTCTTTGTGCTGCATGGTGCAGGGTTTGAAAAGCTCCGATTTGGCTCCGATCAATTACAACCTCCGATCGAACTCTTTCAACATCTTCAACGGTTTCCTTGTTGCTCTCTTAGTTTCGTGGCTGCATGGAAGCTGGCGATCTCTCTACCGAGTCTGGACATCGGTCCGACATTTGTTACATCCCGTTTCAATCAATTGCCCCCCCGGGCCCGGATCCAACTTTCAACATCGTAAAAAGTTTTTGCTTTCCTTGATCTTCATAGCTGAGGCAGCGATTGTTCTCTGCCACGTCTCGCCTTGGACCCGACCTGGGTTGGCCTGCTTATTTCGGCAATTCGACACAATTTTGATAAATGAATTTCTTCTCTCGCAGGTCTTTGGGTTGGATTCCGCTCGCGCCTTCGGCCACTCGTTGGCTCCTTCGTCTAATTCTTCTGCCGGTGATCGAATGCGTCGGCTCTGGTTCTTAGTTGACCTCTGCGTGACTTGTATGATTCATCATTGGTCAATCTGACGATATTTCGACATCATAGCCCTTCGCTCGACGAGTCTCTTCTTGCAGCGCGCACCGATGCGCCATTATAGTACAGTCACACCACGTTTTTTACATGACCAGCTGACAGTTACAGATAATTGCAGAGAAGGTTCGAGATGTTGTCCAGACTTAGGACCTACGCAAGAAGTGACATTATTTATTTCGCACGTAGCGCGCATTCACGCATTTCTCCCACCACTGCAATGCTCCCCACTCGAACGCGCGGGATGTTCCCCACCCGCCTCCGCCGCCAGACGGCCGCGCCCACCCCGGGCGGCGGCGGCATGTTCAACCTTGCACGCCGGCAGGAAAAACAATGCCGTACGTGGACCCGGGTGTCTGTTAACTGAGCGGCGAATCTCACGGTCTGCGGTAGATGGTTGCTGGGGGAGCGGTGGTGGCCCTCCTCGGCGTCAGCTATTACATGGGGCTGGGACACAGACAAGGCGACAGACAAGGCGACAGACAAGGCGAAGGGTAAGCAACCATATAGGTGATTTGTGGACTCGCCCGAATTCTTACCCCTGCATTGGCATTGTAAGCCGCTGCGTCCTCTGTCAAGAAAGAGTGAATGACCTAGGAGACGAATAAAAAGAATCACACGTTGGGGTAGGCCCGGGTAGGTACCCATGCCAGCGAACAGCACGGGTTTTCATGGAGATCGCAGATATATGCACCGACTCGGAGGGGGTTGAAAATTATGTATCGACGAATGTATGGACTTCAATCGTATTGCTCAATGAAAAAATAATCCCCACTCCTTCGCATTGGCCAGCCGCGAGTCCGGGAGCGCAAATCATGTTCGCTACGCCTCAACATCTACATGTCAACTCTATGCTCAGGAGAAGGGCCTAAGAGATTACACAACGACGATCTGCATCAACGAAGTTATGTACCTTGCTCCGCCCAACGTGGTTGAAACACAAAAAGTGTGAGATAGAAGATGCAGGTCGGGCGCCGGGAATCGAACCTGGCCGCTCCCCTCAATTTCACCGCAGAACTAAGAAAAAGGCGAAGCCCCACTCCTTCTCACATCTACCAACCGTGAGTCGGCTGCCGGTCCGCCGGTGCCTCAAGGCCTCAACATCTACTACATGCCTGGAGTTCAGGAGCAGAACATAACAAACAGACCACTAGGGTCTACATCAGCGAACTTCGAAGTTATGTACTGTACCTTGCCCCGCCCAATATTTTAAAAGCGAAGCTCCACTCCTTCACCTCAGCCATCATGATGGATCCCCGACGCCTTGACGTCTACATACTGGCATTGAGTTTAGGAGTAAAGCGTAAAGGCTAGGCGACGAGCAGGCTATATCAACGAAGTTACCTTGCTCTGCCCACCACTTTGAAATATGAAAAAGGGACCCGCTCCAGCTCACCAGGCCAGCCGCGAGTCTGGCTGCTCGATCCCTCTTAGAATGAGGGCCTCCGCGCCTCAACATCTACATACCGATCCGGTACGCTGGAGCGGGGCATAAGAGGCGCAGCAAGGACGGTAGGGATCAGCTCAGTTATGTACCTTGCCCCGCCCAACAAGTTGAACATGGTTGGAATATGAAAAAGGGAGCCCCACTCCTTCACTTCTACCAGCCGCGAGTCTCGCTGCTGCTTCTCTGCTGCGCGTGGACTCTTCTACATACTGGCAAATGATCCCAGAGCGGTGCATTAAAAACTGAGCACGAGGAGACCACAGCATTAAAGTTATGTACCTTGCTCCGCCCAACGTGGTTGAAACACAAGGAAAGGGACCCGCTCCAGGGCACCAGACCAGCCGCGAGTCTTTCACGAGGCTCCCTCTAATAGGAATATTAATATTCCTAAGGGCCTCAAGCGCTTCGAAACTACATGCTGGCACTGACCTCTGGAGCGAGGCAACACAGACGAGCTAAGTACGGAAGCCATCAGCGCAGTCATGTACCTTGCTCGGCGCACTGTTCGTTTTTTCAATAGGTGCAAACTTCGCACCTACTGAAAAAATCAAGAAAAAATTGCCCATTCTCCCAGGACCCCAAGTAAGACTAGGAGCTCTCAAGGCGCGGAGGTTTTGCACTGGATGTTCCGAGGAACAGCGTGAGGAAAAACTAAGTAAGATACTACAGCCACCATATCGACGTCACCATCTGCGTGCCGGACTTTCGACTGGTCGAGCAGGTACGACAGCGTGGAGATATTTTCCTCGCACCTGCGGTAATATATTAGTCGACGCGCAAGTCAGAAGGAAGAAAAAAAAAAACGCACAATCTCGAGATCGACTGCTCAAAGTCCGCCAGAGCCTTCTGCAGTACCCTGAACACGCTCGCGTACTCGCCGAGCGGTCGCGGAGGTGCCGCCCGTGCGCCATGAGCAGCGTGTTCGCCCACAGGAGGTCGAACTCGAGGTGCGGGCTGCGTGCGAGGTGCTCCGCGACGAAGCGCAGGAGGAGCGGCACGTAAACGACGGGCAGCTGGCGCGCGACGAGCCGGATGTCGCCGCGCGGAACGTGCTCGTACACGCGCTGGATGAGTGGTTTCTCATTCAGCCGGAACGCCATCACGAGCGCTTTGAGGTACTCGTGCGCGGCGAGGACGTCGAGCACGGCCTGGGCGTGAGGTCCATCGAGAGGTCGAATGGGTCGAACGTGAGCGTGTCGTCGAGCGAGTAGATCAGCAGTCCCTCTGTCGACGCCGCCGCCCATGCGCGGCCCGTCGGCGAAAAGCGCACGCACTTGGTGCGCGCCTCCTGCCGATACCGCCGGATCGACATGTCCCCAGCGCCGCGGCTCGCGCCGGGGAGGCTGACGTCCAGCCGGTCCTCCAGGTCGCTCTCGTCCCCGCGGCTGTCGATGAGGTCAACGTTGATCCCCGCCTCGTTGACCTTCCGGCTGTCGAGGAACTCCTCCGTCCCGTCGAGTGACAGGTTCTCCGAGATCTGGAACTTCTTCACCATCACGCCCTCGCCCTCGCGCACGTCGTACAGCACGACGTACTTGCTGTTCCCGCCCGCGAGGATGCAGCGCCCGTCGGCCGTGTACGCGAGGCTGTTGTACGCCTTGCCCGACGTGCTGTTTGCCGCAGACACGCGGTCGTCCGCCTTGCGCCCCCCGGAGACATCCTTCCGCCCCTCGATCATGTTCGTCTGCTTCCCCGCGTCTACGTCGAAGAACGTGATCTGTCCGTCCAGTGTTGATGCCGCCAGCTCCTTCCCGTCGGGCCGGAAAGTGACGGCGAGCACGTCGGACGTGAGCATGAGCGGTTCGACTGCGCGGGAGCGCCCGAAGACGGACCACACACGCAGCGTCCGGTCCCATGAGCCGCTGGCGAGTTGATTCGCGCCGGAAGGCGAGAAGGCGAGGGAGCTGATGGGCCCTTCGTGGCCCGTCAGGACGTCCAGCAGCTTCCCAGTCTGCACCGACCACATGAAGACCTCGAATGAGTCGGTCGAACCTGCCGCTACGACCTCGCCCGACGGGTCCACCGCAAGCGCAGAGAACTGGACCGGCGATGGGGAGGTGAGGTCCGGAAGTTGCGATACCGGACGAGGTCGTATGCGCGCACGGTGCCGTCAAGGGAGGCTGAGAACAGCACGCTGCCGTGCTTCGCGAACGCGACGGAGGATATGGGCGCGGTATGCTCGGTGAACGTCACGAAACAAAGCCGGATTGTGTCGACCACACTTTTACCTTCCCGTCGTCTCCTCCGGTGGCGATTGTCTGTCCGTCTGGTGCATACGCCAGGGTATTCATGTCATAGAAATGGCCCTGCTGTTTGAGGATGTACGACTCGGACTGCCACTCCCACACGAGGAGCTGCCCGAGCTTCCGGGCACCGAATGCGAGCCATTCGCCAGAGGGGTTGATGGCGACCGACGATATTTTTTCTTGCGATATGCTGAGGGTGTGGATGTTGGTGAACGCGGGCATTTCCCACAGGCCGAATATGCCGGTGGAAAACCCAACGACGAGGAGATTGGAGGGGGCGTGGAATGTGGTGCAGACGACTTTAGTGCCGGCCTGATTGAAATAGTGCCGTTTATGCACGCCCCATCGCGTGTTCGCGATAATGTTGGCGTCTGTGCCTTGTGAGGTGGAGGCCACTGGCTGGTCTTCTTCGCCGTCGTCGTCCGAGGCTTTCGCTTTCCACGTAAATACTGCGCCGTCGCGGCTAACGGTGTAAATCTATATTCCAAACTTTAATCAATGCACGAGCAGATGCACGGAAGGGACACACCGAGGTACTGTCGCTGGAGAAATACGCCCCAAGCACCGCATCCTTGTGGCCCGCAAACGTCTTCGGGCGGAAACCTTCCACCGGATTCAAAGTGAAGAGACGAGCGGTCATATCGCGAGACGTGGTGATAAAGCACCTGAGCAAAGTAAGCGAAGGAGTAACGTAGTAGAAAAAAAGAAATAGGTACGTCGAGTCGTGCGACCACTGAATGCTCAGGACCTCGTCGTGGTGACCGGTATACGTCCGATGCAAATTAAAGGGTGCAAACTCGCGGGCGAGATGGTTGGGCGTGCGCCAGACCTGCACATGGCTTCCATGCGTGACTGCTATGAATCTGGATGGCATTCAACATCAGGAATGCAAAATGAATGCTGCAGGACACTCACTTGCCGTCCGGGGAGAACTTTATGTCCTTGACCGGTTTATGGAAGTTAAAGTGGTGCAGTACCACGCCTCTGCGAAAGTTGACCAGGAGAGCGCGGCCATCTGCCCTTATAAGCTTGGTGATTGACTAAAGCGCGGAGCGATTCACCTTCGTCGACCGAAATAAGAACATTCGCATCCGGACTGAGTGCTAGGGCAGAGATGTTTTTTCGGTTCTCGAACGGAAACGTGAAGGACTTGTTGCTGAACGCTTGTAAGTAATCTATGGCTTCGAAAGCGACGAGACGTACTTGACTAGGTCGAACACCGAGACACGATTTCCAACCGGACTAAGCAGAGAATTGCCGTCTGGGGTGAAGAGGATGTTTCCCTGTCTGTATACCGTGCCACAGATGTTGGAGAACTGGAGGAAAGAGTAAGAAGCCGCGTGTATGGGCCGTTTGACGCGACGCACCTTGTAGTTCGCCTTCATTTTTTTTTGGCGATCACGATTCGGCTAGAGCAACACGGACAAATCTCTGCTATTTCTGGGCTCGCTCAAAAACCTTTTCGTTCTCAATCATGGCTCAGCAAGAACCAGCAACGCTTGCTGGCTCGAAACGTCGCATCCAAGACAATTCTCTAGCCCGCAAACGGGCAAAAACGCGCCACAAGACGGCTGATGCCCTTCCATGGAAAGCTGTCGCCCGACCAGTCGAGGCGGGAATGGGAGGCGACGACGGCATTCTTGAACTGGAGGAAGTAGATGACGTGGAAGTCGTTTACGAAGACACCGAAGCCGGTAGAGTCGTAACATTCAACGTCAGTTGCTCTTGAATAAATGTTTCGGCGGAAATAACATGTATGGATAGGTTGTGCGCACGGAGCCCGCTCTAGACATAGAGGACCCCGCTTCTGAACCGGATAATACTCCCGACGAGCCGCCCACTTCAAATGAAGAGATTCACCAGCCTGAACCCTTTGATTGTGAGTACAGTATTATTTTGCTATACGACTCACTACTTAAAATTTGCACAGCAATTAATTTACTTCCGAACTGGCACACCTACGCGCTGCATCCCCAACTGCTGAGGGTCCTCCACTCGAAAGGATTCCTGTCGCCAACACCAATTCAAGCAGCCGCCATTCCATTTGCCATGTCCGACCGGGATGTAGTGGGCGTTGCGCAGACCGTATGAACCATTGCCGAGTTAAACTATTCCCCTTTCTAACATACTACGAAAGGGTTCCGGCAAAACCCTTGCGTACGGGCTTCCCATCCTCCACCGGCTCCTTTCTTGTGCTCGGCCATTCTCCAAAGCGAAACGTCAGCTTGGTGCACTGATATTGGCCCCAACTCGAGAACTTGCGCTGCAGGTCTCATCGCATCTCAATGCGTGCCTCAATGCCGTCGCGGCCGTCGACGAGGCAAAGCCGAAGAAAGGCAAAAGCAAGTCGGCGGAGACCACGGAGGCTCGTTCGCCCCCGTTGGTAAGCGTCGCGGCTATTGTCGGGGGAATGTCCGCGCAGAAACAGCGCCGCATCTTGGACCGCGGTGTGGACGTGCTGGTGGCGACCCCAGGGCGGCTGTGGGACATTATGGAGGAAGTAAGTGCCAATCTCACTGCCGTTTCCGCGTCATATTGACATGCAAACAGGACGACGACCTTGCCAGACAGGTCAAGCATCTCAAGTTTCTCGTGCTTGATGAGGCGGACCGCATGATCGAGGCTGGCCATTTCGCAGAGTTAGAGAACATCCTGCGGCTCACGCTGCGAGAATCCAAGTGCGAAACCTTTGCACCCCCGCCTGGGTCTGTCGCTGATTTCATGCACAGAGCCGACCAGATTGAGGCAGACGAAGACGAAGACGAAGAACCTGTCAAAGACGGGCTTCAAACGTTTGTGTTCTCCGCCACATTAAGCAAGGATCTGCAACGCAACGTCAAGCGACGATCTCGCCCCAAAACCGCCGGCAAGTATAACAAGCGTGAAAAGCCGGCTTCGACTCTCGGTAAGCTTATTCATCGGCTGTCGTCTTGGCTTTTCTCAACTGCCTCAGATGATCTTCTGCTTCGCCTCGACTTTCGCGATCCCGAGCCCGAGATCATCGATCTTAGCCCTCAGGGCGGGGTAGTGTCCACGCTGCAAGAGAGTAAGATTGAGTGTCTTTCTGCCGATAAGGTACGCTTTTACCCGCTCGTCTGTGCCAAACAGCCTTACTCGGCCCAGGACGCATATCTATACTACTTCCTTCTGAGATACCCCGGACGCTCTCTCGTGTTCCTATCGTCAATTGACGGCATCCGCCGCCTCATGCCACTGACCGAGCTCCTCAATATCAAAGCCTTCCCGCTCCATTCGCAGCTCGAGCAGCGCCAGCGGCTCAAGAACCTCGATCGGTGCCCCCCTTCCCCCCTTCCTCCGTGCAATTCAAATAACTTACTCAGAGATTGCACCCCAGATTCAAGTCGACGCCGAACTCGGTGCTACTGGCGACCGACATTGCGGCGCGGGGACTGGACATCCCCAGTGTAGACCACGTCATCCACTACCAGATCCCGCGCTCGGCGGACGCGTACGTGCACCGGAACGGGCGGACGGCGCGCGCAATGCGTAAGGGGTTTAGCATGCTGATGTGCGCGCCGGACGAGCGGCGCGTCGTCCGCGCGCTGCTTGGGAGCCTCGGGCGGCGTTAGTGTTTTTATTCCCCCCTTCCCTTCTGCGTTTGTGGCGCCCGGCTGACTGAATGCGGCTACTGCAGAAGAGAGCGAGATCGCGGAGATGAGCATCGAGCTGAACCTGCTCGATAAGCTCAAGGAGCGCGTGCAACTCGCGCGGCAGATCGAGACGACGCACCACAAGATCAAGAAGGCGAACCACGACCGGCGGTGGATGCAGGAGACGGCTGAGGCGCTCGAGGTCGAGCTCGATTCGGACTTTGTGAGGTGTGTTTCGTCTTCTTACCGTTTGGAAGTTCTGTTGCTGAGAGGTGGTACAGCGACTCGGACGAGGAGAAGCCGTCAAACCAGAAGCGCAAGGCGAAGGATCTGAAGAACGCGAGCCTGAAGGCGGAGCTCAAGCGCCTGCTCGCGCAGCCGCTCGTCGCGCGGGGTGTGTCGACAAGATACATCACGTCGGGGAGCAGACCCATCGTGGATGACCTGATCGCTGGAGAATGTGGGTGCTATTTATTCCTTTCTTTTGAGCGCGCGCTGAGCGCTGAGCGGTGGGTAGTCAATGAGGCGATGGTGGGCATCAAGAAGACGGAGGCGGGGAATGATCTTGTGGTTGGGAAGAGGAAGAAGGGGGCTGCACCGAAAGTCGTTGTCGAGGATGGGGCTGAGGAGGAGTGGCACGGTATTCAAGAAGGTTGATTTGGTAAATGCGGCGATACAACTAAAAGTACATACATGTCTTCTACTGCCTCCTATCCGCGCGTCCAGCGCCTGAACGACCCAAGTCTCTATAACAGCTCGGCTTCAACAAAACAACTCAGCCCTGCACCAGATAAGCTCGAATGTTGAAGCTTCCTTGCGCCAACCCTGGGGGAGTAGTTTGTCCATCATCGCATGCCATTCCTTGACCTCCCACCAAGCGCGCCTCATGATAAAGTCATTCCAGAAGTACGGGACCCACCCCGCGAGTTCCCAGTCGATGATTCCTGTTACAGCACCAGTTTCTGGGTCCACAAAGATGTTTTCAGGAACTAAGTCGCCATGCGCGAATATATGCGGCCGAGCCATGTCGAATGCACTGAGCCACTCCGTCTCTTCCTCTGGAGTAAACCCAATGCGCCCCTTGTCGAGGAAGAAGTTGACAAACTCTGCGGTGGTCTTTGCAGGACACGGCGCTTTCATCGCCCCGAAGCATCCGCCAGTGAACGCACCCTCGTACGGGCCGAGTTGGGTTCGTGCGGTATCTAATGCCGCCAGTTGGTTGAGGATATCGGCTGGCGGGTGATCGTGTCGCGCATGTCCTCGCTGAGAGACGGGAGCGCGTCGTAGAGGGAGATGCCTGGAGCTTTGTCTTGCACGATATATGTTACAGGCGACTTCGAGTCAGAGTCGGAAGTATCCGTTACCACTGCATGAACTTTTGGGACGGGGACCGACGTTTGAGATGCAACAAAGGCGGCGACATGGCCTTCCCGTGGGTGCACTCGATGTCCGAATTTGACTAGCATTCCGCTCCCAACGTCGACGACGTCTGCTCCGAACTGTTTGGAGAGTCGCGTTCCACCGGAAATAAGGGATTGAATGGTTTGGAGGTCCATGTTGTGACATAAGGAACAACAACTTCCCTCGGATGCGGTTTGGCCGCGTCCAAAATAGGGGCACATCCAATCAGCAACTTTGAATATTGATTGTACATTTACAGCCAGCCTCTTCAGACAGTGTCCTGCGAAGACGCAACGGCCGCCAGCTTATCCTGACCCGTTGGTATCTCAAGTGGACGCTGCGCAACATTAGACAGCTGAACATCCTGTCCACCACTCCCCGCCTCGGCCTTCTCATCTTTCTTACCAATAATGACAATCCCGCGCAGCCCGACGAGCGCTATTATGAGTGCAACGACGGAGACTGCGAAACACGTCCATCCCGCGGCGCGGAAGCCCACCATGAGCACCTCGGGAGAGGTAACGGCGAGCTCGGGGTGCGCGCGCTGGTATTTTTGAGACGTGGCGGTTGCGATGCTGGATGATACGGCGAGTCCCAGGGACGTTCCGATCTGTGCGAGTGAATGCGCCGTCAGAAAACGGGGATGGAGCTGTCTGCTCAGCACGTACGCGGCTTGCCACGTTGAAAAGACCGCCCGCCAACGACTGCGAGTCGTCCTCAAAGACTGACGAGAGATATAAATTACCCACGGGGTATACCACATCCGCGCCAACTAGAGAATACTAACATGTCAGCAAGGCGAAAGGCCTAAGAGGGTGTGCAGACCGATGAATAGCATGACAATGAATGCTGTCCGCCAATAGGACGCATGTACGTCCATCAACACATATATCAACGAAGCGATCTGCAAGGACGGTCAAGTTTCGGTCTACAGGATAACACCGAGAGGCGTACAACGCTTCCGAGAATCCCGAAAAGCAGAAGTGGTTGCCCCGGCACGCGGTTCATAACATGGCCAGTAACAAGGTTGACGACGACGCCGGCGATGGTCATGGGGATGAATCGGACTGGTAATCATGTTCTGGGTGAATGTGGTTCGGAGATGATAGATAGATCCTCACCAGCAGTCTCAAGAGGTATGATGGTTCTTTTGTATAAAAAATCAAAATCCGCGCGCGAAAGAGATCATGGAGCGCGCGAAAGATAGCAATTGCGCGCGCGAAAGAACATCGACTAATTGTTCTATTTCAGATTAAAGACAGCGACAAACCAACGGTATCGTCCCCCTCTGTTCAGTCTCCGCGGATTTCAGTCAAATTTCAGTGATCTGGAACCTCGACCTTAAGTTGAATCTTGATATCGTAATCCTGACCGGTGAAACTGGTCATCATGCTCCAATCGAGTCCGTGGGAAAGCGAATCAGTTGTCTTCCAAGACACAATTTTTCACCAACAGGTCAGAATTTCAACTTGATTTTAAGGTTCGAGTCGGCCAAGGTTGATCAACCAGATAAGATAATGTGATTAGATTAGATTAGATTGAGGGGTCTTCCCTAAGTTCATATCGACTTTCCTAACACGGGAGTCATGGCAGTAGTGACCAAAACTAAGAGGAAGAAAGAGAGGCAACTTTAGACTGACACAGATGATGCTGCATACCAATATTAATGTCGAACGGCAGTCTTTTGTCACACATGTTTGGCGCACATATCATGGTGTATGCATATTCAGCATTGAAAGTCTCAGGAGGTCTATTAACACGTCCACGCGCAGGCTCTGTATGGAGATACGAAGATACGATTGATACGACCGGCTGCGCTAATACTTGTGTGTAGATTAATTTTGTGGGTGTCTCACAGCCACTCGGCTTGCCTACGGCTTGATGACACAGGCTGTCTGACGTACTTTTCTTTCGCGCGGTGCAAAACTCTTTCGCGCGCGCTGGGCCTCTTTCGCGGTTTTTTATACAAACGAACCCTCATAAGAGGGTTCAGCTGGTTCACTTGCTGGTAGCTGAAAAACATATCACTCAGAGTATATCGTAAGGAGAACAGAAATGGCATACTATAAGGTTGAGAAGTACGACAGGGTATTGAAGCCTTGGAGATTGTCAATAAGGCAAGCATCGTAAATTGTCGAAGACCGGACGTACTCCACCAAACTAAAAACTGTATCGCAATTACACTGCCCATTTTTGTGCCTGGTTGCTGCCAGATTTTTATAGGGAGTAGCACCGACTGGCCGCGTTTTTCTCTGTGCCGCTCGTAGAATATAAAGATGGCCAGGATCACAGCAGAGGCGGAAAATAAACTTGGGATCTGAGGCGTCGACCATCCTTTCCGCGCCGTTGTGGAGTCCCTGATGAGTTGTAATAAATCAGTAATGCGTCCAAGAGTGAGTGTACGAAACCTACGCAAGGCTGTAAGTGAGTAGACCGATTCCTGCGGCACTGAGAAGCGCTCCTCCCCAGTCCAGGCCTTTGGTGTACCTCCGAGTGGTCGGCTGCTTGACTAGGAACACGAACCCTAGCACAATGAACAAAACTCCAAGCCCGGACTGCATGTAGAAAACAGCCCGCCATGTTGCGCGACTTTGAGTAAGGACTCCACCTCAATAAAAATGCTCCATTCATTGTGTTCCGGACGACAACATCTTAAAGCTCACCAAGAATTAGACCGAGAATGAATCCGAGAGGCTGTCCAGCTCCCAAGACTCCATATGCTTTATTTCGCTTGGGACCTGGAGCATGGATGAATATAATGAACAGCACCCTTTTTTGGCGTGCACGGACCCGGAGGGAAAAAAGCAGCAAAGAGACCCAGGCCGCTGGGCGTATTGGCGGCTGCGCCAAGACCCATCAAAGCAACGAACGCAATGAATGTCTCGGAGTTTGGGGCAAATGCTGTAACGAGGCTCCTGCTCGGCGTTATCAAACAGAAATACGGGCATATGGGGTGAACCAACCAGATAGAAAACCAAATAGATCCCGCCAAAAACATTATTCGACCACCAACAATGTCTCCCAGACGCCCGAAGAAAAGCAGGAGGCATCCATAGGAAAGACTTGGAAAATAAAAGGTTATCTTTGCGTAGCAGACTCGATACGCGCATGAAACTGACGCGTATACGTTGAGCGGCCACTGCAAGTCAGACTGCTTGAAATTCAGATCCTTGCCAATAGTCGGAAGCGCAACGGTGAGCGCGCCGGAAAGAAAAACCTCGAGGCTCGTCAGTTTCTTGTCAGTTGTCGCAGAGAACGGTAAGCACGTTGAGGGTGGTTACGCCAGAGACGGACACAATCAGCGCGATATCGTTGAAAGTCAGAGTGTCAGAAGACGAGGCCATGTCAGAATCTCTATGGTTGGGAGCAAAATGAACAATCTGACGTGAACATCGGATGGAGAACTTGATAACTAAGCCTCTGCTATAAGTAAGTCTGACTAAACCGTGACCGACGGAGTCCATGTTTAAATGGTGATACCCGCTATAGTCGTGGACCGGGTGAGTCCACACTGCTCTAATAGCAGCCACTGCGGCCTTCGGATTGGCTTCAGAAAATGCCACAAAATTGCCAAGACAATTGCAAGTGGCTAGGAGTGCTATCGCTCTGAATTCGAAGCAAATCGCATGCAGGGAACCCCGTGGAGGTTGGGCGGGATTTTTTTTTTTTTTTGCGTGCTTTACAACATGAAGATTCAGAAGAGATTGAAGGAGGGTTCAAGCCACAGTCGGCTTGATATCGGAGAAACGGGCCGGCAAGCCAGCCGATCTCGGCTGGGCGCTTAACTCCGTTATATTAATTAGCTCCGGCGTCCACCGTCCACCTCTTTGTCTCTCTACATTTCCCTGCCTTGTAATCTGTATCAGCTTCACCCACCCTGGCGATCTTCAAAGACACCCTTGAGATTCTTCGTATTCTCAGCAAAGGAAAAAGTCCTCCAAGGCCAGACCCGCCCGCTTCTCTTCACATTGGTGAACTTGAACCATCTGCATCGGGTGGGTGTTCTCCGCGGGAAAGCGAGGATGGCGTTTTGCGGAAATCTCTGCCCGTACTACCCCAGAGATA
>JARJLE010000832.1:0-14740 GCA_029289555.1 Mycena latifolia | reverse complement strand
ACTGCCCCCGAAATAACGCTGAACCATCTGACATTTATTGAATACATCATGGAAGTTTGCTTTACGAATATTTTGCAATCCGCAGCTTTCCAAGAGCCCCCAGCTCTCGGGTGATTTATTTCCTTCCTGGGCCGCTTCGGAGCTCACAGCAGACATCAAGCATGTGTCAATGCCGTCCTTCACCTATACGGAGGACGGCCGTAAGTGAACTCAGCCTGACTTAATTTTGACGCGTCTGCGAACGGGTAACACGCTCGAACTGGCTTGTACTAACGGCAAACGCGGAAAGCGTGTTCAGCAATATGTAAGTCCCAATCCAGATCCATATCATCTAACCCTGGTCCCCTTTGATCACTGTCGCAACATGGGATACTCATGGGATTCGGTTGCGATGGTACCTGCGGTAAATGGACACCTTATCTCCCGAAATCTATAACTATCTATAATGGGCCCACTAGCCTTCCTGCTGGGTAAATCGAGCTCACCGCAAGATTTTCGGTTCTGAATGGAGTGTTCAATTTTGGTTCCACCAGTGAACTGCACCGGAAGTAGCCGTCTGACGCTGCGATTTTATGGGCCGTGGCGGGTCTAGTTGCGTCTGCTAAATGGCCCGCGCCGAATTCAGAACGTGCATGAGAAATGAGCTCGGCATTACATTGGCACCGGCCTCGACCTCTTTGGTTCGACTAGAGTGCACCCGATGCAGACGTCTAAGTGTGGTCGAATCTACGCTACATATGGTGCCCTATGGATTGTTCAGAGGTGCGTCTACTGAATACCCCGCTTCCCCAATTTAGATTGTGCGACGATATTCGAGAAAGATTCTCTCGGCATCAGATCGGCACCATCCATAAGAGCTCCTAACGCTCGGCCAGAGTTTGCGGCACGAAGGCCGGTCTTCCGGCAACATCTGCAGGGTAGTCCCTTCCCCATCTGCATGACGGAAGTAGCGGTAAGCCCGAACATGCCGGACCTCCAAGCTATCTGACCAACTCGACGATACCAAGGTGACGGCATTTCAGCACGGCGGAAAGAGGTAACAAAAGACGTGATTTTCGCGATATTTAATGCGAAACAGCGCCGGAACGTAGAAATTAAAAAGGCCACGACAGAAACCTCAATATCAACTCCGAAATTTCCCTTCCACCCTTCACAGATCCCGTCACTTAGAGAGTGATGGGGATGCAGTTAATGGCGATGAGGCTGCCCCACTGCTTCTCGGGCGCGTCGCAGGTGACCGAGGTTCCACCGCTGGCAGTGCGCGTCAGCTCCGCATTGGTTCCGGATATTGCTAGTACTAACCAGTTGTTGCCGATGACAGTGATGGGGCTGCAGCCCAGACCGATGGGGACACCGAGGCCGCTGAGGTTGAGGCCGAGGAGGGCGGCGACCGCGGAGACGGCGTCGCTGTTCGACGACTGGACGCTGGTGCAGCACTGGTTCGAGCTCGGGGTTGTCACCGGGGGCGTGGTGGTCGGGATGGCGGCAGCAAGGGTCTTCGCAAATAATTGATCAGTACAATGGAGACCCGAAATATGAATCGTGGCGTACAATGAGCACCGAAGTGACAACGACAGAGAGTTTGGAGAACATTGTTTACAGAGTTTGAACGACGGAGGGATGTGTTCGAGTGAGCATTAGGAGCAGAGTTGTGCTGCTTTTATACTGTGCTCTGTCACATTTTCCCGCGATTCCAGAGGATTTCGGGGCCCCATAGTACTAGGACCGAAGTTGACCGCGGTCGCGAACACTGGAGAAGTGGAGCTGTTGCACATTGCATTGACAGAGTGGGGCAGAAACACTGCCAAGGTGAACCGGATTCAACTATATTCCTCCCATGTCACGTCGGGTGTTGATTTGCACGACGTGATCTGTGGAGCTATATATAATATTTCCTCATTTAGGGATAGCACTGCCGTCACGATATTCATGAATACTTTCACAGTTACTTGTCGCGGATGAATAATGCGCGTTCGATTCACGCCAAGTGTCGATGGGCGAGCTGGCTAGTATGATGCGGAGGCACCTAACATCCACTCTGTGCCGCAACCTCGAGGCAACGTGTGTTATACAATAGATTTCACAGATGGGGACAGAGCGCCGCAATCAGTAACCCACCAGGCGGCACCTAAGCGTCATGCTGACGTACAATAATGCTCGGAGGAAGTGCGCTACTCCATGGTCAGAAGTTGACAAGCTTAAGCGCGAAACATTTCGCCAAGCCCAGCAATATGATGTTCCATGAGCGCAAGGAGACTTCTCTTGAAAGGAATGAGGTGGGATCCACTGGGCACAGACTGTTAATTATCTCGACGTCATCAACGGACAGTTTTACCGCTCATGTTTATCACGGCATTGCACGAAGCATATGCATTGAGAAAGTGATATCGCTTGCTGCAAAAACTCCTCACCTTAATAGCGGCCTAATTTTCCGATGCAAGGGAATTGTGCTCCCAAACGTCGTTTAACAGGCTGGGTCAAAACAAGCAAAAAGCCGGTGACATTGAGTCTGCGATGACAAAGCCCCGTAGGAGAGACGGAGGAGGAGATCTCGGTTGAATTCTAGACAAGCAATTTTGACGTGCCGAACTGGTAATCCTCGTTCAAAATGTTTCAGTTGGCAGCAGATGCAAAGGCATGGGCGTGTACTGGCGACAGCGACCAGAGGCTGTGGATGAAAGCAAAAAACAAAGTTACAAAAAGATTATTATCGGGATACAGCGGCTCCAAAAGCCCGTACTCGCTGCATGGGCCCCCAAAAAGATTTTCAACAACTTTTTTGATCCCATCGTCACATAACATGAATGTTCCAGCGCTAACAAGTCTTCCCTCACTTCCTGCGTCCCTCCGCATATCCCTTCCTCCTAATGTTGCCGTGACTCAAGTCGATCAAAATCAAATTTCTCACGTAATAGCCGAGGGTGCCGAGGAAACTCAAATATTTGGTGGTGCACAAAGAGGGACTAGGTAGGTGCATATTATACTCCAACCACTTTGAGATCTGACCACTAGTTGTGGAGGAATTCCATCGACTCCATCGACTCGACTTCGGAGTCGAGTCGCCGAGTCGATGGCTTTTTCTCACGAACTATGCGATGGCACCTAAAACCCTTCGGGCATATTGGGCGCCCCCAATGGGGCTACAAATACATCATGACAGACTTGGGATAATGTGCACTAGAGAGGAGCTTTTTACATTAAATTGATTTGGGGCGACTTGAGTCGCGGCAACACTACTTCCTCCCGCATACCACGATTTATCGCGTGCGCACCGACTCAAAAAGTATCTTCGCCCTCGTTCATGACCTGCTCCCGAATCGAACGGACGCTCTGCCTGAATAGTTTCTTCCCCCGATCCATAGTTCGCTGATGTAAGGCCTGGCGCCAACTGTCAATTCCTCGCCGCGTAAAAAGTGGTTGTTACGAATCATAACCTGCTCCCGAATCGAACGGGCGCCCTGCCTCAGATGTTCTCTTTCCCATTGTATCGTTCAGCGCCACAAAAACCTGTTCGACCCATTCAGGACCCGCAGCCGAATCGAACGGGCTCTCTGCCTGAAATATCCCCGATACGCTTCCAATAATTCGTAGATGCGCACCAGCACTGGCAGGCCCCCCATCTCCCTCTGGCGTACTGCCATTTATTTGCGTCCTCTAGGCGTCCGCGGCGAGGAAACGGTATTCTCGACGAGCTCACGACCTGCCCCCGGAGCAGGTGGTCTGCTCCCACCTATTTCCCGGCATTCACACAGGTCGCAAATACGAGGCAGAGCTAGCAGCTCTTCCCTAACCTCTTACGCTCATGGTATATTAATTCGCTCTGACCCCAATTTGTGACCTGCGCGCCGTTGAAAAAAAAAACATTGCGCAGGTTGGGTCCCCGTCCCATTGCTAATACTCAAGCACAGGCTACTCGAGTTAATAAAAATCCTCCGGGTCATTCATTTTCTAGCGTAGACAGACGCTTCAACACGAAGCTCGTGCCTCGCTTGTTGAAGTCTGTTAGTAACCGCGGGGGTCCGATCGCGTACCGAGCTTGTTACGTAATCTTAGAGAAACCGCTGTGACGTTTGTTCATCCCTGCCACAAGTCTTAGTTGCTTCGTCAACCATCAAGCCCAGTTTCAGCTGCCTGAAGTACCTCCCATTTTTCTCGTCAATTTTAAGCCCGCCCTGAGTGTTTTGTATTCAAATCTCCGAAGATCACATGATTTCTTGAACTCGCTCTCTGAGCAGAGTTATGGGGCACTCTCAAGGATTCTGAGGAGATAGAAGTCAAGGCACAGCCCAAACCCATTCTATGTAAAGATCCTATGAAATAACGTGTTCCTCCGGTGAAGTGTTTCGCGCCGTTCCAGGATTATATAAGATTCCGTAATAAGCTCCGTACACGATCAGACCCCCCTTGAAACAAATAGGCTATTCATTTTCCTCCCCCAGCTAGAATAATTCGACACTCCTCTTCTTGCGGCTCCGTGAACCAACCAACCTCGTCCGCACCATGCCCGCCGAGCGGAGGCTGTCATCAGTCGGATGCTCAGCTTGCTCGAGTGTCTCGAGCTCCGGGTGGTTGGGATACAGCCATATGACGTGGAGAATTCCGGTTCCATCGATCGGAAGCTCCTGGTCCTGTGTAGAACCCTGTTGCAATCCCAGAGACAGGAACATGAGTAAGGCTCCAACCATTTCCGTTTTTACAGCTAATGTCGGAACCGAAGGCGCGGCGAAAAATTTCCCGATTTGGCCTGTTTTTTATAGTTCCGAAAGAATTCCTTCTAGCACGCTCGGCTTCTGTACGATTCGGATGAAAAGTAGCTAGATCTGCTCTACTAATTCATCCGCAATTAGTGACAGAGCCAGAATACTGAAAATATCTTATTTTGGTTAGCATGACAGTCAGGCCCCTTTCCATGATAAATCAAGGCTAGCAAGCCCAAAGCCTTGACCAATTGGGCTGATATGTTTGGAGGTATGAATTATGGATGCTAGAAGCATCGTCTCAGAGCGATTCAAGTATATCTTTTTTTCTACTGTCTCTAGCTCACTGATAGTCATTTTGACATAGGAAATAAAGAATTAGCCATATCTCACCGACCTCTGGACCGAATTGGCCCCAAAAATTACACGGGACAGCCCCATGTCCTCCTCAACTTTGCGCTACATAATTATGGCCGAAGACGTATATTGAAAATGGTAATTAGAACACATCACGTCCCGCGCGGCTGATGTGACCTATGTGACACCGGTGTTACGCACTGCATCGCAAATGCGTCGAAAGGACTTCTGTGCATTCTTTGCATATTTTAATGTTTTGATTATACATAGATCTCATTGAGGTCTCCACTGGAATTATTTGGCTTCATTGATGTGCCACAATTGAACAAAATACGGAATATTGTCTCTTAAAATGGTTGAACACTAGTACGACCCACTCTTTTCCCTGATTGACACTCTGGACAGCTTCAACCAACATCCAATTTCACATATTGACACAGCTGTAAGTGTCCGAGGAAATGAGGAGCGAGAAACTATTCATTCTGTATCAGTACTCCGATGATAGTAGGAGAAGGAGTGACACACCAAGAACCTCGTGAAAACCAAACAGGTTTCCTCTTTCTCTCTGCAATCTTTGAGCTCTTCTGTTCATCCGCTTGTTCGGTAGCTAGCTAGATCATTATCACAGCATGAGCAAAGCCAACAGACAATGTGTACGAATTGTTACCTGCTTGTGGGGCATCTCTGTGGAATTCATTATGGAGGAAATTTGAGGCAGTGATAGCATCAGGCCATAGGAGGTCTACAGCCTCGTTGTATGTTGTCCAGGAACAGATGCGGCGACTCTTGAATGACCCGGAGAACAGTCTGCCGCAGTGACTGAGGTTAGTATGAGAACACCATTACTAATGAAGAGAGACATTGGTTTGATCTTGACTGGGCTGGAGACTCATGTGTAGTAGAGTGGAAGGGCAAAAGCGATGCGTGTCTGGTGCGGTGAGAGAGTGTGGCAAAAGAGCGGTGATGTGACAGCAGTGACTTGATGGTGACACAGGTCGGACGCAATGCGTTCTAATTACCATTTTCAATATACGTCTTCGGCCATAATTATGTAGCGCAAAGTTGAGGAGGACATGGGGCTGTCCCGTGTAATTTTTGGGGCCAATTCGGTCCAGAGGTCGGTGAGATATGGCTAATTCTTTATTTCCCATGTCAAAATGACTATCAGTGAGCTAGAGACAGTAGAAAAAAAGATATACTTGAATCGCTCTGAGACGATGCTTCTAGCATCCATAATTCATACCTCCAAACATATCAGCCCAATTGGTCAAGGCTTGGGCTTGCTAGCCTTGATTTATCGTGGAAAGGGGCCTGACTGTCATGCTAACCAAAATAAGATATTTTCAGTATTCTGGCTCTGTCACTAATTGCAGATGAATTAGTAGAGCAGATCTAGCTACTTTTCATCCGAATCGTACAGAAGCCGAGCGTGCTAGAAGGAATTCTTTCGGAACTATAAAAAACAGGCCAAATCGGGAAATTTTTCGCCGCGCCTTCGGTTCCGACATTAGCTGTAAACGTTTTCAACGGATAAAACTGTTTCCGTTTCCATTTATTTTACGCTCTCTGACAAATGGTAAACGGATAATAAACAAACGGTTTAAACAGTTCTGAAAACAAACCACCTGGCGCCTGATTTTCTTTGAGCATTCGCTGCAGTTATAGTGTACGACAAATGATTTAATTCTCGAACAACCCACAAAATAGTTTGTCTCACCATGTGTCCTCAATTGGCAAGATATTGCCACAACTTGTCGCCTCCGGGCAGCTCGGCTGAACCAACCTCTCTCCCTCAGTGTCTAGATCAAGCCTAAATAGCCTCCAGTAGCGATGCTGGGGCATATAAGAGGCTCTGCTAGTCATTGCTAGCGTCGAGCACTGCAGGAACCCATCCAGATAGCGGTGTAAGAATATTACCCCGAACTTACCATTTATAAACTGTTTAGACGGTTTTTAAACGCTTTCCCACCGTTTCCGTTTAGTTTACGGACTTTCACAAACGGAAACTAAATGGTTGGAGCCTTAGGCGTCTGTCAGCGAGCTGTGTCGCTTGTATCGCATCTGTCAACGGAGACAGGGCGGAGAAGAGGACTGAATACGATCGGGAAATGAACAGGCTGATTTCGGGTAGAGCCTGACTGACCTGAGGAAATACTGCTGTGCGTTTTTAGTTGATGAGGGGCTGAACCACGACCAAAGTCAGCGCAAGAGCCATTCGAGCTATCAGATGGCTTTTCGGCTTTTGTGCGGTGTGCAACCTGATGGCAAATGGCTAATGAATCTCGGCGAACTAGTGTAGCGACCCTCTCAAACTCATGCTAATGAGAGTCTGTATGGATGTTCCTGTCGAGTAATAATTTCCAGTTAGCCTACAGATAGTAAATTTCCCAGCAATCCAAAACGTCGTCGGATAAAGTCGGACTTTTAGACTCTTGAGCCACTAATGCCTCGCCATGAAGTGGACGTGCTCACAGGGCTAGAATGAGTTCAAATTTGATTTCAGATACGGAGACATCAAAGCCATTCAAGCTATGAGCCATCAGTTTGCGCACGGTACTGAAGCCATCTGATGGCTCGAATGACTTTGCGCAACCTGTCTAATGTTGGAGCTGACAGTGGCTTGCCATTGTAATAACTCATTGTGCTCGAGGATCAGAGAGAGCGTAAAACGGACGTGTTGGAGGAAATACAACGCGTGTGGTCTTGTTTGGTGCAGACGTGATCGCGGACTCTATCGACCGACCTCCATTGCGCCACGTCGACTCGTAATATTATCCTGAGTCTTGTCCTCAGGAACTTTACCGGCATGCGTCGAGTAGTCTTCCGGAGTCAGCCAATAAACAAGCGAGTTTTTTTTTTTTTTGACGAGAGGTGGAAAAAAACTTGTTTTTATATGCGCCAAGCTCGACAGGGAGAGGGACCGCATTGCAATATATTGAACCAAAGTCCGAGTCATGCTTGGATATTCGAATTCGGGTGGATGGTATACATTGTATTGTATTCGCTATCTCGAAGCTCTGATGGTGCGTTCAGCCTACGCGCAAAACTCCACCGTATAATCCGCCGCCTTGCTCGAATCGCAGTACCACAGCGCAGTTCCGCTGCTCTCGTCGTACGCGTACGCGTACGAGTTGGGGCACGCGTTCTTGAAGTACGAGTAGAACTGCACGCCCGAGTTGGGGCAGGTGGAGGGGAGGTCGAAGGAGCCGGAGCAGCAGTTCGCGGAGTTGGCTAAGCGTTGGGTTATTCGATCAGTTGGATTCGGCATTGAATTGGAATGGGGAGAAGAGACGCACAGGGGGTACCGTCGAGGTTCGCCTTGCATGCGCTCTGGCACCCTACGACCTTCCCGCTAGCGTCGTCGTACGCGAGCTCCGAGGGGCCTTCCGTGCCTGTGAGCATCGACCATAGAATGGGAGGTAGAACGTACAGTTCGCGTTGAGGTCTACGGGGCACGAAGGGACGTCGCAGCCCACGTTGTTGGTGACGGTGGTAGGGACGTTGAAGCCATCCACGAGGGATACTGCGCGCGTCGCAAGGTCAGTGTACTTCAGAATAACCGGAGAAAAGTACGCACCATCATAGTTATCCGTCGTCCCGCCGCCGGAGAGCGTCCACTCTGCGACGGTCGCGGGGGGCACGCCCTGCGCACCCATCAAATAAATAAATAAGCGAAGAGGGGAGAAGGAAGGACGTACGGTGCCGGTGTGGGGATCACAGAGGCTGTGCGGAACAAATTTCTTTAGAGCCAGCGAAGACGGTGGAAGGAGTGAGGACGACGTACAGCCCGCCATTGCACCCGCCCGTCGCACACGAGTTCGGGCCGGGGTTCGTAGAGAAGTCGCATTCGGTACGGGGCTGCGCGTGCGGTCGTTAGTCTTGCGGGATAATGCATGAAGACGGAATGCGCACCCAGATGCGCCCTGCGGTCCAGTTGTCCGGGACGTTGAACGACACGGAAGTGCCCGGGGTAGCTTCCCATCTGCAGATATCTGTGCGTCAGTGGCAAGAGGAGAGAGGGTAGAGCACGGGGGAGGAAGAGGAGGAGTGCTAACCCAGTCGGCTGGTCAGGGAGCGCGCTTCCGGCGTTGAGGTCCGTGAAGATCTGTGTAGATCAGTGAATACTGATTGACGCTGATCAGCGCTTGATTTACCGCGGGCCTGCGAAACGTAGCCGTGAGCTACGTGGATCCCAGGGCAATGCATACATGCGCACCAAACGGTATAAGAGCAGCTGTTCTTAACGGTGAACGTGCGCGCCGATACGGCAGACACAGCCGCAAGAGAAACAGAAACGAGCGAGAGGGGTCCCTTCATCGTGGTATGGGTACGTGGGTAGTGAGCGTGGATGGGATGATAGGGAAGCGGGCAAAAAGGGTCGAATGGCGTCCGCAGTCCATCTCAGGGCCTTAAATACCGCCAGGCATTTGCAAAGACGCAGAGGCACATGAAAAGATGAATGAAATACTTCCTTCCGACGGACCCACTGATGGTCTAAATCAGGACAACAAGTTCGTTGCGATGCTTGTGTGTGTGTGGACTCACCCCAATTTGGAAACTGCATCCGCAGCTTTCAAATTTGGTCCAAGTTTCAGGGCAATCACCAACGAGGGAGCTTCTGGTGGGTTTGTTTCGGCATTTGAGTTTTTTTTTGCTTTTCGTGTCTTGAGAGACTAAGCAATTGTCGTAGCAGGTCGCGACTCATCCAGCGCCTTCTCCGAGCCGCCGGGCCATTTTTGATCCTGAACGGCAGCCTTGCCTAACAACGCTGGTCTGCATGCCAACCGCACCACAATCCATGTGGCCGAGGTATCTCATGCTTAGCAGCGGTGCCACGGTGGCGCGCAGCGCGCGGTTCAATATACAATTCCGATGGAGGTCATTGAAATGATGTGGACTGCTGCAGGGTCGCAGTACTTACGAAGCCTAGCATATGCACGGTTTCAATTTCGGGTGCGTTACAGGATGCCCTCGGATCTTTCGGTGGGTTCTCGCGGTTAAGTAACTCTGTTTCCTTCATCTGTAAGCGATTGAGCTACGTTCGCGCTAGAAAATGTTGAAAGAGTACCATTCCTGGGATCACAACTGCATCTTAATCTGAGTGAACACAGGCATGTTGAAAAAAGCAGAATACACTCCTTCAAAACGGGTAGCGGAGTCGAAGTGAATAGTTGAAGTCTAGATTAAATCGGCACAGCAGTATAACAATAAATAGAATGAATAAATATCCGTCCAAACCTCACTCTTCTCGGTCGGAATCCGCATCGACATCAACATCCTTCCCGATCCGTCCCGGCGCCAAGCTGTTCAACGCGTCCTCCTGCGCGTCGAGGGCGCGCACCGCAAACCAGAAAGCGCACCCGCCGCCGCCCGCGAGCGCGGCCATCACGGCGTAGTTCCACACCAGCATCGGGTCGACGGAGAGCCCTGGCGCACCAGCACACATTCAGCTTACGAAAAGAGGGAAAGAGGGGGTACAAAGAAAACGGAACGCACAGAGGAACCCCTCGCCGAGCACGGCGCTGATCGCCGAGGTAAACATGAAGAGCGACATGACGAGCGAGCGCATGTTCGCGGGCGCCTTAGTGAACGCATACTCGAGCCCCGTGATCGACGCGAGGATCTCGGAGAGCGCGATGAGCACGTACGCGGGTGTCTGCACCCAGACGCTGATGGGCGAGACACCGTCGGGGCACGTCGCAGCGGCGTAGTGGCACGGGCTTGTCTGTGGGATTCCGATTTACACAGAGCGACGCGGGAAGAGAAGTATTCGCACCTGGTAGATGTTGTATTGCAGGACAGCGGCCCAGACCATGGCGGCGGAGCCTACAGACGCACATCAGTATGGCAAACCAACGGGAAGTGGGCGACTTACCGGTGAGGAAGCCCGCGGTGATTCGCTTGAGGGAGGTGAATTTGATTCCTCGGCGCTGGAGGAAGGGATACAGCTGAGACAGACAGAATAAGTACGCGCGTGGAACACATCAAGACACGACGCACAAAGAAATCACACAGCGGGATGAACACGATGAGCGTCAATGGATCGATATTCGACAGAATGTCGTTCGGGAGACCGTTCGTCGTCATCGTCGCCGCCTGCGACGTGAGATTGTTGTTGAGCTGGTTCGACGTGAGCCCTTTGCAACGCTCAGTGCAAGGACGATGTTGCGCGGAACGGGAAGAACATACAATAGACCGGGAACCACGCAAAAACGGCGCATGCCTTGAGCCCGCGCTGCACTTCGTCCACCCATCGATCGTCGAACGTCATCCACACGGGGCGCGCAGCGGGGCGGACGCGGCTCGGCTTCGCGGCGTCCCAGAAGTCCGGCACGGTCAGGTTGCGGTAGGTGCGCAGCGGGTTGGCGCTCCAGCGACCCTTGGAGGCGAAGCGGAATAAGCGAATGAACGTCGCGAGGACGGAGCCGGTGGGTGGGGAGCGAATGTAGCGCTTCCGCCCGATGATCAGGATGATTGGGCAGAGCAGGAAAACAACGGTGGGGAGGGTGTATGCGAGCCAGAATCCCACGTACTGGAGCAAGTTGTTAGATTCCAAACGGCGCAATAAAACGCGGCTAACCTTCTCGGAATACGTCATCCCGATTTGGCCAAGCAGCGAACCGATATTGATCATGAGGTAGAAGTACTTTGCACAAGATGAGTGGAGCTGTCCGAGAGATATAGCTTGCAGAGTTACCAGGTAGATGCGCGAAACCGTGAGTGCAGGATCGACGATCACCTGCTCACCGTCTGCAGTCGTGATCACAAAGAGTTTGGTGCGCTTGTACTGCTCCGCGACGAGTGGCGAGATATTGGCTTTGAAAAGTCCAGTGCCTAGGCGTACTCCGTCATGTTCTGGTGAAAGAGCAGCAACATCGAATCCTACCTAACCCCATGATCACAAGAGCGATTAAGAAAATTAGCAGCGACGTGTCCGGATGCTCGATAACTCCAGGAACGGCTGCGACGATGAGTATTATGTGTCCTATCAGCGCAACCAAGACGGCAACGCAGACGGTGTTGAATCGGCCCAGGTGGACGTCCGCGATATATGCCCCCAGAAACGGTGTTACATAGCACCTACGTTTACTGAGCGAGTGGCGAAAAATCCACAAATGTAGAAGACTTGCCAGAATTGATAAAAGGTCGTGATGCCGGTCGACGCTTGCTGCCCTACGCACGCAAATGGTGAGTAGAGGATATTTTGTGGAATGTCCCGCCATACCTTTGCCTAGAGCGCCTGACTGGCCGTTGCGCAGCCCAGCACCGGTGTGTGAGCCGTTAGGCAGCGGATACTGAATGAAATTTGTCTGCTGACAGTTAGAATATGCTGTCCATTGCGGGAGATGAATTCTCACGAAGACAACGCCAGCACCATAGAACTTGAAGATTTTTAAATCCAGGGGACGAACATGGATAGACCCAAAACCGCACCGAAAATCTTTCTGCCAGCTCCACCAGAGCGATTACTAGCGAAAATTAGCCGGCAAAAAAATCAGTATAAATACGCGCACAGTATGCATTCCACGGGATCGTGTCTGGCACACGTCTCAAAGTCAGACGTTCCTCTTCCGTGGGGCACACCAATCCGTCGTGGATGCCGTCGATTTCGTGTAGCTGCTGAGATGCAGTCCGACCCTCGGTGTGCATCTCATACTCCTCCCCACCAATACCACCACTGCTCTGTAAAGGTAGAACCTAAGTTTGCCGATTCGGATGCAGTTCCGCAGAAACCGCGCCCTCACCCTGTCATCGTCCCCGCCGGCGAGAGCCTCGTACTTGTATGAGGTGAACCCAGGTGGCATTTAACGTGGGCGAGGTAACAGATCGAAGCTGTAATAATGTAGCGCTGAGCTTAGACCTGGCTTAGACCATCGTGGCTGGTGTCCGGCGTCGTCGTCGTTGCCAGCGACACGTCTGTCACGCTTCGCCGAGATGTCGGGTCACATAGACGTGACGATGGGATCAGTAAAGCTGTGCCGTTTGGTGCAGGTTTAACTTGTTGGTTGAGTTGGACGAAGTCGATGTTTATCGACATGGATATGGAACCGGCCCGCTGTTTGGTTCGTCTCCTTTCCTTTTCGTTGAAATCAGAGTCTCTAGATGAATTGATAAGGCATCAGAAAAATGGTCCAATTAGGTATCGCCGGACATCCCCGCAAACGATTATCGATTGCGGTCGAGTCACATTGCCTGCCCTTGCTTCTCCCCCCATGACCGACGTACTAGGGACTGTCGCTACGGCCATCCAGCTCATTGACGCAGCATTGAAGGCCCGCGAATATGTGAAGGACTTCTATAATGCGCCCGCGGAACAGAAGAGGCTGTTTGTAGAGCTGAACGATCTCGACCTACTGCTCAAGGAGCTCCAGAAACGCGTCACTGCCAGCCCTTCAGCAAGCGTGCTCCAGAACATGACCGCGCCGTTGGACAGATTCAAAAATATCCTCGAGAAATTCATGACTAAATTCGAGGATCCCAATGGCCGCCGGTCGAGACTGTCGAAGCAACTAACATGGAGCCTGTGGAACAAGAAAGAGGCGAAAGACTATCTGGTGGAGTTCGAGTCGGCGAAGTCTTTGCTTAGTACGTGGCTGACACTGGAAATTTGGTGTGTAATGAATAAAATTATACACGCTCAACCTGAACTGAACTTGCCATATCCAGGGACGCAGGGCAAAAGCACGACGAAAGCCATCACGGTGAGTTGAATAATTTTGTTCTCCTTGCGGGCCCCTTTGAAAGCGATCCCTCGACAGCCATTCTGGCCGTTTTCGCCAAGCAAGGTCGGGAACAACAAGAGCGTAACAAGGGTCAGTTGGTGCAGTCTAGTCCTTGGATATGAATGAATCATCATCACAGCGATGGAAGGGCAAGAAATTCTGGACTGGATAACACCCCTTAATTTTTTCCAGAGGCAGGAAGATATCTTCAGCTCTTGGCAACCTGGAACTGGTGAATGGCTTCTCTCGGATCCACAATTCAGGAATTGGGCATCGGGCTCTCAAGAAATCTTATGGTGTCAGGGAATATGTATGTCCGTCATGTCGACTTCTTCCACTTTCGTTCTAATTTGTGAGGCAAGCGGGAGCTGGAAAGACGGTGCTTTCGTATGTCTTATAAATCCTGACCCGTAGCAAACTGGTTGACTGTGACATAGGTCGGTAGTGGTGAACCATCTCAGGTCCCAATTTCCGACTGGGGACCCTGGTATAGCATGCATATATCTGAACCACAAGGAAACCGAGGTTCAGACTCCGTTAAATCTGCTGGCCAGTGTCTGGAAACAGCTTGTCGTGGACACGTCCATTTCCCCTGCAGTACATCAACTGTACAGTCATCACCGCTCACGAGACATTCGGCCTCATTAGCCGAGGTTTTTGGCATAATTCAATCTACCGTAGGCCAACACTCAAAGTCTACATCATTGTTGATGCCTTGGACGAGTGTTCCCGAGGATCAGCAGGACTATCTTGCTGGAACATCTATCTATGCTTCGGGGAGCGAACACACGGCTGATGTTTACCTCGCGACCTCATGTTACTCTCGAAGAGTTCTTCCCGAGCTTGCTGGGCTAGAAATTCATGCCAACAGAGGATGATCTCCGAAATCTATGGATAGGCAAATCCTAAAATCCAGCAGGTTAACCAAGCACGTCCGGACACGGCCAGACTTGCACGAGGAAA
>JARJLE010000831.1:0-14820 GCA_029289555.1 Mycena latifolia | reverse complement strand
AAAACCGAGGCTGAAGTCAGGGTGAACAGTAGGATATCCGATACCCATAGCCTTTCAAAATGAAATAAAATAAAGCATCTGATGATGTTCAATTATCCGGCCATTGTCGAACCAATCATGTGACTTTATGCGACCTGTACCATTCGTAAGTGGAAGAGGTACAGTAGCTCTGGGGAGGATATTTATGTAGCAAAATTTTGAGGTGCAGGGAAGGCTCCCCACTGCAATCCCTTATTCAATCCAACAGCTGGATACAGAGATGACAAGAAAAGGAGATCAGATAGCAAGCGGAAAATGATGGACAAAGTCTGCCTCCGCTTTTACCAACATGCTAGTATTCACTGTAAATTAGCAGTCAAGTCAGGTGGTGCAATGGGAGAGGGCTGAAAGAATCCAGAATCAAGTTGTGTCACCTTTTCATATCAACACATGGTGTGTGATTTTGGGAAGCTCTACAGCAGAGACAAGCTGTGTCAAATTCTCTGGGTCAACCTGACATGTATGTCTTTTTCATGTTTACACCCGAATTATGCACATATAGCCCATACAAATGACTGACTGATTGACTGACATAAATCTCCGGGGTTTCAACTCTGGCTCCATCCATGGCTGGATCTACCAGCTTGACTACTTCCCCGGATTCCGCGTGCATCGTGCGCTGTGAGACCAAACTTCGTCGATTCACGCAAGTTAGAAGAAAAAAATGAGTGCACAGATGTGATGTAATGCCTCCGGGCGGGGTCGAACCGCCGGCTCTCCCATCGCCATGGTTCTACCTTCCAGGGTGGGAGCGAGCTGCCTTGCCCACGGAGGCGTGCAGGAACACCCAGACAGGTGGATAGGTGCATCAATTCCGTCCGTTGACCGAGAAATCTAGCTGACTGACTCACATAAAATCTCCGGGGCTTCTCTGGCTCCATGTCTGTATCCGCCAGCTTGAGTACTTCCCCGATTAACTGCTCTACGCCGTGCGCTGCGAACTGAAACTGGCGCCCATTCACGTAAGTTTGATGAAAAAATGAGTTCACAGAGAACGCTTGGCCGAGTCGACCCGCCGGCTCTCCCTCCGCACAAGTAGATGGCAGAACTATTACAGGGCAGCGAGCTTCCTTGCTTCACGAAGACATATTTCTGTGCATATCAGGCTGAATAGGTTTGCATCTCAGATTTCATTCGCCTGAACCGTGTTGATTCAATTGTGAAAAGCATGCAATGGGCATTGTCTTCCGGTGATTCGAACCACCCTCTCTCCCGAACATCAATACCTCCCCCCTCCAGCAAGCGGGAGAGAGCTTCATTACTCCTAGATTGAACCGGGCGCTCTGGACCCTTTCGGGTTCCCTTCTCATACCAAGTTCATGTACGGTCCTGCACAATGTCTATTAATCCTTTGGACCATATTGACACTTACCTTGGGCGGGCGAAGAAAAAGGACAACTCGCGACCCATGTCCTCGGGCGGAGTCGAACCACCATCTTTCCCGCAATGGTCAGCATGCTACCGCATTGCGTGGGAGCGAGTTCCGTACTCCACGAAGACCTGCGAGTAACCCCAGTGTGCCGTACATGCACACCTCTGAACAAAATTGAGATTGCACTCAGAGTGCAGCGCTCGCAGATGTTGACCTTGCGCAGAACCGGCGCCTTCCAGTAGAACGAACAATGATAATGGAAACTCGCATTGTTGCGGTGCATTTCACGCTAAGGGCGTAGCGCAGCTTCCATGCGTTACATGCTGGCTCACAAACACTCGTGGAACGATTTTGCATATGCGAGGTCCATACCCCCAAGGGGGTCCAGTTTTGTCACAAAATATACCACGCTGATTTACGATGCAGAGGAACCCAAAAGCACCGAAAAACAACGTTTGAGAATATTTCACCCAGTGGTGTATGGGAAATGTAATATATAGATTACTGTATATGGCCATAGCATTACCATATGTGGGCATAAAATCACGAGGTAGGTTCGACGAGTTTGCGATTTTTTTTCGAAAGTGACGCAGAATCATGAGATCTGTTCAGAAAAAAATCGAGAAAAATGTTTATTATTTTTCGGACAAAAGTGGCCATATCATCCGAACCACTGACCCTGGCAACTTTTGCTCTTCAGATTCGGATTCCCAGACCCAATTTACATCAGAAATTGGCCTAGGGTGTTTTGATGACAGAACCATACCCCCTTGCATACCCCGCAGAAGCCACAAAATCCTGCAAGGCTACAAAAAAAAAGCGGTCGGAGAATATCGGGTGGAGTCGAACACGACCGTTTCTTCTATTCAACCCGAAGACCTGCGAGGAGCGCCGATGTGCTCTAAATGTGCACCTCTGAATCAAATTTTGTTCGCATTTACAATGCATGTTACACTTACGCAGAACCGGCGCCGTCTCGTGGAACATAGAATTAATGGAAAGTCGATCGCATGCGGATCGAAAAAATCTCACAGAATCCCAACCCCAAATGCCCTCGGGTGGAGTCGAACCACCGTGTCTCCCCAAAACCCGCTAGTCGATTCATTACTGGGCGGAAGTGAGTTCCGTACTCCACGACGACTTGCGTGTAAAAGTTGGTCGTCCATTATCCATACCTCACCAAAATGACTGAATTCCGATTTATTGTCCCACGGGCCTCTCACACTCCCTGGTCGAGGTGAGCGGAATGCAAATTGCGTTAGAGCGTAACCCTCCATTGAGGCTATGCTAGCTAGCTGTCGTTTCCTCTTCCTTGCCGGCTCCCGCATAGGCATCTCCCGCACGGTTTCCAAAAAATGTGGATGACTGCCCGAATGTCCTCGGGTCGACTCAAACCACCGTCTCTCCCACTCAACCTCTATTATTCCATCCGATTGATTAGAGCACCGTACTCCAGAGGACTTGCGCATAAACGTGGGCTATAGATAGATGGCTCGCATAAGTACCGCTCATCTTTCGCGTGATGTATTCTTCCTCGCCCCTAGTACGCAGAAGAAGCAATCTGCAACGTCCTCGAACATCCTCCGGTGCATTCGAACCACACGGGAGCGAAAGCTCATTATTAGGAATACAAAGTACATGCCAGGCAAAGTTCCGCCGATGACTCAACTGCAGCCCCTGCGCGGGACGGTTCAGCCGTGAACCTATTGATTTTGCGATAGCTTTCCTGCGAAGGATATCAGAGGAATGAGCCGCAGGACATACTACGTTCTAAGATTGAGAGAATGTCGGACCGCGAACACGGTGAAAAACACCCTGCGGCCAATCGCAACTGCCGTTCGGGCTCTAACCGTCCTTTCTAGTCTGCGACCTAACCGATAACGCTGTGATTTTCGCGGGGTCAGAACGACCGCCTGGCTATGCACCCTCTGCTCATCTGCCCTGCTGAACGAATGGATGTGGGCGGGCGGGGTAAAGGAGACGATATTATCGGCTCGGTGGGTGGCTGCAGCCCACCAATATTATCCGCAGCAGCCCCGTTCGACTCGGGGTCGAGCCATAGATAGAGATTTGTGGTTTTTCCCCTGAACCTACACGGTGAAGGGGCAAGGACACATTCAAATCCTACACGCATGGTTTGATTTGCGCAAGAGGAAGAGTCGCACCGGCGACCGAGCTCAACCTGCATCCTGAACCCACGTTGACTCCGACCCCCTTAGACTCGCTAGATCTAGTGGCGCCTTGCATTTGGCGATAAGGACTTCGGGATTCGCTCTCGATAGTCCTTACATGAATTGCAGAACTGGCTGGCTTTAACAACACTTAAAAGTCCGATGTATGGAACCGATGTATGCGACGGAATAATGCCAACAGGGAGAGGGGTACCCTTTCAAGCTGATATGGGCCCGATGGCAGATGGACCGCGCCTATCTGATGATGATTGGGTCTGTCTGAGTCCCCAATATGCAGAAGGACCCCTTCGATTCGGGGGTGGGCCGTGCGAACCGCGTTGTTTTTTCTCTCTTCATCCTGCGGACTGCTAGCAATACGCCGAGTCGGTGGGGTGCCTCTTTCCATTTACTTGATGCAGAGTCGATACGAAGGCTTCAAAGGCTGGAGTGGTCGGTTTCGCGAGTTCCGGCATCACTGACTTCCTTGCACGGCAGATCAGGCGTGCCAGTAGAAAATAGATCAAAGACTGCTGAGGACCTTCAGTCACACTGGGACTGATTGAGTTTCGAGTGCGTTGAAGTTGGTTCTGTTTTGAAGTTGAAACGCAAGTTGATTTTTTAAGTATCGGCTTCTTGTTTCGGCACAGTTGAAATCCCATCGATAAGGATCGATGGGCCCTTGGAGTTTTATACCCGCCGCTTACAAGTTTCTCAGTGGCCATCAGTGGTTATTGTTGGCCCTCACGGACCAATGATTTATAAGGGAGTCGCGTGGGCAGCGAGATAAGATAATGCTGATCCGGGATCAACATTGCCCGATTGGGGCTCGTAAGACGTGCCAATGGCCCCTAATGGTTTTCAATAGTTTCTACTGGCATCCACCGCACTTTGAAATTTAGATTACATTTGTTTTCTGTCTCATGTGGTCCTTGCCAGTTGCGTGACTCATCGTTTTCCACCAAACACCACTGTTTACTATGTCGGAAAGCCACCACCCCCCCGACCCTGTGGAACGACCGCTTACAGGGCCAGTCAACAAGGCTCGAAAGAAGTCAGACCTCGTCGAAATTGCCGGTGCTTTGGGCCTGGATACCACTGGGATTGTCGATGTGTTGCTGGCCCGCATCACCACTCATTTGGCAGCCAACACAGAGACTTTGTCCGCGCTGCCTCGTTTTGCTGGACTATATAGTTTTAAAACTGCTAGAAAAGCCCCAAGAAGCCTGTGAAGACAAGCGCAGACAAAGCGGCCGAGGATGACTCAGAGAAAGCCAAATCCTCCACCCTCACAGCGTATGAAGTTCTCTTAAGTCAATGGATTCATACTCATTTTTAATTGCAGCTCGGATCGAAAGCTGAAAGATCTCAATATCACCACCGATCCGCCGGCAAGCTTCACGCCTTTGTCTCTCAACAAAAACTCTTCGGGAAGCGCAGATATAGATGCCAATGGTCTGCTTCCCAACTTTAAATTTTGATTCGGATTTTAACCTGCATTCATTAGATCAAGAAGGCGATCATTTATCTGACTCGGGTCTTAGTAGCCCTATGGGCTATCCGCCGAGTTCCGACGAGGATACAGCGGCTGACCCAAAGGCTAAGGGGAAAGCTAAGAGTAGGAAAGTTCCGAACCCATGGAACAGGCGGGCGGAGCGCAAGGATGAGAAATCCGATAAAAATGGTGATGTGTCGCTGGAAACAATGCCAGGTGAGTTGAGTCAGCTCCATATGTTGAGCGTGCTAATTAGCATTGCACCTCAGTTGTCATGAAATTGCTCAACTTGCACGGGCCATCTCAAGAGGTCTATGTTCCCGCTGTTTCTATCATCAAGTCAACTTCCCAAGATGGCTCCATCGTTCACCAAACACGCCTCTCGGAACTTCTCCCGCTGTTAAGGTACCCCCCATCCACCTTCGACGAACATCACGTGGTCTTTGTGACAACTTCCTCTCTCGGACGAGCCCAGTAGATTCTATAAAATAATTACTAGACCACATTGAGCCAAATCCTTCGACCAGATTCTAGATATGGACCTGATAATCCTTCCCAATCAATGATACGTGGTCTAAATCCCTGATTTGGGCCCGGAATTAGCAAATCTGTCAAAGAATTGGGCCAAATCAGATGCCACGCTGGCAGTCATCGCTAGCACACCGTAAGCGCGATCGATGGGAACGCACTCGAAGGCCCGCAAGACCCGGGCAGCCAATCTTCTACAGAATCTGACCAATATTGGCTCGAAGACGAAACGCGCATGGGAAGAGCTTAGTCCCAAAAAGCTTCAGAAGTGGTTATCCCCGAGGAAAAAGCATAAGGAAATTCCAGTGCGTGGAGAAAGCAGAACAGCTACACTTGTATTGGCTGACGATGCACTACTAGGTCACTTTGGGCGCGTCTGATGCCCCTATTCACGCGTTTGACGCGTCGGACGACGCGTCTGATGACCCATTTACCGCGTCAAGCCCATCATTCCCTATCCCCGGATTCGCCCCGGAGTCTCCTTCCGCCGCGCCGGCAAGCCGTACTTTCACATGGAAACTTCCGAAAGCCACTGTAGAGGAGGTTGAAGATGAGGATGACCAGTCCACATACACCTTTTGCCCTCCTGTCGAGCCTCGGCCTTTTATCCCGCCATGCCCTCCCACTTTTGGCTCCGAGAATTTAACCGATGATCCGCTGGACTTTATTGATGTTCCGGAGCACGATGATGAACTCCTCGCGTCGTCACCTTCTCACGACGACGAGTACCCGAGACCATGTGCATCCCGCACGTTTCTGGAACGCATGCAAACAGGCAACACGCGCGGGAGCCCGCCGCCAGGCGCCCAATCTTGGAGAGGCAAAAACGGCTTTGGAATGTTTGCAGAGATATCTGCGCGGGGAATTACGAGGTACTGATCTCTGGGGCCGCCGAGGCGTCGGGTACAAGGATCCCGACATCAGCGCATTCACACGAAACCGGTTGATCGGCATCCACACCCTCTTGAACTTTTATGTTACTCCGGTAGAGGGTGGTACTTATGCTCACTGGGGTGCTTCTGCACGCTTGGCTGCCCATGGTCTTGGACGAGGGAAGCACTGCGCGCGTGTACTGGCTGCTCTTGCACGGGAATTTATTCACACGCGGGAAGTTTTGGATGTCAACCCATATGGAGAATGGAATGACAGTATGCTCGCTGATGAGGATCTTGCAAACAACATTCGACTTTATTTGCAGTCCCTCGGGAAGGAAATCACTGCCGACAAACTTGTCCAATATTTGAACAGTCCGGAAGTACGGGTAGAACATGGCATCGACAAACCCGTGTCGTTAACTACAGCACGTCGATATCTGGATGAGTTGGGATACAGGTCAGTAATTCTAGTTTAACACCCGATGCAGGCTAAAATTTCTTAGATTTACCTCTTCGAAGAAAGGTCAATACGTCGATGGACATGAGCGCCCGGATGTTGTCTATTATAGAGACAACGTCTATCTCCCACGGTTATTTGACCTCCACCACCGCGTCCTTGTCTATGACAGTGATGGTAACCCCATCTATACCCCATTTACGAGGTCCGGACGTCGTGTCATCGTCTGGTATCATGACGAGAGTATTTTCTATGCACACGACCGGCGGCGCGAGACATGGTATCACAAAGATGCACCAGCGACCCCCTATCGAAAGGAGGGTCATTCGTTATGGTCGCGGACTATTTCGCCTCCGATTTTGGCTGGCTACGTATCCAATAACCCCACTCGGAATGCGCGCCGTTGCATGCGACCAGGGAAGGCCGTGTGGCTACTTTACCTCCGTTGAGGTGCTCGAACAAGCAGCAGCAGCGCGCGCACTCGTCAAGGAGCTCTGGCCTGAATTTGATCATGTCTTTGTCTACGACAATGCCACAACTCACAAGAAGCGTCCGGAAGGCTCTCTTTCTGCCCGCGCCATGCCGAAAGGCCCATCTGGGACTCGGACAGGTCATGAGTCGGCAAACTTCCTTGTCGAGGTTAACAAGCGGGACACAGAAGGGAAACCGGTTTATGATTCCAAAGGTAATCTCGTGAAAGAGAAAATTAAAATGACAGGGGCACACTTCAATGGCGCACCGCAAGACCTCTACTTCCCTGACAACCACCCGCATCACCCCGGCAAATTCAAGGGCATGAACAAATCTTGGAAGAGCGTGGGATGCACGAACATGCCAATTTACGTGCCGAGTGCCCGGGTTTCAAGTGCACAGATCCGAGCGACATCTCGACATGCTGCTGCCGCCGTGTGGTATTTAATCTGCCAGATTTCGCCGCAGCAAAGTCTATTCTGGAGGCGGAGTGTGAAGATGATGGTGTCGAGGTTTTGTTTCTGCCGAAATTCCACTGCGAGCTGAACCCCATTGAGATGGTTGGGTTACGCCAAGCGGATTTATCGGCTGAAACCGGAGTCGTCGCGTGAAGATCATCTTGAAAAGAACACAATGGACTCCTTGGATGCAGTACCCCTGTTATTTATGCAACGGTACGCTGATTCTGGCTTCGTTTTCAACTACGCTGACCTAAATGCAAACTGTCAGATATGTCATCGTTGTTATCGTTCGGGGATGCCTACCTCAACCACAACCTAACTGGACCGCAGGCTGCATGGGCTGCGAAACGATATCCCGGCCATAGAACATACCCCGAGTCCATTTTGGAAGAGCTCGACTCTGCGGGCATTCACTAATAGCTGTTTTCTTGTGTAAAATTGTAATCATTGCTTAATTGACTAGTGTAGAGAGGCCAAAGAGCCATAATTATTTTATCCATACCTACCTTGAATGTATATGCATAATCTGGTCGAGTGGATTTGCCCCGGAAGCCCTCGTTGGTTCAAAATAAAATGTTTTGTCTATCTAAACCGGAAACGGAAGTGTGACCGTAACGACACGTGATGTTCGTCGAAGGTGGATGGGGGGTACCTTATTGAAAATAACTCGCCAATGAAAGGTATTTCCTACCATACGGCTGAATATTTTAATATTTGATTTTTTGTAGTGCGAGGCGGGTCCTTCTTGCGCAGAGGAGTCCACGCGCCCGATGAGTCGTTCATGTCTGCTGGAACAGTGGAGCAACACATGAAACGACTCGAAATCAAGCCTCTGAAGTTTGATATCCTCGATATTATCAAGCTGCAGGAGACTGACAAAGGGTACTATACGGGGGATATCTTCTATGAGGCGCCAGCGGCGTCTCTGCCAGACGAGGTCAACTTCAGAAACTGGTACATCAGAGGCGAATATTTACCGCATTTTCAGACTCACCCAGGTCCGACCGAGCCACCTCCAACTCAGCCTCCGCCACCTCCACCGCCCACGAGTCTCACCGGCTCAGGCTCAGACATACCTCTGGAGATAGCCCAAGAGCGCGAGAAATACGACGTCCTTAAGAATCCGGAGCTTATGGACAAGTTTCACACCTTTCTGCTTCAGCATGCCGGCATCGATATCACGGTTTATCCTGCGGGACCTGTGGATGATATGGCCGAGGCTCTTAGACAGCATCTTGCCTACAGCGAAGTCCTGGAGACGTTCAAGCCATGGATGAAGAAGAGGAAAGGTTACCAAGTTCCAGCCGGTAAGACTTCCTGATGTATAACACGCGTGTCTAACGAGTTAATATAGGTACACCCGGCTTTCCTTTACAAGCCTTCACAAAGGACGAGATCACAAGCGCCTTGAACCTGAAGTCGTCGACCATCGGCAACATCATGGGGTATTTCAAGCACGACCGGCTGCTCAACTCCCCGGATGCCTTAGAGTGGGTCAACAGCCAAGGTGAAAACACAGCACCACTTTCAATCGCATGAAGCCCTCCGTATGGAAGAAGCGTCTGGCCGAAGGTGAGGCAGAGGCAAACCGAAAACGGCGTAGGAATGCCAGCTCCAGCAGCGGCAGCGGTGGTAGCAGCGACGAGTCGGAGAAGCGTTCGAAAAAAGGGAAGTCGGCGAAGAAGAAGCACCGCTCGGAGAAAAAGGACAAGAAGAACAAGGGGGGATATGACTCCTCCAGGCTTGATGAATAAGTGTCTATAACGTCCTTTCTTTAGACTCAACTCTATCAGTAGGAATATGTCTTTTATAAAATGCAGATTCAACTCTCCGATACGTTCCTTTGAGAGTAAATGCCCGTGCTGCCTTCACCGGACTGCCTAGGTCGCGCTGGGCAAGGCACGCTCCGCCCGGGCGCCAAGTCGCGAGCCGCAGATGCTTGGGCCCTGTCGCTTCCCGGAGCCACATGAGTGACGGCATTGACGTCGCGACTCGCGATGGCCAGCGCCGTTTCGTGGGACTAGGAGCACGAGCAGCGGTGACCCAAGGCGGTGCGAGGTGGCGTGTGTCGCCTCACTGCGAGCAGCGCTCCATTCTCGCTCACTACCCGTGCTCATGGCATGCCGCGAGGTGCGACGGTGAAGGATGCGGCGGCTGAAGGTCTGCTGGAATACGTTGTCAATGGTCTTGGTCGTATGAGATAGATATGCACATACTTTGCATGTCTGTGCTCGAATATTTCTGAGAATTCACAGCGCGGAGCCTGTAATGCTGCGTGGTGGCTTGAGAGAAGTCGCGTACAGTCACAGTGTGACAATTCGTGTTTGATCTGTCGGTCTTTCCTTTCTGAACGACAATGGCCTCAATAGGAGACCTCATTCTAATCCTTCAATCGTTTTTCCCCCCAGATCTTGCTCTTCAGCAGGGTCTGTACGTCCTGGCCAGCATCATTTCACTCTACCAATTTTTCGACTCCATGTAAACCAAGGCCGGGAGTCGAAACAACCAGCACGAACGGGCTGGTTTAAGAGCTTAGTAACTCTTTTGACTGGAACTTTTTCTATGGAAGCGAACGGCATAGAAGCTTGGACCACTGGGCTTGGGGCTGATCGGGCTGATGAATATGCGGAGGACATATGCAGAAACCTCTATCGACTGTACACAATGCTCGGATTACACGGAGAAGCTCCAAACTCCATCTCCTCATTCGAATTTCGTCGCCCACAGCCCATCCTCTCCACGTCGAGATTAAACTGCATATTCTGCCCGCCGGGAGACTCTAATCTAATCCCCTCCTTACGTCGACGAAGATGGGACAAAATTCAAACGGTCCAGCTCTTGGATTCGTCCTTTAACTGGGTTGAAGCCACCCTGCTGGTCGCACATTGTGCAAAATGTTCTGCAGATTATTATCCGGACAGAATCACCTACAAGGCACCGGGGATTCATGGTCGTCAGGAACGATTGGAATACGACACGGAAGTCCTACGTGTTTCGAAGCACGGAATATGGATTCATAGACAGATTGCCGCTGCACAGGAGAAGGCACTGCATAGGTTTCGTTCGGGCTGGTCAAATTGGGCAGACTGGGTCAACGATTGCACCGGTGATCCCAAAAACAAGCTCACTTACCGTCAATCTCAGCGCCTCTTCCTCGAGCACTTTTCTCGGAGACTCCTCGTTGCCCACAGAAAACACCAGGACTTCCACTGCGAAGCCCATCCGAGTTCACAATTGCTTGCCGAGACTGTGCGTAACGAGATTGGAATAAATGGCGGGGTCCTGCCTGCATCCATGTCACATGGATGCATGAATTGCACGCATGTCAAGCGCTATCGCTCCGATCTGATACGAGAAGGAGCTGTTCTTGGTGGGACTACCGAAGTGGCCAATACCACAGAGCCCGAAGCAGAGCCAGATCCGGTGTGTTTGCCTTTTAATTATTCCTCACAAATATGCTAAGCAAATTAATATAACCAAGTCGAATTCTGGCACCGTTCCGGAGCAAGGGCTTCCAGGAAACCTGGCAGATACTCTTCCACAATTAGAAGCACCACCAGCTGGCTCTCCGCGTGGATATGTTCGGATGGCCGTCACAGATCTGAAGACCATTAGACACAGAGTGAGTGCGACAAGCCCCGAGCTCGCTCCTTTAGCTCATGTTTTTGAAATTAGAAATGTGCACTGGATGAATGTCAGAATCCTCTGTCCAATTATAAGAACGGACGCTTCTGCGAGACCCACTTGAACTTACGAGATAAATGCGGAATTATTCCTTGCGGACAGCCAGTTCGTCAGCCCGGGGCCCTTACATGCAACACACCATCGCACATTGCTTGGCAAAATGTACGAGAATCGATTTTCTCGCCTATCTTTCCCGGGTGTCCAGCGGGTCATTCGTAGACAGCAAGTGGCAGCAGCAGACGGTTCTGCACAGCAGACGCGAGGACCTTCACTTCGGGTGCAACTTCAGGCTCTGGGAGATACACCGGGCGACCAGGTGGTTCACACGTTCAAGGCGAAGAAACTCATGGCCTCCAGACTGTGCAGTGGGCGTGTGGAGTGTCCCATTGGGTGGGGAAAATGTTATCGATCAGAGAGTGCGCCACAGGTGCTCGGAATCCTCGATAGAATTTGGAAGGATTATCCAGATTCAGGCCGAGTTTCATCGCTTACGACAGTGCATGCGACCTCCTCAGACACATTGTTACTCAGAACCCAGCAGACGTCTGGCTTGCGACCACCAAGTTTATTGTGGACGCGTGGCACTATATTGGTCACCGTGCTTCGGACATTCTTTGTCGCACTCGGTGCAATCCTGCTCCTATGGATGGATCCCAGCCGGACTTGATACTCACCGAGGAGGACAACAATGGTCAAGTTCACCAGACTCGAGCATTCAACACCGAAACAGCGGAGCAACTCAACTCCTGGTTGGTGGCTTTGAAGCTGCTCTCCAGCAGATGACGGACGTGAACTATGATTTATTTGTTCACGTCCTGATGATCTACGGTGAAACCATGGAAAAGAAGATAGAGGCAAAGGGGATGGAGCTTTCTGACGAGTTTTGGGATGCGGTCAATGGCGAAAATGTTGATGCTTAAGTAGGATTATAGAGTTACATCGAAGTCGTACTACCTGAAATATAATGAGTCCGGTGGACTTCGGTGTGAACCGGTGGGAACCACTGGGATCCATTGGCTTCTGCAGAAACTGCCGGCCCATAGAAACCAGTGAAACCCACTGGATACCACAGGGCTCCAGTGCGACCCACTAGTTCCTATAAGGTTGAGGAGTGAAACTCCTCCGGTGTAAACCACTAGACCACGCTCGAAACCACGGGAACCCGGTGCGGTCCATTGGCTCTCGTTGGTTATCCTATACATTCCCAGCCGGTGATAACCATTAGCACCCACCGGACTCCGGTGTGACCCATTAGTTCTTGCCCGTTAAATTGAAGGCCACCCGCCGATGGAAACCAGTGGGTGTCACCGGAAACTTCAAAGTTCAACGGGCTTAACAAAGGCAAGGTTACTGTGGAGCTCGTTGGTAATTACTGGGGACCAACAGATGTCATAGCCTAAGAAAACAGGACGAGGGGATATTAAGGCATCATAGGACATGAGTGAGCCTAGTTCACGGCAAAGAACCAGTGGAAACCACCAGAGAGTCTGTGAGATGGGGAACTGGCGGAAACCACTGGACACTATTGGGATTATGAGGGTGAATGGATGCCAGTGGGATCTGATAGAAACCGAGGAGGACCGAAGAGGAGCAAAAAAAAAAGTTTTATGATATTAGAGGGCCGTGGGCAGCCAATAAAGGCCATTGGGGAGCGGTGAAGAGCAACGGCGACCCGCGCACGGGATTAGACGCCGGTAGACGCCGGTGCGGGCCTTCGGCCCGCATCGGCATGTGCAGTCCGCGCTTATTACTGGGCCCTTGGCCGGATTTCAGCCGTGCCGAAAGCTAAGAAACCCAAAGAATCGAGTTGCGTTTCGAGTTGCGAATCGAGATCAACTTCGGGCGACCCGAAATTCCGTCAATCCCGGTGTGAGTGAGTCGGAGGACTTGCACAAAATGCTCGTTGAACCGTCATCGCAGGGACAGTCAATGTTAAGGTTCAGCTCCAACATCTGACATCTGTTCATCTTCAATTCGCCGTTGTTGTGGGCCGAATTTACAGACATAAATAATGCCGAACAGGGGGATCAAATTCCATGAAGATGAATTTGAGACGAGGTCGCGCGGCGGCGCGCGGGCGGTTGCCAGTTGGTCCGGGAGTACCCGAGCTGTGGCTCTGTTGTGCCATCAGATGCCGGTGCCGAAGCGCGGCACACCGCTTGTCCTCTTCCACGATGAACAGTTCCTCTCCTCGACGGCGAACCGCCGTCTAACTGCACTCCGCCGACCTCGAAGCTTCTTGTGATCAAGACACACATGCCCGCGGCTCGTCGGTGTTATGTGCGGCGGCTCGCTGTCGTGATGCGGCTTGAGCCATATCTCGCGCACGCCTGGTTGTCGGGCTGTACGGTGTGTCCTCGCTGCCCTCCTGGAACGGCGTCTCGCCCGGTGCGTGCGCTTTCTCCTCTCCTGGGCTTCATCTGCTAATAATCGGTTAATTGGGGCAGTGGCGAACTGCCTGGGGCTCGCCGCGGAAGCCGCGAACTGCTCCTCCGAGGTCGCCGTGAACTGCTTCCGTGTCACTCCGCTGTGCATCTCCCCTCTTTCCCTCTTTCCCATTGACGCTCCTCTGCCCGCAGCGCAAAAACCTACGCCGCTGCCACTAAACCCACGTCCCTGTCGCTCCCGTCGTTCGTCCCGTCGTCGACCTCCGCCTCTTCCGCTGCGTCCAATTCGAGCGTGGAGTCAAGCACGGGGACGGCCCCCCGCGAGCTCTTCGCCGTCGACGACGCCGAGCAACGCTGCCGGGGTCGCACATCCGCTCAGGCTGGGCATGGGGGTAGGACGCGGGATGAGCGGAATGGGGATGGGAGGTGTCGCGATGACGATGGGGGCGCCCTGCTCGGTGCGGCGCTGCTGCGGTAGCATTGTGTCTTCGTGCTGCATGCCAGCGATCTCGGAGACGTACACCTCGTACACGCGACCTCTCGCGCATCACCATCTTGTACGCCGTCTCTGCTCTACCCCGCACCGCCTCGATTCTATCTCCACTCCGCCCGCCGCTCCACCGCGGACACCGCCTCGATTTCGCTCCCCTTCAGCTCGAATTCCCGCCCGTCCCGCCCGTCATGTTCATCTGCATCTCCGTCTCACGATACCGATACCTCCTCCGCAGGATTCCGCACGCACCCATACACGGACTTTCTTTTGGTCGCCGATAAGGATACTCCTACCCTAGAGCCGCTTGTAATGTTGTCCTACTTCGTCTGAATACGCCATCCTTCTATTCTCCCCATGCCACATTAAGTTTCGGAGGTTGTGGCTCTGGAT
>JARJLE010000830.1:0-14872 GCA_029289555.1 Mycena latifolia | reverse complement strand
ATGAGGTACAGGGGAGTCCTTGTTGCGTAACGTTTTGGGTTGGCTGCATTGTAGTGAACCTACGGGTCTTTCCTTTATTCCACGTGGTTTCTTATCCCAGTAGCGCAGACATTTGACGGTTACAGCTTCACTTAGCAGAACTCCTGACGCGTGAAAAAAAAATCAGTACGAGTCAGGGAGTGACCACACAAGCCGTCTTCGGACATTTGGTTGACTGTAAATCCCGAGACCAATCATGGCAGCGCTGTTGCTTTCACGGTGAACGAGGGCTTGAAGGCAGCACACGATGGTGGGTGAAAGTGACTCAGAAGGCGTGACTGAGATGTGTCACACGCTCGGCGGCTGTGTTCGGAAGCAACTTGGTCCGAACCACTGCCCTCCATCTGGATCAATCCAGAGTTTGCGCCTCCTCCACCCAAATGCGCCACGACCGTCCACACAACTTAACTAGATGTTCAAGTCTCCGAGTCCTCGTCGTGCTTGGAGCCAGTTCCATCCTTCACGGCTCAACTTGACCAACCAGTGGCGAAATAGTCAACCAAGTCCTGGAGGATTTCGAACGCACGACACCGCCCCTCGTTTCTCTACAACGAATTTATGTTACCGTCCCTTTCTCATTTATCGCATTCCTTCGACGCCTTGAATTCGAAATATTCGACTTTACCCCAGCCTACGGATCTACTGGATAAATATCGGGGAATGGTTGCTACAGGACAAATACAATACGACAAGGACCAGGTCCGCGTAATAATGCAGGTATGTATGCCGTCGCTGTCTTCGAAATTATACGGGATGCTAAGCGCTTGTAGTTGAGGAGGCTGCAGAAAGAACTCCTTGACTATACCCCGGCAATGGTAGCCCCTCACCTCATTGACAGTCCAGAGACATCATCTGCTTGGTGGATTGGCGATCCTTCAGCCGAATCTGCGACAGGTGTAAACTCTCATGCTCTGGTTTCTGTGAAAGTCATGCGGACCAATTAACGGCGCTGGACACGCCGAAGGTAGTTCCTTGCGCTCAATAACCGATCATCGCTGAAGCTAATTGGCTAGGGCCTTTTACTACAGGCCCCCCTGGCTCTGGGAAGAGCTTCCTCGTCGATCTTTGGCTCTCGTGCATTCCCACACCACACAAAACAAGAAAGCACTACAATCAGCTAGTTCTTGAAATTTACCGCGGTGTCTGGGAAGAACCCAGCACAGAATGAGCGACTCCAATCAAACTCGGAAGCTTGATCAGGCCAAATATGGTCCCTGGAATAACAGTGTCCGCGATAAATGGCGTCAACTTCTGAAAACCGGGAGCCTGCCCACTCTATGGCGTCGGAATGGCGCGCCTGCATCGGGTCCCTCCAAATCAAATCCGACTATTGCCTTCTCAAGTTGCTCGCAGGCTTGTTCTGCACCACTGGCTCTTGGTATTCGACGAAATTCAACTACTTGATATCTCGAGCGCGACCCTCCTAGCAGATGTTTGTCCTGGTACTGGAGAATGGGCGGTGTGATTGTCGGAACGTCAAATAAAATCCCGGATGATATCTACAAACACGGAGTCCAGAGAGAGCGTCTCGAACCATTTGTCGAGGCGCTCAAAGTTCGCTGCCCTGTCTTGACCATGCGATCCGAACGCGATTGGAGGCAACAAGATTACACCGGCATCGATGAGGTGGGCCGAACATGGTTGCTCTTCGGACAAGAAGAACAATTTCTACGAGTTCTAAGGAGTTTCTCTCATGATCAGTCACGTCTGTCATTTTTAGGCCCCGACCTGGAACGAAAGCTGAATTTGCTTACAGTGGAGCGGGCTCGAGATTTAACCGTATTTGGGAGACACTTACGTGTGCCATGGTCTTCGGGCGGAGTCGGACAGTTCACCTTTGGTGAGCTCTGCGACGAGGTACGTATATAAAATATTTGCGGCGGTCCATAATTTACATCAACAACAGTCCCTGGGCGCCGCCGATTATCTGACTCTCGCCGCCCATTTCCATACTATTGGTATCTCCAACATCCCCATCTTGAAGCTTACGGCCAAGAACCAGGCCCGCCGTTTCATCTCTCTTATCGACGCCTTGTACGAGGCACGATGCCGTTTGGTTTGCTTAGCTGAAACGAAACCCGAGGAGCTGTTCTTCCCGGATGTGCCTTCGGACGAGCATTTGGATGTGATGTTGGCCGAGTCGGTTAGCGAGACACAGGAGGGTTACCGTCCGAACGTTTCTGCGTATGACAGCCCTGAGATATCACGACACCTGGACCCACCCGCAAAAGCGATGGTTTTGGACACACTGTCCATTTTCTCCGGTGGGTTCTCCGTCTAATTTTCGGGTCTAGAATGAACACACGAGTGCAGGTCAAGAAGAGCAGTTTGCTTTCAAACGAGCGCTGTCGCGGTTAATCGAGATGACCGGTCCCGCATATGTTCGCACGGTTCAGTGGGCTCCGCTTTCAGAAAGGGATCGAACTTGGGAAAGGAGCGTGGCTTATCCTGGAACCTCGCATTCCCGCTCTTTCGATGTAGACCCGCGCCCCGCTGAGCAAGACGACTTTGCCTCCGAGGCAGCGTATTCTCCCGATTTAGGGAAGGAGAAAGTAAGACCGGCTGCCCCGCGATTAAAGGCCGATCATGTGTGGGGCGTGCGGGACGACTGGGGCAAGGGTGCCAAAACCTGGGGCCAGGGAGCGCGAGCATACCCCCGTGACGTAGAAAAATAGTGTGGATCAAAGATCAAGTGAATAATAAAAAGGATATAGGTTGGATACTTAGTCAGGTGCGCGCGTCGCTCAGTGAGACTGCAGTGGCAGTTGTTTGCTATTTTATATTCTGGTTTGTATGCGAAGCAAGTTACTTTAGCCATCATCAAGCTGTGATATATGTCTCTCTATTGCTGTTTTCATTCTGCTGAGGCAAACGAAAAGAGTCGGGAGAGAATTTGCGAAGCCTATAGCGAGGCAGCCGATGGCAAAGCTGCTGCTCAGTTCAAAAACGACCTAAGCATTTTGCAATAACTAGCTGCAGGCATTCTCGATTAAGAGCCTAGAGCGATATGAACTGATACAGCAGGTAGTCGCACGCCTTGTCATAGTTATCGCCGCCATAGTCCGGAAAGCAGTTGCTCTGAGAGGGCAGGTGAGTCAGGCGCCTGTATAAAGGAAAGCGCAGAGTGGACTAAGCGGCAGCTTATCCGCAAACAGATCGAGCTGATTCAGGATCGGCAGGATGCTTGTATTGACGAACCAGCGAGAGTTGCAGATCGAGTCAAACAATGTCAGTGCCTCGTGCATGCGGTTCTGGGTGGTATATTAGCGCTAAGCGTCATGAGAGAGAGAGCAAACGAGCGAGGGTCGCCGGGCAGAGGCAAGTGTGTCGCAATAGCTCGAATTGAGGTAAAACTTACCACGATTAGATTTTCATATAGCATCCGGTCGTAGTCGCTCATACTCACGAGGAACACCAACGCTGTCACGTTGTAGAACATTCGACCCACTTCTTTCGTTGGTTCCGCAGTCCGCCCACGTCGAATAGCTTATAGGTCAGGCCGCTAATCTGCAGGGTTCGGTTAGTTGGTTTTGAAAGGTAACGAGTATAAACAGGCTATGAAATAAATGTATTTACGGGGCAGGATGGAATAAGACAGAGGCATCCTGACGAGTTATGACCTCGCAACCCGCACGTCATGGATTATAATGCACCGGATGAATGGCATGATGCTGACGCCCAACAGACGCACCTCGAAAGTCGCCTCCAAAATTCCCGTCGTATTTGCGCATGAGCGCAGGATATCTTGGTCAGTGGGAATGTATCCAGGGGCGGCCATGCGGTTGATTGAGTCAAAGTAGTAGACGGCCGAGTCAATAAAGAGAGGAACAAACCTCACTAAAGGCTGCGAATCGCATCGGCGACATCGTGCGGGAGGGATTCGGCCTTGATTTGAGATGAATGGGAGAGGATCGTCTTGCGGTGGGCACTGTTCTGCGGCGCGAGGGAAATGCCCAGTGCCACCATCCCCCCGAGGACCGCTCTGCATGATAAGATCAATTCCAGGCATTGAGGTATGTAAAACGTCGACAGAGGATGAAATAGGGAACTGGCAAACAAGAAGGAATGAACGAAAAGAGGAACACGAGAAACGTACTGCATGCTCTGGAGGGTATTGGAATAGATAGTTTCCTTGTACGCATCACGTTGGGCGTTGCTGGAGAAAATCGGGACACCACAACGGAGCTGCCACTGTCTCCATAATGTTGATTTGCCTGAATCACTGGCCCCTAGAAAAAGAATCTATATACGACGTGAGCGTGAAGCCATACTGAGAAACGGCATGGAACAGATCCAACACGTCGGGGGAAAAAAAGAGTCTGTACCTTTATCGGAGTCGGGGGAGGAGTCTCAGCCACCGCTTTCTTAGTTTTGTTCAAGTTCCACCTCTGCTTCTTCGGCTTTCCGCCGTCCAGGGAAAGGATATGCGATACCCTGTTGCGAGATACGGATTCAAGATGTTCCCTAGATCCGTACATGATGAGTAGCAGAACTAGATGCAGTTATGAAACTCACACGACCGAGAAAGTGGTGATAACGTGAGTCTCATAGTCGGTAGGAACTAAGTCCTGAGGTTTCCCTTTTGATGCAATGTCCCAGGATCGAGGGAGAAGATGCTCGGACCTAGGTCTGTTGAGATGAGCAAATACCAAAAGCATCAGAATAGATAAGACGTACTGCCGTAAAAGTTGGAGGATATATCGCAGACTCGGATACAATCGGGTGGACATTGAAGAAGTCGTGTCTGGGAGCCAGTTTTGTATTCTTACCAGCAGAGCCTCACAGAAAGTATCTATGCCTTCGATGTCTGATGGGACACCAACCGCAGGGCCGTCGAGCTCCGGGGAATCGACGCCGAGATCTTTCAGAAGGAGCGTAGCTCAGGAGAGGAGTTTCTGCACAACAGCTTGATAGACATTTTCGGTTTGGAGCCAGAATGATGGCAATAAGAGAATACCACCTAGGTATCGGATGGCGATGTGTTGTGAAAAAGTTGATTGACCTTTACAAATCAGATATGAGACAGGTTTACAGGATTAGTGTGGTAGAAGCTTACTCGCAGTCCGAGGCAACCAAAAGTCGCTCGATTATTGAGAGGCCCTCTTCTTCTGCTGCCACAGAGGCCAGGCTTTGCGGGGAAAGAACTTCCACCATGGAGGACATATCTCGATCAGCAACGCATGCAGTCGCAAAATCCCGGTGGAAGAACCACTGTTGCCCGCAGAGGTCCCCAGGCCGATCCCATAGCAGGGAAAGGTCATTTTCCAGGGGTTCCACACCCTCGGTATATACGCTGTGAACAAGGAGAGGTCTAATGCCCGGATATTAGGTGGTTAGCATCACCAGACTCTTGAAGGTTTCAAGTTGAGTCTCGGAAGCCTCAGAGCTGCTTGAGATTAAGCAAAAGTATCCTTGAGGGTATGGAATATACGCACGGAAGGGCATACTTCATCAGCCTCGCACAATCCTTCTCCAATTTGCGCGAGGTCTCCGCTCTCAGCTTAAGCAAAGATAATTCCCGCTGGCGTCCGTCGCCAAAGAAGAGTAGAATATTCTCGCACACAGCGGCAGGACCCAGACCTAAACTGCAAGCAGCGCGATTGGCGTGTTTTGCAGCCCTGACAGCAAGAGTGGAATATATCGTGCAAGGTCTTGCCAGGGCCAGTAAATTCGATATTGCGTGACAGGGTCCCCGGAGTACGAGAGCTCATCGAGAGCTGTGCGAGACGTGTAAACGCCAGTGAGGAAACGTCAGGACCATCCATCTCGTCTAGTCCTTACAAGGCCGGGCTTTAAGAGCACTTAAGATGCACAGTCTTGAGTGGAGGTTGTGGCTTCTACATATCACAGCGCATGAAGCTATAAATATAGGTCGGGTTCCACTGCCCCGCGATCACGAACGCGTTGCCGGATCAAGCGTCGGGAACGGGACAACGCAGCTTGAACTGTAACCACAAGCTTCCGGCTTCGCCGTTTCCTTTCTCTTGGTCTCTCTGGTAGAGACCCGTCGCAGGTCGACATTTTGAAGGTAAGGTGGACTTTTTGCACCTGCGTCCAATATTCTAAGTCGCTTTTCAGTTTACAAGAAAAATCTCTTCTTACTCTACGCCTCACAATAATGAGCCCATGCCCAAGCCGCAGTTACGACTACGAGTCTGTACTTGAAAATCTCCAGGCCACGACAATTGCCACGATTACTCGTTCTACTCGCCCGAGCCGTGGACCTAAACGACCAAGCCATGCACCCAAGATCCATGGCGCCACCACTGAGACTGTGGACAAGATTATCATCGTTGTCGGCGTTGAGACCGAGTATGTCTCTGCTGGCGGCCCACTTGGAACAGACCGGGGATTTGGTATGTGTTAACGCGTTTGAATAGTGGCGACCCTCTTGAGAAATTTGAGCAGTAACTTCGAAACTCGCCACGTCTACAACGTACACGCCGGCGCCTGTGTCTGCATCTGCGTCCAAGTCGTTAACTGAGTCTTCGTCTTCCGCGCCTACATCGTCCTTCGCGCCCACATCGTCTTCCGTGCCTTCCCCAGGACCCATCGGATCTAGTTCCTTTTCTACAGGCTCATCGTCGACCGATCTCAAAGCTGTCAGCGGAGCTAAGGCCACGCTCCAGCCTCAAGGTAATGAATTCAATCGTTTCGTCTTACATTGAATAACCTCTCAGGGACGGGCCTTAACAACGACAACTCACCAAGTACTTGAATCCTTCATTCCATTCGTGCGTGTCTGATCTCCCCGTTTTCTAGCCGGGACCGGGACTGGGTTGCAGGCCAGCATCTCCAGCACTAGCACCCCGCTGAAGGCCTCGACCACTAGCCAGTCAGTTCCGGTCGGGGCAATACTTGGCGTGGTCATCGCGGGTGTCCTCATGATAACGCTCGTCGTTCTCCTGCTGGTCCTTTGGGCGAGGCGTCGCTCAGCGCGTGCTGCTCGAGTTGCTGGTGCTCCGTACGACGGCGGTATGTTACGTTCGTTCTCCAGGAACCCCCGTCCGTACTGACACGACGCCAGGAATGCGACAAGAGGCCCCGCTTACTCCTTACCCCGCGGATCTACAACCCAACCGCGCGGGCGGTGGGCGGGTGCAGAACTGGATGCTGCGCAATAGCCATCTCGCTGGGGCGGATCAGCCCTCTCGCGGAGGTCCCGCCGCTGAAACGTACAATGGGTATCCAACTCTGGTGACCAATCAACAGTATCTCTTTGCGCCGCCCGTCGTGCTTTCGTCCCCGCAACGCCCCACTCGGCAACGGGGGGATACTTTGAGCACCGTAGAATTCTTCTAGACTCTGCATTTTTTTGTGGACTGTAGGGTAGCAACACGTAACGCCGGCATTAGAACTCTGTATCGTTCGCTGTACTAAAGATGTATCCACTAGTAACGACTTGTCATGATTTTGCCATGGACTCGGAGTGAGATCATTTTATGACTAGCGACCGTCGTGGCCCCGGCCCTTTCCGACCCTCTCCCCGAGCTCTTGAAACTCTGTAAAATATGTTCCAAGATATCGATCGCAGTGCTGGCAAGGGCCGATCGCGGCAACTTGAAGTTATCCGGCTCTTGGTCCAGATCACTTTCACAGAATCATTCCGGCGGTACTCAATAGACTCAGTCTGACATCTTCCTCTGTCCGGCTTCGAAATTCGACGCTGGCTTGAAAGCCATCGTACTACCAGCACCTCTACAGCTAGCACTCGTCTCCACAGCAGAAAGAACCGCGACATTGCTAGCAGTACTTCTTGGTTTTGGACGAGTCCTATAGCTAGTTCAGCCTGAGGAGGCCTGAGCTCTACCTGATATGTATCTTCAAGTTTGCCGATTTTCTTCATCGCGAAGATTCTATTTTTCTATGCCGGCAACATTTCAATGCTGAACAAGCAGCAGACCTCGGCGAAGGCTTCTATGCCCTCCACTCGTGTAATTATGACGCAGAGCCTCGTTTTGACCTCGCCATCTTACCATGAAGTCCCCCTTCCTCTGGCTCGCTGCCTCCTCCTGCGTGTGTTCTTTTGGCGTCGCCGAAATCATTGAAAATGTCGCAGACTTACCTGCCTTGGAGTACGACTTCGTGGTTGTTGGGGGTAGGTCACACATGGCCTCCCCGGCGCAGCGGTGGATCATTCCCCCACAGGTGGCACAGCAGGAAATGTTATCGCCAACCGATTGAGCGAAAATCCAGACTTCTCCGTGTTGGTCCTTGAAGCGGGCATATCGTAAGTAGCTCATGGACATCCGTCTAGTTTCGCCCAGACAGTCTGATATGACAGGAATGTCGACATTCTTGGGGCTATTGTCCCTTTCTTCTGCTCTCGCTCGGTTTCGTACGACTGGAATTATACGACAGTTCCTCAGGCGGGCTTAAACGGCCAAATCGTCACGTATCCGAGGAAAGTATAGGCTGCGAAATTTCATCTTCTCTCTGACTCCACAGTGCAGAGGTCGTATTCTGGGCGGCTCTAGTTCGATCAACTGTCTAGTGTACAGGTAGGTTTACGCACACCTCCTCCAGCCTCTAATTACATTATGAGAAACAGCCGCGGAAGCTCAGAAGATTTTGACCGATGGGCTGAATTGTCTGGCGATCCAGGCTGGTCGTGGGACAGCTTGCAACCGTATATCCGCAAGGTTTGCCTTAAATCCCAACTTACCACCCCATGAAAGCTTATCCCAGGTCTAGAATGAGAAATTCAGCGCTCCGGCGGATCACCACAACACTTCTGGACAGTTCAACCCTGCGTTCCACGGATTCAAAGGTACGGGGAAAGGTTTCTTTAATAACGGTCTAAAACAACCAATTTACTCTGTAGGATTACTCGGCGTGAGCCTGCCAGGTTATTTCCACCCGTTTGACCAACGGGTACTCGATGCCGTCGACGAAATGTCGGCCGAATTCCCATACAATGTGGATATGAACTCAGGGAACCAGCTCGGTATCGGTGTGTGGAGAGAAAACCATGAGAACGCTAGCTGAGTCAGATCACAGGCTGGACCCAAGCCACTATCCGCGGTGGTGAGCGGAGCAGCTCCGCGACTGCGTATCTTGCACCTCATTTCCTTCGGCGACCGAACCTGCATGTCTTGATCAATGCACAAGTCACGCGCGTGCTGAAAACAGGAACTCTCGCCTTCCGCGGGGTCGAGTTCGCCAAAGATGCAAAAAGCGAGCGACCATATTCTTGATAAGAATTGGTAGCTAATATTTCGACTTGTCAGGTCCACGGCACCGAGTCACAGCAAGGAAGGAAGTGATTCTCTCCGCTGGAACCGTTGGCACCCCGCACATCCTCATGCACTCCGGAATTGGTAATGCCAGTGCACTTGAGCGACTCGGGATCCCGTCCCTCGTCAACCTGTCGTCTGTGGGACAGAACCTTTCCGACCATACTTTCCTGGGGAACCAGTGGCAGGTCAATAGCACTGATACGTACGAGACCGCCACGCGCAACGCGACTCTCGCGGAGGAGCAGCTGCGGGAGTGGAATGCGACGCGCACGGGACCGCTCGTCGATTCAACGATCACGCAGGTTGGGTGGCTACGCATCCCCAATGACTCGTCCATCTTCGAGCGGTTCCCCGACCCCGCAGCGGGCCCGCACACGGCGCATTACGAGCTTTTGTTTACGGTTTGTTCTGTGCTCGGTGCAATCGTCTGGCTCATAGGTCGGCTTTCAGAATGGGCTGATCCGGCCACCTACACCTCCCACCGGAAATTTCATGGGCATAGGAACAGCGGTCGTGACTCCGGTATCGCGTGAGTTGAAGATTTACACATACAGCTAGATAGCTTACTTGCGCAGGCGGGTCCATCACACTTAACAGCAGCGACCCCTTCGCGCCTCCGCTTATCGATCCGGCGCTGCTGCAATCTGACTTCGACCTGTCCGTGATGCGCGAGGCCGTCAAAAGCGTACAGCGCTTCGTCACCGCACGCGCCTGGGACGGTTACATTCTTGCCTCGCTCATCAATGGTACCACAGACGCAGAGCTCGACGCGTACATTCGCAGCGAGTCGAGCAGTGAGTATCATCCCGTTGGCACAGCTGCTATGTCGCCCAAAGGCGCGCCTTACGGTGTCGTGGACCCCGATTTACTCGTTAAGGGTCTGACGGGGCTACGTGTCGTCGATGCGTCGGTCTTGGTGAGAACCTGAACGGCCGCTCTTGGGGCTATGGAAACTGACATGAAGTACTTTCGTAGCCGGTTGTGCCCGCAGCTCACACGCAGGCGGCTGTATATATTTTTGCCGAGAGGGCAGCGGACTTGATCAAAGCGGCTTGGGCGTAAAGTCAACATGGACTACATTCCAATGTCATTCAAAGAATTATGAATCTGTTATCCCGAAAATATATGTTGGCGCTGGGGTAAATGTGGGCGGGAAGATATACTCTCACCTTATCACCAGGGACAAAGGACCAAGAAAAGGTTCAGTACTAGTCTCTTCTCGCACTCCCCTCAGGAGACGACCAGCAAATCGCACCGAGGCCTTGCTTCAAGTTGCTTGCTCCTTACTCCCTTGTTTGATCCTCCGAGTCAAAATTGATGAACAGCGACAAGCCGGTGCGTCGCGCGGGAGACGGGAACCAGTGAGACTTGATCTATTTAGTGGCTGGAGAGAATTTGGCAGAAGGCAAGAGATCGGATCAGAAATTCAGGCTCCGCTTCAAAGTCGACAGGGTCACGTTATTTCGTTACGGTTCTCATGCGACGCGACACGGACGCGAGAAGAAGCGACTTGCCTCGATATCTCGCTTTTAAACCTCAAAATAGAACTGCTGTATCGAATGCTAAAGATCTGTTGGCCTTTGAATTTATCTGCGCAATCTCCATCGAATAAAGCGTTCCGTAAGTATATCTATATCTACCGTGGAGACGATTGGCCGATGTTGGTGTGGAAGTTTTCAGATTCCAGTCTATCATCTTTTGTTTTTCAAGAGCGACGTATAATACAAATACAAAGAGCTGTTACAAATGTGAAGCAACTTCAGCCACTAAACAACATCGCCAGGCTCGGAGATATCCAGTGCTTCAAGGTCACCACGCTTTTTCTCCAGGTTTTCTTCGATTCCATCCTGGCCACTGGCAGACTCGGCGCTGCTTCCCGAGTCCGAGGAGTGTCTAGATCGCTCTGGTCCAGAATGTACGGCACTGCGAAGCGTGCTGAGCACAGTCCGATTGCGATCTCGGGAGGCTACAGGTTGAAATGAGACAGCCCGAGAGGGTGTCAAGTCAGAGATGGTGTCCAAAAATTCGGTGTTGCCCAATGATGTTTGGCTTCTTACTAGCAATAACACAACCGGAGTGTATGCGCCCTACAGGATAGAAATCAGTCTACGGATGGGGACCAGGCAGAAACAGTGTTACCGCAAATTGTGTTGCGACTGGGATATATATATCTCCGAGCGTGCCGTGCGGCAGTCGAATGAGCATTGCCACCACGACTGTTAACTAAATTTTGAAAATCATGAGTTCGATATATCTACAGGTAGGTAAGGCACTCAACACTCACGCCGGAGAAGCAATAAAACAGCCCCGATTCAAACAGCAATATCAATATCTGGTCTCCTTTCGTTTTGTTACGAAAGGCGTCCTTGATTCTTTGTCGATGTCGCCTGACAAACATGTAAGCAGCATCATATACTATGAACGCGACCCACGAACCATGCAGTAACGCCAATGAGGATCGTTGATGCTAGGTTTGAAAGGAAGGAAGTGCTAACATTGGAAACTTGTAAAATGTTGAGGGTTTGAGCAAAGAAGCTCCGCTCTCCAAAGCCAGCTTTCGACAAATCTGCGATTCGAAGTCCTATAGTTCCCGCGATAGCCACTTCATAGGTTACTTAGCTTTCGTCGAGTATCCAGGATAATACACGTACGGGCAGTGAGGAGCAGAAAGCCGACAGGTATGTACAGATATTTGCGATGGTCGCCGGAGCAGATTACCCAAGCCCGCCACACGACTATGCCATCACTGAGAGCGTACTGAGCGGCCGGCGTCAGATCAGGAATTTCAGGAAAAGGCAGACCCACGTTTAAAAGAGCGAGAGCGTTGAACAGATCGTATGGCTTGGTAAGTCGGGAGGTGATACCAGGATTTACTGGACTTAGATAATTTTGCATCCGATTCGCCACATCCGCAATGGAATAGGCCCAATACGCCGTTGTGAGGATATACATGAACAGGCCGAGAATGAATAGAACACGGTTGGTCTCTGTCTTCAGTCCTCGCTTCCTACCCCGAGTCAGGAATCAGAAATCAACCATGGCCGCGATACAATACGGATCTCACAGTAGGATTCTAGTTGAAAGTATTATTAAAACGGTGTATCCCCCTAAATATAGTTGAACGTCGGATAAGGTGGACGACCCGGATAGTGACTCACCGAAGAAGAAAGTCTGAGCGACTAGGGTGAAAGTAAAGTACACGAGGATTCGCCCGTCATTGAAGGATTGTGGGTAAGATGGCATGGCAGCAGGGAGGCAAGGCGCAAGATGGAGAAATGGCCCTCACAGAGGGGAAAGGTACGGAAGGGTCAGGCGAGAAGGCAAAGTCAAACCGAGGGCTAGTTGGAGGGGAAGACCTGAGGACGACCCGGGACTAAATTTAGCGAAGAACTGCATTTATGGGTGACTTGATGATCTTGCATAGGTACATGTCAAGTTGGATGAAACGCGGGGGAACTTCCCAGCATGGAGCTGGTTTATTCCGGACCACTGAGAATCATCGAACTGAGGCTAACTCCGACCAAGTTCGCGATCTGCATGAGATCTGCGTCAGTTCAACAACATTCGACCTTAACCAATTTCTGCTTCCATCACCTTCTGCCGCACGGAAGAAGATCAAGTCGCCGAGAGTGAGCTGTGTAGAGCCGCCACTTCCACTCAGACCACTCCTATGATCAGACTCAACTCGAGGAATCACATATTTGGCAGATCTCGCCGTTCTGTCTCATCACAGTTGCAATCCGCTCTGTAAATCAGTCGGATATGTAAATGTAGCTTCGGAAGGTGCAAAATGAACCTCGCAACTGACTAGTCAGCACACACAGTGTTTGGGGAACGCTGCCGAACTCTGTTCTAATTTGAACCACATCATGCGGTAGCCCCTAAGAGGTGTATCATTGTGGCACCTCAGGCCTCACAATACACAACTTGAAAATAGAGCAGATGATTATCGATTATCTATGGCGGTCAAAATGCACTTTTAATAGTCCGACACTTTTTTTGACATTTTTCGACTTTCCGACACTTTTATTGTCAAATATCTGCATTTCCGACACTTTTACCAGATTTGAGATGGTGGATAAAAGTGTCGGAAAAAGATCAATTTTCCGACACTTTTATTGACTGAATCTGACCTCCGACACTTTTATTGAAAGACAAGACTTCCGACACTTTTATTGAGGTCAAAATTTTTTATCCTCGGATATAAGTCCTAGGTAGTGTATGAGATGGTTCTGACTCGAGAAGAACATGTACAGTCCATGGAAGCGCAGGTACGGCCTTGGAAAGAGCAATCAGTACCAGACTCAGTTGGCCTGCCAATCAAGCACCGGATCAAGACCATGACAGCCTTCCCACACTTCTTAGCTCAATTAAATCATGTTGGTTCAAATTTTTTGGGACCTATTGTTTGAGTTATGAGACAGTAGCATAGGAATTGATAGTGTGCTTGACGTTGTGGCCAACCTCCCCACCCGTACTGATGCCAAGTTTGGGTATGGAAACATCAGGCGTGAGAGAGCGTGGGACGGCTGTCATGGTCTTGATCCGGTGCTTGATTGGCAGGCCAACTGAGTCTGGTACTGATTGCTCTTTCCAAGGCCGTACCTGCGTTTCCATGGACTGTACATGTTCTTCTCGAGTCAGAACCATCTCACACACTACCTAGGACTTATATCCGAGGATAAAACTTTTGACCTCACTAAAAGTGTCGGAAGTCTTGTCTTTCAATAAAAGTGTCGGAGGTGAGATTCAACTCAATAAAGTGTCGGAGGTGAGATTCAATCAATAAAAGTGTCGGAAAACTGACCTTTTTCCGATACTTTTATCCACCATCTCAAACCTGGTAAAAGTGTTCGGAAATGCGGATATTTGACAATAAAGTGTCAGAAAGTCGAAAAATGTCAAAAAAAAGTGTCGGACTATTAAAAGTGCATTTTGACGCCATAATTATCACTCACTGGTTTCATATATCTGAAGCAACTGCTGAATCTTGATTTCGAGAACGTAAGAGATAACGCTATTCCCTTCGACTTTTTTTTGCGCATAATATGCGAGGCCTGCATATTTAGCTAGCCGTTGGACGGTCTGATTATTGCACAATTGGATGCCTACGCATACAGTGGCCGCTGCGGAGCTTTCTGCTCCAGACGAAGCATTCCTGACTAAAGCTGGAGATTTCAGCTCCGGTTCTATAAATTTAGTCTAGTGCTGACAGGCCTTGCGGCATTAGCAGTTTATTTTACCTGTGTCGGGTGAGTTATTCTTTCGTCTATTTCTTATTCAAACAGCCTGCCGCCGCCAAAGCTCATTGCGCTACCCATAACCAGCGTCGCGCTCTCGGGAAGCAGACCCTGTTTTACGAGGTCCTCGACAAGCGCGTCGTCCACTCTTGACACCGCTCAAACGACGGGTGCGGGCGCTCCAGACTGGGTCGCCGGGCGGTGGCAGCGGCGCGCCCTCCGCGCGGCGCGGGAGGCCCCGCGCGCGCCAGCTCCTCGACAACATCCCCCGCCACCACCTCGTCCGTGGTGTGGATCTCGGGGCCGCGCGCGGGTGAGGGGACGTACCCGTCGACGACGCACTCGCCTGGCAGC
>JARJLE010000083.1:0-423420 GCA_029289555.1 Mycena latifolia | reverse complement strand
CTGTACCGCTACTTTTCCGCTCCACGCGCCCACCGCTCGCCCGCGCTCCCGCCTTACCTGGCCCGTGCACGCGGCGCGCCGTCCCCTTCCAAATCTGTTCTATTCCGATCAATTGTTTACATTTGTTAGCAGCCGCCTGCCTCCCACCACCCCCAGCATTCCGCTTCGCCCCGGGCTCCACTAGCCTGCCCCGCCTTCCTCCCTCCGCCTGGACACTCGAATTGGCCCTACCTACCCTCCACGGGCCTCCAAAACGCTCCGAATCACCCACAACTGACGCATTTATCTTTGCGCGCACCTGCTGCCTTGCGCCTGCACCGCGCATAAAAGCTGCTTGGGCTTCCGCTGGCCCCCTGCACTCCGGGCTGACCCTCCTTGGTCGAATCTCTTGCCGCTCCCACTCCCCCTCCCCCCGGCGCTACTCCTCGCTGGCTCGCATGGGCGTACGGTGCGCCCCATTCCCGCTCCGGCACCCTACCCGCCCGCGGCCCCCCATTTGCTCGCCCTTTGTTGTGGGGTACAGTACCACACCCGCGGTGTCTCACCTACACTCACCACGCCCCGCGTGGCCTCCAGCATCGCAGCACTGTCCAATTACAGCCTATCCGGTTCCTTGCAGCCACGCCCAGCGATCCCGCCTCCTACCTTGCCTTGCAAGATCATTACCTCGCTTGTTCCTTCCCCGTGCTCATGCACCGCTCTGTGCCTGGTGGCCCGTCGTGTTTCCTGCAATGAATCCACCCCCCCCCCCCTCCCCCCCCGCAGCCTGCGCCGCTCTCTGTACACCGGCGTGCTACACTTCGTGCATGCCCCCGTCCACCATCTGGCCCGTACCGCGCAGCACGCATACTGCGCCCCTGCCCTCTTTCATACCCCCTCGCTGTCCTTTTGGCGACGGTGGCCTCCCACTTCGTGTTTGCGTCAAATGTCCTTCTGACTGTGATCCACCATGTTTGTCGGAACCCCTCCCATGCTCGCTCACTTGACGTCTACCCTCCTATTTCACCCACTCCCTGCAGTTACTCATGATTCCATTCGCTCACAACCTTCACCTTGATGATCCTATTTTACACCGCTTTCTACCCTTTGTATGCTGAACATTAGTCGCCGAATATATTGTTTCGTCTTCACAATTTTTTTTTTTTAGAATTTCTTGGAGAATGCACAGGTGGACGTAGTGATCCCTGCAACCGAGTTCAGGACCGGTTGTTTTGAGGAGTTGGATGTCTTGCTTGACGCGGTGATTACCATCAGCTAAGGTGCCTTGTGTTCGAGCCGTCCGCTGGTTCCTTTTTAACTAGCCGAGTCATTTTTAATTCGCCTCTTTTTTTTGTTTACCCAAGTCAAATTTGCCCTTAGTTACCGCCGGCCCTAATGTGTCTCGCATACTGATCGTATTGGCATACGTTAAATTACATCGCGAACTGTAGACGAAAAGGGTGTAGCTGGGCGGGCTGGGCTGGTTGAGCAGCTCAGAGTGGCTGGTTGAGCAGCCTAAGGCGCGCGCCGGTTGAGCAGCGCAGCGCGGAGGATGTGCCTCTTCATTGTCTTAGGCGGTTTTGCGCCTACAAAAAACATTAGCTCTCCATATCAGAAAGAGCATAAAACCGACGCTCGACTCACCTCTTGGATGTGACATTCTCATCCCCGCGCTTCCGCTTCACCGCCGCCGGTGCAGCCTCCGGCACATCCTTCTTCGCGCGCTGCTTCTTCACCTGCGGCTCAAACTTGCTCCCATCGACGAAGCGTGCTGGCTTGCGAGTGCGCTTCGAAGCGGCGTCGTTGGTCGTATCTGCGAGCGCAGGAGCAGGTGCAGGCACAGCAGCGCCTTCCCCGTCCTCACCCTCACCTAAATCCGCCTCACCGCCTTCCCCTTCCTCACCGTCACCCGCGCCTATAGTGGCGGCCTTCCTCGGGCGCCCTTTACCTCTCTTCGCCCCCTGCGCATCTGCCACCTTCTTCGCCGCCGCTGCCAACGCCTCCTTCTTCGCCGCTGATGCTACTGCCACCTTCTTTCCCTGCGTCGCCGCTTTCGGAGCAGGGGGGGGCTTGATATGCGGTCGAGACTCGGGCAGCACTGGCGCAGCTTTTGGTTTGGAGGCGGCGGACGACAGGGAGTCGCTGGTGGGGGTGGCGTTGACGACAGGGGTGATGACGGGCACAATGACGGGGTTAGCGAGCACGGGAGCCGGGGTAACGACGGGCGCACGCTTGGCGAGACCAAAGCAGGCATGGTCGTCCAAGGTATCGCGCGGCTGTCCAGGTCCCATCGCCCGCGTCTGATACACATTGGGGTTGGCCTCCGCCCATGCCTGCTCGAGCATCTCGCCAGTATGCTGCGGCCCGCGCATCTCGGCCTCGACCCCCGCGACCACCAAAGCCATCGTGCGCGCGGCGTTGCTGACAAAGCGTGGCGTATGGTGCGCTGGGCTCGGCGTCGCAGGAATAGGGGCGGGCGCAATGGGCTGAAGGCGCAGGCTTCCTCCCCCCGAACGCCTGGAAGAGGACGCTGGGCTTGAAAGCGCTAGTAGACGAGGGCGTGGAGGAGGGGAAATTGAAGCCTCCGACATTTGTCGTGCCAGACTTGGCATACGGCGCTCCGTGGTAACTGGCGCGTGGAGCTGGGCGTGCGACTGCGAGAGGAATTGAGGGGGAAGGCGAAGGGGAGCACGCCCTAGCTAACAGCAGCGGGTCGATGACCATCGTCGCGCTGCTCGGCATGCTGCGCTCCGCGTTTGCGATGGCCGTAGCAGTCGCAGGACTCGGGGGCGGCACCATCGCAGGAGGCCAAGAGTAAAAGATAGGGGGAGGCGTCGGCTGTTGCGGGAGAGTCGCACCCGCGAAGGGGTCGTCCTCGAAAGCGTGGGTCGAAGGAGGGGGGCCATCAAACAAGCTGCTGAAGTCGTAATTGTCGAAAGACTCGTCCATCCACTCCGATGAAGCGGCAGGGGAGAGAGGGGCCTCGTCAGAGGCTGAGGGCGGGGTGGCTGGCATGGAAGGTGGACTAGAAGGTGCCTCGGGGGAAGCGGAGGGTATCGCCGGCGGTGGGGCCTTCTGAGTCGCACCTCCTGCCGCCACCGCTGCTTTCCCCTGTTTGCGCTTCTTCTTGGACTGGCGTTTCGACTGCTGGCGACCAGTACTCGAAGCCTGGCCATGCTCGCGCGTCACAGAGGGCCCCCCCGCAGAGGCAGGCCTTGGCGGGAGAGCGCGCTCCGCGCGCTCTCGGGCAGCTGAAAAGGGGAGAAAAAAAAGTCGCGTCAATATCTTTCCGTGCGAATGATCAATGAGCTTACTGTAGGTCGCACGGAGGAATGCCTCAAAGGGCTCCACAATGTTCTTGTCGAAGTCGACGCAAGAATCCTCGAAGTCGTTGCCAGCGGGGGTCTCGCCAAAGCAGGTGCTGAAGGTGAAAATAAAGGCGTAAGACAACAGGCGCACACACAATTCCCAAAACAGACTTACATCTTCATGCTAAACTCGCCTCCCATCCGCGGATTCGGGCCCCCCGTAATCGTCATTCCCACCCAGCCGGTGGCGTTGTACGTCGTCTTGTGGACGTCCGTGTACACTTGGTCGAGGACATCAATGTTGCTGGCGCGAATATTCAGTACCGATCGCTCGCAAGAATCTGAATGAAAAGACTTACTCTTGGAGCTGGCGCGGCGTAAGCTTTCCGGGAGCGCTGGCGTGGAGCGCCTCATTATCCAAGTCCTCCTGGCGTATCTCAGCTTTTTCCTTCTCCACATCCTCGTCGACCGCTGCACGCTCCTCCGGGGTGGCCGCGGCATACAAAATTTGTACAACGCTCGTCCGCATGCGCATGCGGTCAGACTTGGCGCTGAGCTCGTTGTACCCTCTCTTGACGAGCTCGACGCGTATGAGCTCCGCATTCCGCTTTTGAAAGATTTCGATGGGCTGGTGCGCGCGGCGGCGTTTCGGAAGCATCTGCTTGAACATTGCCTTCAACAGCACGCCCGACGCGCTAGCTGCCGGCGAGTTGGCATTGCCAATCTTCTTGCGCTGGTTCCGAAACCAGTTTTCAAGTCTCTGCAAAATTCCGTCAGCATCCACGCGTCCAACACGTCCTAAATGCACGTACATTTTTCTGGGTGACTATGGCGGCGCCGAGCATGGCCAGCTCGTCTTGGGTCATAGCGGGTGCTGTAGGATCGCTCGGCAGAGGTAGGTTGACGGTGGCGTGCTCGGGCCACTTGCTGAACCAGGCCTCGAACAACGGCGGCCAGAAGAGGTGAAGTTTCCCCTCGCCTTGCCTGCTGATGTAGTCGCCCATCCAGCCCTCAAGAAATTTTCGTTGGTCCTCGGTAGCCCAAGGACGAGGAGCCATAGTGCGCGTTCAAGAATAGAAACTGTGGTGTGAAGGCTCGTTCGATGTACTGGGGCAGTAATTTGAGGTGCGCCTCCGTGTCTCAGCAGTATATATCTGGCCAGGTGCGTCTTCATATTATTTAATTCTCCCGGGACATTGATATGTAAACTCTGCCGGTTTAGGGTGCGTTCCAGAAACTGCGGCTCATTTTCCCGTCAAAATATCCCAATCTCTGCCTGAAAATATGAATTATGTCCCCCATCCCGATCAGGAATGTCAGAGCAACCAGCGCATTTATCCGCGCTCACATGTGCCCGTTTCCATACGGCCGCCGTCCATGCTTATCACGCCATCCATCAACGCCTTCAGATTCTCGCTCAATCTGGACTCACCTCGAGGCTCCTCACTTTATCAGTTGCGTCTTTGCCCATTCCCTCCAGCTCTCCCTTCATCCTCTACCCCACTGACAATGTCTGACAACGCCGCCGCAACGATTACCGCCACCCCTGAGCAAGAGCTGGCGGCGCTCGTCGCCAAAGTCACAACACTGTCCCGCGTCGCATTGGATCTGACCGCCAAGTGCCTCGACATCAATCGTGAGTTCGACGCTGGTCACTCACACCCTCTGACATGCTCTACAGAGGAGCTCCCGCGTGTCATCGCCTCCCAAGTGGCCGCCGCCGTCGCTGAAGTCACCCGTGAGTTGTGCTTGATATGTTTTTTAAAAAAATCCACTCATCCTCTCCCTCAACCGATGCCGACTTCGTTCGGGGTGTTCCCCTTACTCCCGACGAGCTGGACGCTCTCTACTGGCACCGGCGACTACCAGACCTGGTATGTCGTGACCATCGGGCGCTCGCCGGGGTTGTACCCGAGCAGGTACGGCCCTAAATTCCTGTTCCTCTTTGCCCCTAATTTTGTCTTCTTAGTGATGAGGCCGACACCCAAGTCCTTGGCGTGCCCCGCCAGTCCCGCCGCAAGAAGACTGGTCGTCTCGAGGCGTTGACGTACTACCGCTCCATGTACGACGCCAACCTTCCCCGCCCCCGGCGCTGCGGGAGCAGCGGCCAGCGGAGTCTGGCAAGTTCATTTTCTTCTCTCTCTCATTATTCCCGCTGAAGTCGTCTCTCTTCCTCTCTCATTTCACTGTTCATAGCCGTCGTCGTATATTCCTGTCGTGTACTGGTTGCCAATCAATTGTTGATGTTGCTCTCGCTTGCGCCCGCGTGAACCGTCGCTTCGCCCGGTTAAATTGAGTCCCCGTTTTCTTTGCTCCATAAGCCATTCGATTACAACTAATCTAAGTGATACACCATAATGGGATATCAAACTTCCTAAATGTTAATCTATGCACCCGAGCGGTCGCGTAGACGCGACAAAGGGATCCTGGAAAGATGTCATGATGTGTCAATGTTGCAATGGTATGAAATAAGGGCTCACATTTTCTTGGCTCTTGCAAAGGCCAGCTGCGTGGACCTGTCCCACTCATTCGAGGGATCCAAAAGCATTACAGCCTCCGACCAATAGTAGAACTCATCCCACCGGTCTGAGCCCATCGTCGTACAGTACGGCGGTATCGGCGCATCATTATCCCCCCAGGCGGTGGCCTCGGCAGTAGTTGGCCGGGTCATCGGGCCCGAGTTGAGTTTTGCTACCATCAGTTGCGAGGCACGAATCCGTGCGGACGGTCCAGGTCTAATCGAGCGTGTCGGTGTCAGTCTCGGATCTCCCGGATGTGAAACCCTTTCTGGCACCGATGACCTTGTACATAAAATATCGTCGAAATTAATAATATTTATTTTAAAAAAAAACATATGCACGCACCTGGTGGACGACAATTGCATGGCCAAAGCGAGGACTGAGTCCTCCGGCTCCCTGACACCGTTTGCGATCGCCGTCGTTTGTCCTTGAGCCAACTCTGCCAGCGCCAGCACCGCCATGTGCTCTGCCGATGTTCGTGAGGGACAAGCAACGCTGCCTTCGGCGGCGCTAACTCGGGAGGCGGCGTTTTCACAAAGTGGGTCCGGTGTTTGACTTAGCACGCGCAGATTTGTCGAATCAAGAACCCCGGCGGCAGAGAGCACTGTTGGATCAGGGGCACCTACGGATTCTTCCAAGCGCTTCTTCGGTGGATCCCACCGACGTTTTGCAGCCTTTCTCGCAGCCCTTATTAGTTGCCCGTGTTAGTTAGCATATAATATGTTGGATGTCTCCTACCTACCGCATTTTTGCCATCTGCTGCCTCTTTCTTTCGCGCACTTCAGGATGTCTGTGACTCACGTCAGCCATGGCTTGTGGTCGCAATCAGTTGGCCCGAGCTTATCGTAATATTCCTTGTACGTTCCAGGCTTTCGTGGCCTTGTCCTGGGCAGAGTTTACAGGGGAAATGTGATTGAGAATGGGAGACGCACTTTCCCTCTGTACTTTCGCCGGACCCTGCGGCGCGAGCCTTTGGTTTGGTTTTGCCCATGAGCGTAGGAGACAAGTTTTGATTCCGCTGATTGGGTCACCTGACTCCATTTGTTCTACCTCTGACCACCGCAGCTCGAGCAGCACTGGAATATTTTCTTCATTAAGCACACGGGTTGCTTCATAGCCAACCTCCAGCCAGTACTTCGGGGCATCCTGGGAATTTCCCCATTTCTGCGAGGCCAAATTTGATGTTACCCCGCTCGAACCAAGTTCAAGCGACTGTGCGGTATTCTGCGCCGCTCCTCCATTGTACCCACTGCACTGCACCCAATGGTATCGAATAATATCCGAATTTACTCCTGGATCCACGGAAAAATACTTTCGGGAGGTAATGCATGTTGAACATTTCGTCTGAGTCCCATATAGCATCTTAGGCGCTTCTCAGCTATCCCCCAGACCGTATTTTCACCTGTCTCTAAAATTGTGGAAATTTCGATATTTTCTCATTCGGTTCTTTCCCTAGACCTCATTAATGAGCCTCAAGACCTTATTTAGCTAATCTTTCCTCCCCATCGCCTACATTTTCCCAGTTACCTTAACAAGGGACTGTGCGATATTCTGCGCCGCTCCTCCATTGTATCCACTGCACTGCACCCAATGGTATCGAATAATCTCCGATTCTACTCTCTGATCCACGGAAAAATACTTTCGGGAGGTAATATACATGTTGAACATTTCGTCTGAGGTGCGTCAGAGTCCCATATAGCATCTTAAGCGCTTCTCAGCTATCCCCCAGACTGTATTTTCACCTTTCTCTAAAATTGTGGAAAATTCCATATTTTCTCATTCGGTTAATTCCCCAGACCTCATTAATGAGCCTCAAGACCTGATCTACTTAATCTTTCCTCCCCGTCGCCTCCGTTTTCCCAGTTACCTCTTTGGGAATTCCACATGCTACCTTCGCTGACCTCCAGGTTTTGCACTTTCCGCTTTGGTAAGTCTAAATTACCTGTTCTCCCCTCAGAACAACATTCTCCGCCATCTTCATTCCCTTTGGCGCGTCATTCCCGCGTCGGCCCACTCTCTAATGTACAGGAATATTTTTTTCCCGCGTAACTCAGGTTATCTACGGGCCGGTTAAAAGATACGAGTAATTCTGGCTATCCAGAATGTTCATAGACGTCCTGGGGTGCTGGGACGAGCCCAATATTTGAGTTACCTGGTTCGAATCACGCACAGAGTCACGCAGTCACGAAGCGTTACCTTCGCATTCCACGCCACCTCCTCATGTCTTGGCCACCCTCCGACGGAGAATATTGCCTCACCAGACACCTACGGGCGCGTCATTTCGCCGCACGACATCAAATCTCACCATACACATCCATCGATGGCTCCCACCGCCCCAACCTCTATGACACTGAGGGGTTAGACGGATTCAAGTTGGCCATTCCTGGCATGGCCGCAGAATAACGCGCCGATAGTTCCTGTAACCGAGTTAGTCAACTTCCCCTCAATGTTGCATACCTTTCAAGGTCATTTCTTCCGGGTTTACTTATTCACGTGGTATGTACGCGTTTCCGACTTGTAGATGGATGTGTTTGTTTATTTTTGATCCCCACAACTCTCCCCAATACTTGTCGTTTCAGCCAAAATCAGCCCATATGTCGAGCGCAAAAGACAGCGCTGCTGGCCCACCTCAGCTCAATTCCGGCATCGCATACGCACACGCCCTCGATACCGCCCAGATGGCTTCACCAGGCATCGGCCCAGGTTTAAATCTCGCCCTCGGAAGCATCGATAACAGTTTTGGCCCGATACCTGCGCCCTTTGACAAGGCGTGTAAACTAGGTGCGTCGTCCTCGGACTTCTATCCAATTATTTCTCAATCTTTTTTTTTGGACAGAAGTAATGCACCGCCTTCCCACGGCGCCTCTCGATGATGTCCTTCAGCGCTGGCTCGACCGCTACGTGCCTCCAAAGCCCAAGGCTCGCGTCGGCCCTAGTTATTTCGAACGCAAGCGTGCTGAGCTTGTCGCGAGGAAGGCACGCGTCGATGCTTTGATGGCTCTGCGCGCGGGCAGTGAGAAGTATGGACGCCGCTGGCCACGTTTCCGCCAGATCGCGGAGGACAAAGAAAATGCGCGTCGCGCGGTTGAGTCCAAGCGAAAGCAGGATTTGGCCGCGCGCGAGCAAGCGGCGAAGGCAGCGCTGGTGCGCAAGGAGGAGCGTGCTGCGGCGGATGCTCGGGTCGCAGTGTTGATGCGACAGCGCACATCGGGACGCGGCGCCCGTCGCACCCGTGGTGCTATTATTCATCCGACCCCATTCGGGCTTTGAATTAAATAACTGTTTTATTCGACACAAAAATAAACCCATTCCTGTTTTTGGCTCTGGCCCAGTTGCGCCGATGATGGCTTGTGGCTGTTCCCAACAGTGGTCATGTTTGGACGCCTGTCCTCTTCCCAATCCGAAATCGCATGGCGCGGCAACTCCCCCACCCATGGCCTCTCCCACCCTGGACATCGACGTTTTATGCGAAATAGCTCTCGCGTCCGACCCACACACTCATTGCCAACTTTTGCGTCTCTCTTTCTCTACCTACCCCCGCATTCGCGCCCTTCTTTACCAGCACATCTCGGTCGGGGACCAAGCTGGTGCACTCGTACGCACCCTGGCGAATAAATCATGTCTACCGCCCATGGTACGTTCCCCCAGATTCTTGTGTATAACCAATGTAATCCCACTCCAGGTCCGAACATTAATTTTTCGCTCGAGTGTATGCGCCTACATTGCCGACGCGGAGTGGGCGCTCCTTCTACCTGCAATGGTGAACCTGCGCCGTCTAGTCATTGCTAATCATGTCCCTCTGGAGCGGCGCGTACTGCCGTCCATCACCTTCCGACTGCGCTCCTTTATGTCTTCCGGCGTGGTGGTCGGCGCATGGGCTGAATTCCTCCAGCTTCAACCAGATCTGGAGGAGATCGCTTTTCATGGTGATCTCTTCGGACCTGCGCCTGGCCCTGCCCACCTTCCAATGCTACGAAGCGTCACCGGCCGTCCGGAGGACGTCGCGAGATTTGCGCGATACCATCAGCTGGATGATGTCTGGGTTCGCTCGGGCTCGCCTTGGGGGTATCGCACCTTCAAAACAATCGACCTCCGCCGTTTCTCGCTATCGCCCAGCCGGCTGCTAACCCTGCGCATCATGGCGCCGCATCTCCTGCTCTTGATGAGAGGAGCGCCCGCAGGGCTGGCGACTATTCTTCACCTGACGCTGGACGAAGATAATGGCTGGTGTCGCTTCGGTCCAGAGGTGCATCATTCTTACATTTCTCTCATTCACGAATTGACTTTGTTGTCTAGAGTACAATTTTTAAAGTCGTGCGCGAGCTGCGCGACCATACCCCAGTATTAAGGAGCCTCGTGCTCGTGTGCTCGCCTGACACACCTCGGATGAACACACATCCGAGCATCCTGGTCGGCCAGGGCCCCGCCTTCTCAAGCGCACTGTCGGCGTTGTCTCGCCCGCCGACTTTGCGGACTTTCCATTTTTGCGGAGTCGAAGCCTGTGCAACTTGGCGGAATTGGGGACAGACGGACGAGGAATTTGATCATGCTGACCTTGAGGAGCATGGGCCCTGGGACCTCGACCCGCAGTACGCCGACATCGCCGCAAAGTATGCCTATTAATTATTTTCCTTTTTTTTGTTGAACAAAAAATAATCACCATGTTAATTTCACCAAATGGGGTGAGTTTCCTGAGATTTAGGCGGTCGCTTAGTTGACGGTCGCTTATATTCGCTTATATTCGCTTGATTGACTGCTTCTGAACGTCTTCAGATCCCCGCCGAAAGGAGATGAACGCCGAAACGGAAGCCTATATTGTTGAGTGGTTTAGATTTTTCCAGGCACAACTCAGAAGCTCACTGCTACACCCCAGATGCAGCTCCTGCTGCAAGCACCCCCTACGAGCTGCGAAAGCTGCGTGAACGCTGTCGGGGAATTTCAATGTTCCGACTGTCCGTCGAGGAAAGGGCAATGCGCAGCATGTATCAAGCGCAACCACAAGATGCGGCCGTTGCATCAGATAGAGGTACAATCTTATTGGAAATAAGATGTGTTCTGATTGTGTCTTCATAGCATTGGAACGGGCGCTACTTTGAGCGCACTAACCTACGGCAGTTGGGGCTGCAGCTCCAGCTCGGGCACGGTCTAGGGGGGGACTGTCCTGCACCAGGAGAGCAAACTGACCTTAGTGTGATCACGCGCCATGGTGTGCAGCCCCTCACCATCGTTTATTGTGCCTGCGATCACGCGCAATCGCAAAGCATGCAACTGATCGATGCGGGCCTCCTTCCGGCGGAACGTGAGCCCGAATGGGCTGTAACTTTTGGTGTGGCTGCCGACTTGGCGTACATGCGGTTCGGCGGAGGAGGTGCATGATCGGACTATGGTAGCGGGTATTTTCTAGAAATGAATGATGGTGGCTTCATTCCTCTTATCCCCTATCCCGCCCTTGCTTCAAGGTATGAACATCCGCCAATTGAAACAAAACGACAAGCTCTCCCTGGCGGCGACAAGAGTTCGCGGTCAACGCGCGCGTTCCCGTAAGTTTTTTCAACTATGGCGTGGGAGGAGTGACTGATGCTTCGGACAGAGGATCCCGGGCCCGTACGCCCCCCAGAGGAACGGAAGACGCGTCGGCAGTCCATACCGCTGACCGTGGAGATGGGCAAACACCAGCTGGTCTATAGCGACGAGAATGGGTTCCCAAGCGAGAGCTGGCTGGCCATGGTAGCCGATCTACAGGCGTGGGCGAGCGAGTGGCGGTGAGTCTTACTCCATGTTTTTTTTTTTTTTTTCCATGGAGCCTGACACGTTCATTTTTAGGAAGGTACCTGCGTCCCGCGCGCCAACTGGCGTGTCGGAACTCGCCGGTAGCACCACGCCCGAGCGCCAAGGTTCGCCGCCTCCGCACAAGACCTTGACGTCGACTGGAGCAGCCGTAGCAGCTGCGATAGCAGCAGCAGCGGATTCCCCCGACGCCGACACCTTGATCACGGAGGCGGAGAAGTCGTGGGAGCGCGTCATGAAGTGTTGCATGGACGCTCTGCGGGAGTCCGAGCGGCGCGCCTGGCTGTGGGAGATTGAGGAGCAGGAGCGGATGCTCGCTCAGGAGTCGAGGCCACCCACTCGCCGCCGTCGCATCAATGAGCCTGATATACCGAATCAGCGCAGACGCTTGGCAGCGGTGGAGGCGGCGACAGCGGAAATTACCAGCGATGACGAGGGCTGGGCTGATTACTCGACGAGCTCCGAGGAATATGTGGATGTGTGATATATATTTCAATGCAAAGTCTTCTTGTCCCGCTTCACTTTCTCATTGTTGGTGTGAACCAGATTATTAGACACCGGGAAAGCCGGGCGCTAATAATGTAAGGAAGTACATCATTAGCGCCCGGTACGGTATTAGACGCCGGGCGCTAATAATGTACGAAGTACAGTATTAGACGCCCCGCGGTTTATCGCGCAAATGGTATATAAAAATCACAAAAAAAAAAAAATCAATAGCGGGAGTAAAGAGAGTACTGGTTGCAGTATGTACGTCTACAATTTGGCTCTAGGAGGGAAGCAGGTGGAACAATGGCGGCAGCAAATGGGTTCATCGCCACATGGGACGAGCTCCGGGATCTCTTCGTCGTATTCGGCTTGTGCGGCACCCGCGGGATTGTCGTCGTGTGCTCGACGATGCAGCACAAATCCCCAATCGATGCTGGAAATAACAAGTCAGCGCGAGGTCGAGGAGGGGAAGGAGAGCATACGCGAGGAGAAGATCGTAGAATACGCCATACTCATAGCTATAGTGCTCCCCCTTTTCAAGATCTGAAAGAATATTTATTTAGAGGCGACGATGAAGGGGAGGGGGCATACCTGAACACATGGTGGTACGCATCAAGATTGGGCGGGGATAATATAAGCGGTGTTGGTGATCGTCGATCTTTGATTGAAAAGGATTAAAAAGGGATTCGATTCCGGCACTACAGGGAGTGAGACTCATGGGAAGGGAGGGGCAATGGAGACGAGCCCGAGGTTTTTGTTTGTGGATTCAATCCCGGCTCTGCCTGGGTCATATTGTGCCGTGCGGCAACGCGGCCGGTGATGGTGGGTATGAGCAACAGAGCCAAAGCGATCACGGCTGTTTGTTTCACCACCAACGCGCCCTGGTAGCGGGTCTCCAGGGCGTGTTTCGAACTTTCCTCCTTTTACGCAGGGGCTCCTCTTTACTCTCCTCTTCTCTTCTGTGCAATCCCCTGCGTCCTTCGACATGAGCAACTCGAGGAAGCGCCGCCGTGAGGTGCACTTCGCACCAGCTCTTTCAGAACCCGCTCCAGACCAGGCCGAACCCCCGACCATCGAGCCAGCGGCTGCGCTCACTCAACCACGGATTCCCATTGAACGCTCGAAGAAGTCTGGCATGCGCACAGCGTCCACGTCGCATGCTTCGACATCGCCCGCCTCGACAAGCCAGGCTACCGCAGCAGATGCGGGGCACACCAACCGCATCTTGCGCGAGAAAACGCGTGTGACCGTGGATGGGTCGGTCAAGCAGAAGCGGAGTGTCGTGCAAGTGGCCGCCGGCGCGGAGCAGCCGGCGCCCAAACTGCACCCAGATCTGCCAAAGGCCCGTGAGCAAGTGTACGATCTCTACGATGACGCCGACGATGGTGGTGTGGACGATATGAGTGACGGGGGTCGCGAACTCCGGAATTCGGTGAGCCTACTTATGACTGGCAAAAATATGAGCTAACCCCGCCTGTAGGACGACCCTCTTCGACAATGGGCCGAGGACCACCTCAACGAATTCCTCGCCGAGTTCCTGCGCTTGGAGGGTCGAGGTGATCACAGCCCTACGTGTGCGGCATGTCTGCTGAAACCCGGCGACCACCGATGTGTCGATTGTCTCGGCGGCGGGGAACTGCTATGTGCAGGTTGCACGGTCGAAGCTCATCGGCGTCTACCCTTCCATCGGATCCAGGTAAGTGTTAAACCAGTGCCGCGTCGCATCTACTGAGTTCTTCATGTGCTTTAGCATTGGAATGGTTTCATGTTCGTGCGGAAGACCCTCAAGGACATGGGCTTGCGGATACAGCTCGGGCATTGGCATAGCACAGATCGCCGCTGCCCTGTCCCTACCCCCGCCTCGGGCGACGATTTCGTGGTCGTCGACAGTCACGGCGTCCACGAAGTCGGCCTGGACTATTGTGGTTGTGGAGCGGGGGGGTTGCCCACCGTACAGTTGCTGCGCGCTCAACTGTACCCTGCGACGACGACGAATCCAAAGTCGGCGGCCACGTTCGCAGTCCTTCGCCGCTTCCACCTCTTATCATTCGAGTCTAAATGTTCCGTGTACGAATTCTACCAAAGTCTCGCCAGGGAAACGGATAATATGCGATACAAGGAGGCCAAGCCAAAGAAGGGCGCGAGGCCACAGGAGCAGGAGACGCACAAGGAGCGGAAGAAAAAGATGAGGGTACGTAATACTTTGCTTGCGCAGCGGGTGAAACTGACGAGCGGTTAGGATCGATACGACGAGTTCGCAAGAATGGTCAGAGAGTGGCGGCACATCCAGATGCTTAAGCGAGCTGGCTGCGGACACGACCCGCAGGGCCTTGGGAACATAGCGCCGGGGGCGTGCGCGCTGTTGTGCCCCGCATGCCCACATCCGGGTAAGAATATACCCCCGGACTTCAAAGATGCGCCGGAGGAGAAACAGTGAGTACATTTATTTATATGCGCAAGGATTTCAGTACGAACCTTTCAGTAGATTTCTATACGCTTTGTTCCTGGCGATAGACGCCAATTTTCGACTCAAACGCAAGGACGTCTCGACGGAGGACAAGGACCCCGGCCTGGGCAAGGGGTGGGCATTCTATTGCGAAGTGAAGAAGTACATGGCGCACGTCAGGAAATTTTGGCATGAGAAGCAGGAGGTACGCAGTATTCCATTCATTCGGTGTGCTGCTCAGCTTACCATCATTGTTCAGCGTAGCCACTGCGTAGCGCACGACGCGGTGGATAAGCCAGACCGAGAAGCGCGGGGGACAGCGTCATCTGGCATCGGCGCAGTGGATTGCGCTCGGCACAATATGAAGCGCCCCTTGGCTGTGGGCGACCTGCAGCTCGGAGAACGGTACGTGTCATTTTTCGAGATCGAGCGCGATTCTTAACCTAAACTTGCGTGCAGGTACATTAATATGGACTATATGTTTTTCGCGAGCATCGCGGGCACCGAGCTGGTCCGCTTCTTTGTCTCCTACGACATCGCCTGTCAATGGCATATTAATATCTGGAATCGGATGCTCAAGTACGACAACGAGGCACTCACGCTCGATGGGAGGGGAAAGTTCATGACTTTCCTCGTCCCCAAGTTCCATCTTCCCGCGCATATCGAGGCGTGTAACTTGAGGTTCTCTTTCAATCTCACCCCCTACGTTGGCCAGACTGACGGCGAGGCGCCGGAGCGCGGATGGGCCGACGCCAACCCCCTCGCGGGCAGCACGAAGGAAATGGGGCCTGGGGGCAGACGGGACACGCTCGACGACCATTTTAACGACTGGAATCACAAAAAAATTATCGCGCTAGGTCAGTTTTTGGCTACATTCATTGACACGGATACTTACTTGATGATAGGCTACATCATGCGCAGAAAGATTCATAATGCGGTGCCAGAGATGGTGGAGACAAAGGAGGCGCTCGCCGACATTGAGGAGTCGCTGACGCTGGAAGCTTTGAAGGAGTGGGTCGCTATGGCAGAGGCGTGGGAGAAGGACAGCGACAAGCCGAACCCGTTTGAGACGCTACGCAAGGACGAGCACCTAGCGAAGGTCCGGAGGGATCTGGCGGCGGAGGCTGCGGAGCGGGAGGAGGGAGGGAAGGAGGATGAGGCGGACGTCAGGGGAGATATGCACATCACCGAGCTCATTGCGATGGGCCTGCAGCTCGAAGAACAACAGTGAGTCGTGCGCGTGAATGGAAGGTCGATGCGCTGACAATATCTTCCAGGCGAACGATTGCTTTCGATGTCGCAGCGACAGGTTTGCACCCGACGGAGAACCAGCGCCGCGCCATGATCGAGCGCTGCAGCAAACTCCGGCGGAAGATCTTCGCCTGGATCGACATCCAGGCCAAGTTCTACCCCCAGCTGGCGAGGCTACGGGAGCTCGAGGACGAAGCGCGCGCGCGCATCGCAGCGGTGCAGGTGGTGCCGGGGATCAAGGTCTCCGACATCACGCTGTGGCTGCCGTCCGCCATCGCGGCTGCGCCTGGGCCCGACGCGAAATCGGTCCCCATCCGGGATGATGTCTTCGAGCATGAGTATCGGCTGCGCGTTGGGCAGGCAAACGAAGCGCTGCACGAGCTTCGTCGGTTGCTGCTTGTGCGAACCCACCTTTACAAGCTGAAGGATCGACACAAGAGGGGGGTGCGCGCGAACACGCGGTCGGGGAACAAGATCGCCGCCCTCAACAACCAGATCCGCCGCGCAGCGGCGCAGTATCGTGCCGCTGCGCCGCGCACTGGTGGCGCTGGGCAGGGTTCTGAAGCAAGATGAGTGGGAGTGGTCGTTGCTCGAGCTGAAAGAGGAGGACGTAAGGGGACTGCCGCGCGCGACCTTCAGCGACCCGGAGAGGCGGAAGGGGAAGAAGCAGAAGCGGTCGAGGTCGAAGAAGGCGAAGAAGATGGCCAAGAAGGCACGGGAGCTGTCCTGGATCTGGATCAGCCGAGGACAGCAGTACGAGCCAGGTGACGGCCAAGCGATGAACGAAGGTGCGTCGCTTCCCGTGCGGAGACTTATAGCTTGCTGACGTACGTTGCCAGCGATTCGCATCGAGTGGGCGAAGGCGCGCGCGCGCTCTTCGCGTTGGTGGGAGGAGGTGGATCTCCTCGAGGAGGAGATGCGCCGAATCCCCGTGTTCTTGTCATGGCGGGCAGCATGGTGGAGGGCGCAGGTGGGACTGAAAGAGCTGCCAGAAGGGCCGCAGCTCGAGGGGGAAACAGCGTATGCGCTACGCCAGGCGGCCCTACAAGAAGAGCTGCGCGACCGTTTCCTGAAGGAGTGGGCCGATGTCCCGGAACTCATTCGGCGGGGAAGGGCAGGGCGAGGTGGATGAGGAGGCCAGGCGGGCGGACGAGGCGGATGACACGGACGAGGCGGACGAGGCGGACGATGGCGAGGGGGGCAGCGATGACGACGAGGGAGCGAGCACGGAGGAGGAGGAAGAGGCGATCCCATCCTTACCGGAGGGGGAGCTTCGTCCGTCTTTTGTGGACGAGGTTTTGGCCATGTAGACATTTTCTCACTGGTGACAGATACTAGGCTACTGGCGGCTGCTGCTCCCATTTTTTTCTATATTTTTAGAATTTTTTTTTGTATTTATCGTCGTCATCGTGCCCGACGACTGTCGAGCGTCGCTCGACGTCGTCAGCTTAATTTAGCTCATTTGATGCAAACAATCGTACACTCCTGATCATTGTGAACAGCGACGACGGGATGGCTTGGACGACGCCGGTAGGTATTAATTCTATATTATTTCTAGCGGGCACAGGTCGGCGCTGATGTATCATGGAGAGCTCTAAGGTACGGGTTCTCATTCATCGTCGCCCTACGGTCATCACCGGGCTCTGATAGATCATAGGCCCAGGGTAAGGTCGCGCGAGCCCGGGACGTGGCGTGGATGAGACGAAGCGTCGAGGAGCGGATCGAGGCGTCGGACGCCGAGGGAAGCAGCGTGCGAGGAGGCGATGGGAAGCGCTACCGCCGCCGCGCAGGGGATGTGGTATGAGCAGAAGCTGGGGATAACGCCGTGCGCGAGCAGGAGGATCACTTTGCTTACCACGATGCGCGGATAACATCCACAGCTTCTTCCTCCTCGTTAGATTACTGTACAATCCATGTAGACGTACATGCTTTCGATCTCAAAGCTGTCTTCTGTACGGGCGGCATCCAGGTGCCGCTTACATACAAAGATCCCAACTAGGGCGAGAGCTTAATATTTGATATCGTGGGCGAGAGTCCGAGTATGGCGGACCGGGATGTCGTCAACATCAAGAACAAGATTGGGCGCGGTTCAGAATCCAGGTGCAGAAGTCCTGGATGGCCATCGAGCCCGCTGAAATAGTGGAGCTTGGGAGCGCCTCGAGCTGTAGCTTGACCCGCACGCGCTCCACATCCGAAGCGAAGCCGAGGTCGAATTGGCCCATTGAGGTGTGACGTGGATGCGAGGAAGAAGGTTCAGACGCCTGCAGACGATGACAGCTTTAAGGGCCGCTAGAGATTCAGCGCCTCATCGCTTGTGGTGAGCGTCTACGGAAAGGGTTCAGCGGACTCGGATCAGCATCAAAATCGGCTCTACGAAAGCCCGCTGAATTGACGGGCGCTTATTCGCGGCTGTTCTCCCATGCCACACACCACCACGTCGCCGCCTGCGCCGGCGAAAAGTGCGCCGCTGGGCAATGCGACGACTGGAGCGAATCCATCGACCCGGACTCAAGGTGTTGCAGACCGCGCCACGACGGTCCAGACCGTTCATCCTCCACTCGTCCAACGAAGCGCCATCAGGAAAATCCGAAATTGTGTTATAGACCTGGAGAGACCAAAAAAGACAAGGGAGACTCCATAGCAGATGGTCGTCTATATAGAAAGGTGGGAGGGGCGGTTTTGGCTGCATAGACCATCATAGACACCACCTGCTCTATATAGTTGCATAGACCACATGGTGATCATAGTAACGATAGATCTTATAGCTGTTGTAGCTCTTATAGCTTTCAACGATAGATAGAGGATGTAACAAAATATATTGGAGCAAAAGAATACACACCACGCAACAACGCAACATAGTACAACATCGAAATATCATCGCGGCGAACTTACCAAGGGGTGGTGGGCACTGAAAATAGACTGAGATTGCGAGCATGAAATCATAGTCAAGAAATGAAGGAAGGTGAGTCCGACTTGACACTTCAAGAAGAAATACATCTTGAGTGTCGGCAAGGTGGCGAAGACAGTCCCAGGGGCCAGGAGACTTTTAAAGGTAGCGGTTGGAGACTTCGTGTGACTTGCGCAAACTTGAGGAAAGCTGGAGTGCTTGAAATCAGGTAGATGGGTGAACTCTTGGAAATTTGGCAGTACGGATTCGAGAGTTGGGGGGCCAGATGGCAACACCAGTATTGATACCTTGACGAGCCGAAGACCATTGAAGCTTGCAAGTGTTGGCACATGGCGAAAATCTTGACAACTGCGGGCAATGGGGTTCCTGTCTGGCGGCTGGGGGGAATGCTTGACAGTTCAACTGTGGGGCTGAGGACAGTAAGGAGTGTGCGTAGGATCCTCCGGTGAAGAACAAGTAGGTGCAGTGGGGAAAAGGATGAGGGGAGAAAGAGAGATGCGACGTGGCAAGATCAACATTTGGTCATGTTGCCGCTGGGCGGTGTTTCGAAGGCTGTAGCCGATCGGCAATCTTCTCTAAATCCCACGACGTTCAAAGTCGTTACGGCCAGCGGCTACAAGCGATGTCTTGCACTTGTCGTGTTTTTTATTCCTCTCCCTAACGGGCATTAAGCAGGCATCACGACAATAAATTGTTCTCCAGACAATGGTTACAGCTCTTTGCGGAACTTAGGGCGGGGCCTGTTTTTTATTAAAATTTGATGTTTTCACGAGATTGGCTGTTGTGAGCTCAATTCTGGCCTGTTCCTCTTGAACGTAGGACCGATCGATTCCCACTTCGATTCCAGAGGGCTCTGGACCCCACAATCGTGCGAATGCGTGGGAATTTCCTTTTTCAGCAAATTTCGAGGTGTCCACACAGAACAGCCATAATATTAGCCACACTCATCCAATTGACCTAGATTTCGGATATGATATACTCACATATGTCCCCGAGAGCCCCAAACCCTTGGATGGCGAATATACCTCCTGATTAAAATTTGGTGAAGGCTCCAATTGCGATTAATTTCCTGCTCTACACTAAATGTGGACTGTGTCCGGGAAAGTTGATCTGAGCTCATGGAGCCCTCATACATAAATCCGAGTGTAACATATCCAAAATTCAGGTTAATAGGATGATTGTAGCTAATACCACAGCTGTTCTGTGTGGACACCTCGAGATTTGCCGAAAAAGGAAATTCCCACGCATCCGCACGATTGTGGGGTCCAAGGCCCTCCGGAATTGAAGTGGGAATCGATGAGTCCTACTTTAAAGAGAAACGGGCCAGAATTAAGCTCACAACAGCCGATCTCGTGAAAACATCAAATTTTAATAAAAAACGGGCCGCGCCCTAAGTTCCGCAAAGAGCTGTAAGTAATATGACCCAGACTCGAGAGTATGACTTGCGAAAATTATATTCGGTCACGGTGCCAATTACTCGACGCATAATCAGCTAGGCCAGCAGCCTGAGATATTCATGATAACTACAGCAACTATGCCGATAGACAGTGACAGTTATAGAAGGAGCTTGGAAGGAACTCAACTCTGGAGTTCATGATAGACAATCATAGCAAACCCTATAGATTCATAGACACCGGAAGTGCATCAAAGACCCATATAGATTGACGGCATGTCTTTATAGACCACCGTAGACCTGCAAAGACCAAGAAAATGGACGATGTGTCTATATAGAATTTCAGATTTTCCTGATGGCTCATCCTCCACCACCACCGCCACCTCCTCCTGCGATATCGCTTGCGCTCTTTTCAGCCTATGCGGCGGATGCCAGCGCCGCAGACGAAAGAGAATTTGCCTTCTATGCAAGGCAGTTCGACGGGCAGCTCGTATACGTACGTTTTCAGCGCCTATTGTGGAGCGTTCATTCGTGACCCCCGTATAGTCGGGAATCTTCTCCGCCATCGTCGTCCAGCTGATCCCGCAGACCTACCCGCTGTTGCAGGACAGTCCCACCGCCGGAGATATCGCCCTAAACGCGGGCTTCTTCGGCGCGCTGATTCTCAGTCTGTGCACCGCGATCATGGCGCTGCAGTGCAAAGCGTGGCTCGAAGGTTACGAGGCTTTCCGACTCGCTGGCTGTGACATGGCCTCCCGTCCATCGCTGATTGCTGCATGCCGTCTGAGGGAATACGTGAGTCGCTCTCGCCTTTGGGAATAACCCGCTCACCCACACCCACCGCAGCGATATCAGGGCCTCACGAAATACCACGTCCTCTTCGCCGCGCGGTGTGCGGGGCCCATGATGATATACAGCGCTTTCCTCTTCTTCTTCATCGGCCTCATTGTGCTCCTGGGCACGCTGAACAAGCCCCTCGCCATCACTGCCATCATATTCCTCGGCATGTTCCTCCTGGGCCATCTCCTCACGAGCACCGCGTCGTGTTTCAACCCGCAGGCGCCATACAAGACGCCGATGGGAAGCTTTCTCGCGGCGTGTTACCATGGTGTGCGGTTGGGCAAGTGGCCCTCGCACGAGCTCGCGGAAAAGGCAGAGCTGGAGGATGTGGAGACGCGGGAGGAGCAGCTGGATGCGAATATTCTGCAGTGGTTGGTTGCGAATGCGAAGAGCTCAGCAGTAAGAGAGCTGGCGGGGATGGAGCTCTCTTCAAGAGGTCCAAATGGGCACCGTGAACCATGAGGGATGTATGCCGGCGTTTTGTGGTGGATTGAAATAATCACGAGAGAGAAAATACACTCCAGCAGTACCTGTATGGCGCTGAAAAAGCTCAGAGAGTCCAAATGCCAGGGCATAGATAATCTCATCCAAAGAAGATTCGGTGTGCTGCAAGTTGCCAGATATACTGCCCGAAGTGCGGGCGAAGATACCCTGACCGCAAGAGGGACGAAGGAAGCAAGAGAAAGGACGGCGATGGTTTTTGGATAGCCAAAATATATTGCCGCTTCATGCTGAAGCGATAGTGAAGCGGCACTCTCAGAAATTGTCTTGAGTATTTCCGGACCGAGGTTTTGCACTGTGCAGGGATTGATTGAATGCAGAGGAGGAATTAAGGCATCCTCATATCTGTCCAGGACAAATCGGGAGGCAAGGGATGATGCTTTGTGAGCGTTCAAAGCTACAACTTCCATGCGGATGGTGAGTGAGCTTGGGATGTTCTGGAAGCATGCGCCCGGGGAGAGGCCCCGTATCGTATTAGCAGAGGCTTACGCGTTCTCCCTCGAGTGCCCAGTAGCACAATCATGTTCAAGTTCTGTGATGAGACTTCACTCCTTCAAGACTTGAGACCGAATTGATTTTGAGACTCCTCGAGTGCGGACTGGATGTGGCCGAGATGTGGCTTGAATATGCGATTTTCGAGCCAGGACGTGGATATGAGCGCTCACTCGAGAGAGGGTTACGTATTTGCACGCCGAAAGATGGCGGTGGTTCGAAGTTGAGTGGGTAATGTGTGACAACGCGGCTAGCCGGATCTGGGGTGAACGTCAGCAGCAAACCGTGCGTAGGAGAGTTAGGGATCGTCGCACCGCCTTGGTTGCCGGCGTTATCTCGGTAGGGGCATTCAGGCGTTCTGAGAGTGAAAAAACGGCGTACTGGGAGGAGGTAAGACGTGACGGGTGCAACATAGCAAAAGCAAATAAAGTTGGACAGCACAGCGCGATCACGTGACATTTCGTCCTCATACCCTGTTACGCGTATATTTCACTATGTCAGAAGTCCACGAATAGATGGAGTACATGTCTAAGCGTCACAGTTGTATAAAGTTAGTCTTCAATATATCTTCTCAAATGCAATCACGAAGACTTAGCCCTGCGAGCCGATAACAGCCATCTGCCCGTGGTCTGTTCAAACTCATAATTCAATCAGCTTGGGCGGATATGACAAGGGGGCGAGGAGAGATCCCATTCCGCTCTGGTGAAGTCAGCTAAACAACAGAACACCTTCGAGTTTCGACTTCCATGGGCCAGAGCGTTAGTGGGGGAGGATTGTGGATGAATTCAATTACGCGCCTACGTCGTCCAAATGGACCACGAGGTAGCTCAGCTCATCGCACTCGACCTCGGCCGCATTCACAACCCCGTGGTGCACAGCATCCGTGCCGCTGCCTCTACCTCTCCCTTGCCTCCGCCAGGAGCTCGTCCCAGTACCGGGTGAGCTGCAGATAGCTGCCACGAGGGTAAGACGCCTGTATCAGGAAAAGAACATCAGCTGTTAGGACAGCTCGAAGCGCGATGGGCTTGTTCAGCTACTGCACCGTTGAGCAGCAGAGTGCGTCAAGAGCCTGAAAGGAGGGAGTCCGCTGTGGTCCAAGTTTCGTGTCCGCGGCAACCACGATGTCGAGGGCGGGAGGGATGGTGGTAAGCTAGGGCTTGTTAGTCGCCAAACACAGTGACAGCGGATCATGCCTATCATCTCTCCGCCGAGCGGCGGCCTTATATAGACTTGTTCGGAGCTCAATAGTCGTTGCGTTGCATGCTAGTTGTTCGGGGAATCAATAGTCGTTGGGCTTCCAAATAGTCGAAGATTCATCAGTAGCTGTTCGCCCCATCAGTAGTTGTTCCTAGGCATCAATAGTCGTTTGCACCATCAATAGTCGTTGGCTAACGACTATGCTACTAAAGTTGTATTTACTCGTGAGCGCTTGGCGATAACGCACGGTGGGCAGATTTGAGGGAAAAAGAATTGAATTTTGTCTCTTTCAGTCTCAGCGAGGCTCACAAAAACCGCATGCACGAGGCCCACGCGCCAGAAGCTGAAATGCGCGGAGAAGGAATAAAAGAACAAAGATAGACTTGAGCCGCATGTTTCAAACCGAGGGACGTAGAATAACACTCGATCCGACTCTGGTTTATTGCTTCAGTCAATTATCGCCTCCCCAGTGTCCGACTTTCCTCCACCAACTTGCTCGGCGTTGCACGTGGGTTACGAAGTGCGAGTTTGATGGATCCTCGTATTCACACTGCTCACCTTGTAACCGAATTCTGGAGGCGCCAGCAGGAACGCACTGCGCGCGCTCTCAGCAGCTCAAACGCACTTTGCTTCATGTCGTAGGAATCAGTGCGGGACTTTGAATTGCCACGAATGCGGCCAAGTATTCGTCTCGTCGTTCGGCGTAGATCTGTTTTTCCTGCCAGTGGCTGAGATCAGAGCAGTATCATGAGCCAAGCGGGAACGCCTTACATGTGTCCATTGTACGGGCATCGCCCGGGCTGTCTGCGGTATGTAGCCGGTTACACGCTGGAATACTGACAGCGGGAAAGGCCAAGGACGTCCAATCGTGCGTCCTCGGACCGGAATGTTGGCGGGGATGTATTCTCCCCGGATGGCTTCCGAGTCTTTCCCTGCATCTGTTTGCCCTATCGTCAATATCTCACTGAGCACATTCATAAGGGCCATCGCGGACCGAACATAGCCAGTGTCTTGGCAGTTTGGGGTCGCACGATGCGCAGGAGCATGTTATCAGCGACTCGATTGAAGTTCCAGAAGACGTTCGCGAGGTTGAAAAGGATAAATCCTGCGAGCACAGCGAAGACGACAAGCCCGATTATCAGCCCGACCCTCGTCCTAGCGGGCACCCCGCGGTGCTTCATGAGGGTCCGTGATGTGAAGATCGGAATCATCGGCGCCAGGAATATTGCGACGCAGAACAGCGCTGCTAGACCCAGGTTGATGCGTCGATACATCAACCGCCCAGTGCGCACCTCCTGGCTCGCGAGGAACCGGAAAACCAGGCCGCTGGAGGACGGGTCGTGATGCTGCCAGTCGGCGTCCGGGATCGAGTATGCTCCATCCGTGGCCATGGCGGCAGGTCCAAAGTCTTCCGGGAGAAGGACGTACGTCCGCGGTTTGCTGTCCGATGCAATAATGGGGAAGGAATAGTGCCGCAGCGCGAGTGTGTGGAAAAGAGTCCGCGCAAACCAGTAACAGTTCGCGCTGGCGATGCTGTATAGAGTTTCTTGCGCAGCGATGGTGTCGGCGTAGTGCGCGAGATCGAGCAGTGTCGGAGGAGGACCGCGCCATTTGTGGTCGAGGAAGTCGACGAATGCGTCGAAGCCGTAGGCCCCTGTCCGGAGGTGAGGCCGGAGAGCAATCGACTCGTATTGGGAAACTCACGCGACGAAGCGATATCCTGGTCGGTCAAGAGCGCAAACATGAGGTGGTGCGCTCCCTCGAAGACTGTATCGTGCCCAGAGGTGGCCAGCGCCAAAGTCGCCTTGTCTATCGCCAGACGCGCAGGATTCCAGATAATCTTCCCAGCGCGCTCCAAGGTGAGCTTATACGTCGTCCCGAGGTGCTTGAAGTGAAATACAAGGAATTGGTGCTTCAGCAGTGTCTGGGACACGGCCCACCAGCAGATATCCGTGATGAGCGCGCTCTGGACGTCCGTGGAGCTGCCTCGGATCCAACTCACGAATTCGGCGATGGTCATCGAGCGGAGAGGAAGGAGGGGAGTGATATCGGTCGCGTGGGGTTCGGCTGCGACTGGGGTTGCTTCTGAGCTCATCGTGGATGGGACAAGGATGGGAGAAAATGGAAGATGCTGTGCGGCGCTTAGTTGGCATCATGATGCATTTTCAGCATTGGCGAAGGAGAAGTGGGAGCTTATCAATCCGCCACCATCATCTCCGACCCGAAAGCCGTCCTCTGGCTCTCTCCGCGCAAAATCGCCTCCGTAGCGCAAACTACACCGGCAACTCTTTCAGGTGTGTGGCTGCCTCTATATCCACCCTGAAGAGCGTGTAAATCCGCTCGGGACGACATCACTGCGTTCAGAAGGGAGCTAGGCCCAAACTAGTGACATCGGCTAGGAGCGACTAGAGCGGGTGCGACGGCGGCGGCAAGCAGCATAAAAAGAATTGATAATAACTTTTAAATATATGGATGGGAGCCCATGCATATGTGTACATCCCATAGGAGGTTGATTGAGGTTCAGACATCAAAATGAGCTGGATGCTCGACGACCAAAGTGGATGTCGTTTTCAGGGTTTAAACCTTTTTTTTTTTGTCTTTTCTGGCTGATACCAAGCATGCATCTGGATGGGAATGGCTCGTATAGGTGTCTCTCAGGACTGCTGCTGTACATTTGGTAGGGCAGAGTAGCTGAGAGGGCTACCGGCGGACTTCGGCATTTGAGATTGGTAAGAGCTGGTGGGAGTCTGAGATAGGCGCCGGGATATACGGTCTCGGCCCGCCTGCAGGCTTCAGGAAGCTCGCCAAAGCGTCGACTATCATGATTTCGACTCCCAGCGCTTGTCTGCCTTGCTCTCTGCCTGTTCCAGTCTCCTCCCATGGCCGAGCCAGAGACCTCGAATGTCCCTAAGTCGATCCCAGCGTTCTGCGAGTGGATCGACTCGGACAAGGCTCCCGCATGGCTAGCGGACACTGTCATCACGGATATTTCGTGGTGGTACGAGAGGCACTCGCTGCTCCACCACGAGTTTGTTCTCCTTCACATCCGATACGAGAGTACGGATGGTCGAGACCGCTTGTACCATCTCCGCCTAGAGCGAGCGGGGAAGCGCAGCGGCAACCCGCTTGCACTCGATACGGCGACGTTCCTCCCTGACGGCTTTGACGAGCCGTTCTTCCGCACGAATAACCTCTTCTGTGCGCTCGGCAGCAAGAAGTATATGCGCTCCCTTCATCCCGTCGCAGGAGAGGCTGGTACGTCAGGTATGATGCTTCCTAAGCTCCAAGTCTTTGCCGGCGCTGAAATGCTTCCCCGCAGTCCTGTCCGCATTCCAGGACTTCCTTGACCAGAAATGGCGCGGTCCTCCGCCAACTCTGCGCGACGTCGTGCGTTACGTGCGACTGATCACCTCGCGGAAACCCAATTACAGCCTCTCGCATGCGAACTGCTTCTGGTTTTCGCGGAATCTCGTCTACATCCTCGCGCTGCGGCATTATTCCTTCCCTTTCGTCCTGCTCACCGTGCCGCCCGATCGGCTCGTGCGCACGTCCATAACCGGCGCGTGGTTCCTGGGAAACTTCAGCAGCCCGGGAGCCTATGAAGAGCCGTGGCTGCCTCATGATCCCTCGACAATCGGACGCCTCTTCACCTTTTTCCGCAATCGAGAGCGGCGGAACGGGAGTCTGTTGTTCCGCCGGACGATCCATATCCTCCAAGGTATCATCGTCCTCGCAGTGCTCATCGGCGCCATCGTGACCGCACTTGCGATGGTCGAGGCGAAACCGTTCAGAGTCAAGATTTTCGTGGCCGCAATGGTGCTTCTTTTGGCGGCGGTCATTGTGTCGGTTGTCGTCGCGGCGCCGGTGTCATTGCTTGTCGTTTCGGCGCTAAACCGCTACACCGCGCGGACGAACACGAGGGCCATCGTGGAGGAATTGGGTGGACTCTCTTCTTCCTTTCCTTCTGGATTTCGTTGCTGATTCGCAAATATGCAGATAAAGGTGATAAGCCCGAACAACGCCGCGGGGAGTTCATCCCACCCAGGATCATCATCACCCTGCAGACCGAGAGACATGAGCGGGCGCTGTCGTGGACTAGGTCTCCCTGCTGGCCAGCTATCACTATACCACGCTGGACTGTGGGACCTACCCCGATTCAAAGGCGTGTTCTTCCCGAGCCTTGGGAACGCGTGAGCAAAGCTCTTGCCAGGAATACCTTTTGCTGATATTATTGAGCTGCAGGATGAACAAATCTATGCACCAGCAAAAGAGGAATACTTGGTTGCTTTGGAGCAAATGCGCCTGAGTCCACATACTGTAAGATTTTGTTCCTTTGACTACATAGCCCTGACACAGATTTCAGGTTGGTCAGAGACGAGTCTGGGACACACTCTCCCTCCTCATATGGTGATTGGGCACGCGTGGCGCCGAACAAATGCCATTGTACCTGCTTCTTGAATTTATCCCACGTACCCGCCCTTCCTTCGCCTTGCACGTGTCCGTGTATTCGCAGCGTCCTTCGAATAACTACTGAAGAGCCGCGATCTCAATTTCCTGTGGATGTACCCTCAGACTCTTCCCTTCACCCTCAACCGCGGTCTCCATCTGCGCCCGTTGGAATCCGTCAAGTAGAGATTACCATAGATGGGCCGACGCAGAAAGCCGATTGTTGTAGCTACAACAATGTCAACCTTTTCTGACCGGTTTTGAATAGATTATCGTTCCCCCCTTCGCGCCACTCGAGAACGGGGGCATGAAAACGGCGCCTTTTCCGATTGTTGGCGTTGGTCGAAACCTTCAGCCTTGGAACATGCACCGCGTAGATCTGTCCCGCTGCCCGTTATTACCGCCCGTGGAGACGACGCTCAAAAACACAAGAAATCAACATCAACGCGGGGCTTCGGTCTTGCTCTACAATACATGCCAGTCGTAGCTATTCTCGAAAGCCAGCGCCACTCTATAAATCTTGCTCTCCTGCCAAGGCCCCGCAGCGATCTGCATCCCCACCGGCAGCTTAACATGCTTATCTGCCTCGCGTCCAGCCTCAACCACACCCAACATGCCAATCGGAATACTAATCGCCGGATGGCCCGAAACGTCGAACCCAGCGGTGTTCAGCGCTATCCCGACCACCTTTCCCATTTTCACCATCACGCTATCCGACACGCTCAAGGTGTAGTTGGAGATTGTCGGCGTGCACGGAAGGAGCAGGACGTCGAGCTTATTGTCGCTGAACGCAGCTTCCTAGGTGTCGCGGAGTTTGCGCGAGAGGTTGATTGCTTTGTCGGCCATACCGGGGTAGTTTTCTTTGAGGAGCTGGCCCCCGAGCAGGGACGCCGTAACCGCGGGATTGTGCAGCTGCGCTTTCTCGAACATCTCCGTGTCCCATCGAGCCAGCTTTTGAGTGAGACCGTCGTCGTGCACACCGTGCCGGACGGGATTCTGTCCCCGCAAAGCTTGCTCGGAGATGCCTTGTCGGTTCGCAAATTTCTACAACTGGCATGAGCTGGCATTTGGGTCGCCATACATGCCATACATGCCATACATGCCAGCTCATTGCCAGCTGATGGCCAGCTCTGCCAGCTCAAAAACATTTTGCTGATGCGTTGAAAGTCCGCCACATTGGACGTCGAGTCAAGCACTCCCCGCCGATACATCCACTCAGGGAGTGTACTCGGTGCCGGTAACTCTCATCCTTCACCCCGTACTCGAGGGCCACTTCACCGAGCCTGAATCGGAACGATATCATGGACCTCACCGGCTGGAAAACTCGAAATCACTATCCTTGTCCCTGAACTCAAGTACTTACGTCTCAGTCAGAGCCATCTGGTGAGCACGAATTCCGTGCACCTCCCGATGTGTCTATGTTCCATGCGATACTGATACGCAGGCGCTGCAGAGACTGCGAGCCACTGAAATATCTGTATTCGAGGTAAGCCAATTGCAAAGAAATCTCGGCAACCAGGAAATTCGTCGATGGGAAAAATGAACGATATTGAAACGCAAGTTTAAGCATTAGCGTCGTAGCCTGTACTAAGGTCCTCAAAAGACAAGACGTATGGTATCTAACAAATTCATGAGCAAAGGTAAAGAGCTAGTGCCCCGAGAGCCTTGGGTGTAAATTGAACACAGGACCGGAGGAATTGTCCTGGTATCATGTACGATACAACTGTACACTGTTCTCTTACTTTAGGTAGCAATCTACTGCCTCACAATCATAAGCCAACATTACAACTGCTTCTTCCCGCCATCACTCCCAATCACTCTAGTTCCATCCACCCAACTCATCACCGCTGCCGTCGTCAAGATGGTCGAGAGAAACATTGGCGCATGCACCCACCGCGTATTTGTCGTCGGTGCCCCGAGGTAGCAGAATTGGAACTGCTCAACTACGAAAAGCGCCGCAAGGACGCGCGGCGCGTTCCGGCGCAAGCCCGACGCTGTGGGCTTTTGGGAGGTGTATAGAAGGTATGGTGTGGCGGCTAGGGCCATGAGCCCGAGCTCCAAGAGAAACATTGTGCTAGGAGAGTCGAACAACGAAGTGCCATGGGCTTTGCTTGAAGACGGGGTCAGGACCATGTCTGGCAGCGAAGATGTAAATTTATTTGCGACTGATATCATGAGCAATTTTAGATACCTGGCCGGTGCGTTGTGGCATCAAGGATGTAGTGCGTTGATGTCACGAAAAAGAGCGCAAGAAAATCAGTCATCGGGACTGTACTCCAAGTTTTGGTGAAAAAGGCCGTGTATAAGGCCGCGAAACTGGCAGCTACATTATTTTTGCCGTGAGCGGTAAAAAATTGCGACCCAGAGAGAAGCAAACCCATAATAACCTCTCCGATGAGGGAGTGGCTGTATGGATATTCGTTGGCGTACGGAAAGCAGCCTCGTAGGTTGAGGGTGGGGCTATAGCGGAACTCCTCGATCCCTAGCATGGCGTTGACGAAGAAAATTGCGTCGGGGAGGGAGCCGGCCATGGCCAAAGCCCCCATGGGGAGGTAGGGAAAAAATGGCTTGAGGGCCAGGGCGGGGGCAAAATGGGCAATCCACATGTTCGGAGAAGACAGTAGGAGCATATGTCGATCTGAGATATATAAAGAGAGAAATCGGGCTCCGTGATATCACTGTGACGAAGAGTGGGGTTCATCCAACCTGCATTCCGATCGAGGCTCCCACGGTCCCGATGATGACGCAGATAAAGGATCATTCGACCTTCGTTGCTGACGATGCGCAATCTGTGAGACACGTCTTTGGGGCGCGGAAGATGCAGAGGAAGCCATACGTCAAGGCTGCAAAGGTTTCGGGATGATCGCGGATACCCAAGTGTGGGAGACAAGCGCGCAGGCCTGGAGATCCAAGGTGGAATCATGCAGAAAGTCAATGCAGTACTCAAGTATCTCGGCGATATCTGAAGGAAACTGAGGAGGATCCATCGCGGTAGATGCAAGGTAGATGTAGATTCGGTCGTGGGCGAGAAGAAAAAAAGGAGGGTCACCTATTGTGTGACCATCACGTGCTAAGTGACTGATCCGAGTCTCGACCGTTTAGACTGTACTACTTCGACCAAGTGTTCATCAGTTTTGGAATTTTCACTCACCGAGCTGGCCAATAATTTTCTTATGATTTGCCGTGATTTTCAACGGCCTCAGAAAAATCACGCGTCACCTGAACACTCGGTCGAAATAGTACAGTATCGCTAGACTCGCGACCAGTCGTATTTAGTAAGGAATTTTGTTCACGAGACGAGCAGAGGGATCAAAGCTTACTAGAACGACTGGAACATTTGGGCCCCGATTTGGGTGGACCCGCCAAACATGTTTTCGTACTTATAAAAAAATCGTCGTTTACCTCTAAAAAAGTGTCAAAAGTCATTTTAAGCTGAATGAGCTCAACATGTTTTGAGGTTAGGTGGAAGGTGCTCGAAGTCGCCGGCGCACGGACCACTTGACGACACCGAGCACTTTCATGTCATCTCAAAAAAAAAAGTATGTCTCATTCGCCTTGGAATTTGAAAATACCCAACTTTGTCTATATGACTTTTTACACTTTTTGAGAGGGTTCGGGGCGCTCAGATTCTACGTCCCAAATCATCTTTGGCGGGTCCACCAAGATCGGCAACCAAATGTCCCAGCCGCTTCGCAACGTGATAGCGCAGCCACGTGAGTTGAAGCGGTTGGTCACGAGCCTACAGTATCGCGCCGAATACGAATCAGGCGTCTACTAAAAAGACAAATATTTACCACGGATACACGGGCTGCTAAGAGGAACAAATCTTTTCTTGCACGCGCCGTGAAGTCGCTGAAATTCAAAACATCGGTGGTCATACTAACTCGCGGAAACTCGGGACAATTCCAACTATTTCCAACCTGGCATCTCCGTCCACTTCTCCCGCGCCTTCCCTACAGTGAGCGTGGACATTCCGTGGCGAACAACTCACTCATCGTACCACGTCCTTTCCTTATACGCGGTGCGATGGCATCACCAACCTAGCCCTCACGACTCACGAACTGTTCTGTTCAAGCATGATGCCTACTACCGATCCGCTCTCTGTACTTACTACTGATCCGCCGCGGCTCCACTTCGATCGGCGGACATCATCAAATTCCATTTGTCCGCCCCATCTGCAGGGATGCCTATTATCTACGCGCGCAGTTCAATTTGGGAGGCGCATGTTTCAATTAGCGGCGCGTGTGGTAAGGGATTGAACGGATAGGGAGAATTCGACTCAGAAGCGAGGACAGAGATGACAGGAAGAGAAGATATTTATTTCGTTTGGGGTTGACACTGGGGGCAACCACCATCGTATTCAGTCCGACATGCGTTGCACGCATGTTGGATGTGGGTGGAATTGCCCCTTCTGGGTGTTCTTTGACAGGAAAAACAAAGGCAGGTGTTGTTCCGTCCCTGCCAAATTCTTCGACGATTCTCTGACATTGTCTATTTTCTTTCACTTTTTTTTTTTTAAAAAAAAAACTCGGATGGCATAAACGAACACGCGAGCATTCTTCCTGAGATGATGCAGGATTTGAGGCCACGGGAATAAGCTACAGCATGCCAGTGGAGGCACTGCAATGACTCCCGCTGCTAACCAATTGATGGCCGGCGAGCTGGAATTATTGGTATCCTGCGCTGATGGCTTCGAATCGAATTCTCAATCAAATTTTAGTGCACAAACGAAGGTCCGTGGCTTGGGGGGAGAAGGGGCAGGTATTACATGTATAATTAACCCGCTCACCGTATCAGGAGGATCGACCCTTTGCCGAGTCTACGGGCTTAATATCTAAGACGGATGAATGAGACGCCCTCCGCCTAATCGACTGTCGCTGGAGTGCTCGCGGCTTGGAACTTTGGCTGTGGCGATCTCTTGGATAGTGTCCTGGATGTTGTGCCCCAGGCCCACTCGCACAATGGTCAAGGTCGGTAGTATGTTCTGCAAAGACGCGGTGAGATATGAAATGCGAAGGAAATCTTGGCTGACAACTCCTTGGCCGGCAATACCGTAAAGTATTGCGCCCTGGAGTTATGATTAGTTGTGCAATTTTTGATCAGGTTCTACAGGCGCACCCCGACGGCGGGGGCATTGGGCGAGGCGAAAATCGCCAACACGATCCCGAAGACGCAGTAGGTTGCGCCGGAATCGAGTCTATTGTCTTGTTTAGAGCAATTCACGAAGGCGGACGTAGAGGCAGACATAAGTGTGAGTGCAAGACCGTACTGCCGTTCAAAAATGTTCCCGCAGACAATATGGGCACCGCGCCGTATCCACCAAATGCGGCCGGCTGATTTGGTAAGCTGGTTTGAAGTACATGATCTATTCACCCACCTGTGAGCATCACTAGACTCAAATTAGCAAGAACTCCTAAGATGTATGGAATCCTCGGGTTAAGTTCATACGTCGCGGCGAAGCCGGTGAGATGATTTTTCCAGGTCGTGTAATCAACGGCACCTGTGACTTGATATATCAAGTTAAGAATATTCACTGAGCGGGAGCAAATGATGGAGAAAAACTCACTAGTGCCCGCAAGGACGAGGATGCAGGGAACGGCGATTATATATTGGCGGCCACCCCAAATCACGTAGCACCGATAGATCTGGGGAGATGCCATTAGATGGGGAAGCGCGTGAGAACGAGCGACTCAACGAAAAGTAGATGTCCCAGTAGACTGCAATCCGATCAAGGTCAGCGGAAGGCAAAGGATAATTATCGCGATTGACACACGTGTTACATGAAAACAAAGCATTCCGCGCCAGTGTCAATGCAGAGGACAGTTGGTGCAACCTGATGGGGGCATCCTGGGACTTCTGGACAATGCGCACCGCTATTATGGTGGATACGACATCCAAAATGAGGACCGTGCTCGCGAAAACGAACATTGCCCAGCTCGTCAGGAGCAAGATTTACCGGCCTTGTGTTTTACGACGAGACAAGGTATATAGCGAGGACGAAGAGGACGACATAGTTCCCTGCGGCTCTCAACCCGTGATGGTCGCAGAATATATTGTATACGCACCATAGAAAATCAAGGACATCTAACTGGCGTTCATCAGCTGGAATAACCGCGTAGCATACCGGCGTACCGAGGTTGTGTACTAGTAGAGATGAAGTACCATGCTATGCCACTCGTCAGATACGACCATAGTGTCAGACATGGGCAGAAGGGTAACGGAGAAGCTGACCCGGAAGAAATCCAGTTATATTACTCACTGGAGGCTCACTGCTCCCGGAAGGTGATGGTCGCTATAGATGTGTGAGACATCATGATGATTCCCTTCAGGAGGGAGACAGTGGGAACGCAGACTGATGAATGGTCAGGGGTTCAAAAGGGGGCTTAGTGGGTGTGATACGGGGTGCCCGATCGAGGGACATATCCGAGTGATCCAAGGCTTAGATAATATTAGTTGGCGTACTTTAGATCTAGCAAGTACAAATAGCGATATATATTACCTTTTGCACAAACCACCATGATCGTCCTCTGAGAACAACCTCGAGACCGACCTGTGGGCTGTGTGACCCTTTATATCAAGACCCCCACCTTGCCTGAGTATGCGTCTCAACTACTCCGGCTCCGCATGCCGGGCAGCCTCGCTGCCTTATGCTCTGTGCGATGCAGACAGCATCGCAGAGGCTCGCTTCCCGCTTGCCTCTTCATCCCTGGTCAGGAGCGCGGAGGCCTTGAGCCTCCTGCTGCATACTACCCTCTCGACTTCACACCTCCGACCGAAGGCACACGAACACAGTCGTATCACAGTGGGAAATGCCAGGAAAACTGTCGTGCGTGGGAATCTATCTTCATTTGTCGGATCCAGTTACAATCACGAAAGTCACATCTAGAGAGGATGCATCCTATCATTAGACTGATACGTGAGACTTGAACTCGATCAAGCGTTGGATTTCAGCGGAGAGCGGTCGTAAGTAAAATAAAATCCCGCGGTGAGATGAGACGGGATGGCGTCTGGCCGAAGTTTGGTCGGCAGTCATGTGGAATATATTACCAGGGATTCGGATGTCGTGTATCGTGCGCGGGGGGGGGATAATGTGCCGACTGAGCCTTTCTTTTCTCCCGCAATGTCAGCGTACTCAATTCCGTTTCATATATACAGGGTAAGAACTTCACAGACAACTCGGACGTGGTGGACGGTGCACAGCTGCCCATTGTAATACCACATTATCTTCGCAATCAGCAGCTCAAGGTTCGACTCCCCGCGTCCGAATTTCCCGGCGTACGCGATCCTTTCTTTTTTCCGGATGCTGTTCAACTTTCAAGTAGGCCAGTTCTATTAGATTTGTGTTTCGTCCTAGAGTCTGTAGGTTGAATTTGGTTAGAGTGTCTTGGCACTGAGAGAAAAGCTCGCCAGGTCTGTTCATTGGGGTTTTCTGCCATGCTGACTCCTTCAACCTCACGCGGAGGAGTAGAGGTATCTTGCTATCCCTCAGGCGCACCTACCTTGTGAAACAACGCATCATCATCATCCTCCGTACTCGAATTATAAACGGAGTTATTGCCCTTCGCGTCTCGAGGTAGACGCAGCTGCACCCTTTCGACTCGGGGTTCGGGTCATGTTCAGGGACCTGCTGCTCTTTTCCCCCTCTCTTTCGCTGTATCAGCGCGTCTGACCACCGGAATGATGACTACTCGATATTGAGTACTGTGGGGTGTCCGGACTCTGAATTGGACAGCGTGCTATATTTCGGAAATTGGAAATGATGGGAAATGAATCGGTTGAACCCATGGTTGAATTTCAAGTTTCAGGCTAGACCCAATGGGCACGTGCGCAGCGACGCCACGAGACCTCGTGACGTGACAAATATTTTCACCCCTTCTTGCGCAGATTGGCCTCTTCCCTTGAGCCATCTTAACCCTAGGATGCATCCCGACTTACAGTTAACCATCCTCTCCGAAATGATGACGACTCTTCAAGTAACTGTCCAACCTCGCGTCGTCCCGCAGCAGCAGGGCCCTCACGCTTTTTTTGAAGGCGCGCGCGACAGCAGCCATAGAGGGAGATCTCGAAGTGCTCAGGGATCTTCATGCCCTCACATACGGTACAGTTAGTGGGTGCAATCTGCTCCCCGTCTACTATGCCGGTCTAGACGCAAGCTCTATCTCTGCATTGGTGACACGACCGGATGCATTCTCGAATACTTCCGCCGACCGGGAGTTCATTGATACGAAGCTCTCCCACATGTCTCTCTGCATACTTGGAATCCTCCGTCTGAGCACCCATGGCCATATCCCAGCTTCTGCATCGCCAGATTTATGGTGGCAGTTGTGGCCTTGGGCTAAATTTCGTCGACACTTATCGAGATTCTCTGTGGGACGTCGAAGTCCTCAAGGATCCTTGCCACTGTCAGAGCTCTTCGTCGCCATTATCTGTAATCTAAAGCGCCACGACGTCACAACAAAAATGATCGCTGCGACACAGGGCTTCCGTGGCCTTGTATTTCGAACGTGGGCTCTGTTTCTGCAGGACTCTGATCTCGTGGACAACGATGCGTTGGTACTCAGATTGTGGCTAATGTAGTGTTTTGCGACATCCGTGACTTCGAGGTCGTCGAAGGCGCCGGTGGTACTACGACGTCGCTCGCCTCTCTCGTTGTGAAGCACATCGACTGCATAGCCGAACATCACCACCCTTCGAACGCAGAGTACTCGATTCTCACTTTTATCCCCGTTGTATACGAAAAATCGGCATCATATGCACCCTTTCACCAGTCCCTCCTTCATCAAGGTGTTGTCAAATCCCTCACCGCCGCCGCGCTCCACTTTGCCCCAATGCCATATTCTCAGGTGCTGAATCTATTCTTGACCTTCTTCTGGCACCTCGTGCGCTACCTCATGACGCCATTCGAGCATACCCTCATCATCCAGACTTCTCCGAGTGGCTTGGCAGAATGGCTTGCCCCGCCAAGCGGAGTTTGAATTTGGCTGGGGCGGGCTTGTGCGGCTTGGGCTTGAGTGCGGCTTGACTTGTGGTTAGTTACACCAAGGATTTATACTGCAGGCATTTCTCCATTCACCACTCCACACTGCATTGTCGTCGTTTCTTTCCTCCCGAGGGGCCTTCGGAACATCCCGGGCTTCCTTGCCGTCGTCGTGACTAGCGGCTGTATCATATTAATTATCGACACCGTAGCAGTCACAGTGTTCAGGCGTTATTGACTCGGCTCGATAATTATGGTCTCTCCCAGGGGGCAGTCGTTGCTTTTAATATTGTCTTAACACATCTAGCTCGCTGCTTGGTGTGATCACAATGCTTTCTTAGGCCAACACGCTCCTTATTTCGAAGGTGCTAGCAGCATTGAGTTCCAGTTTAAATTAATGGCAAATAAAATATCGTCGTGAAGGATTGTGCACGGATACTAGCTGGTAACTTGGCTACTTTAAGTCGAGGAGGTTTGCAAAGTTCAACTCAGGTTCACAAACGGCAATTGTCATCTTGCATGGTTCAAAAACGTCCAAGAGCTTGTTCTTGCAATCGATGGAAATTAATAGAGTTTCTCTCACTCCATTTGAAGGCCGAACCGACCCCAAGACCCACCTTCTGGGCGGAACTGAGCTATGAATACTACTGATAGTTATTATTGGAAGCATGAGGGCATGTCTTGGGTATAATGATATCGATATACATACACTGCGATAATGAGCTTCCTGGGATCCAATTGGTTAGCATCCCAGCCACTCCACGAAGTCGCAAGCCATTTTGCGCCAGCCGCCCAAGCCCAAGCCCAATTGTGATTCGGTACATTGCCGAGATTCCTGCAAGCATTGCAATCCTTCTTCACTGTAGTTCACTCACCATGCTTCGATGCTCTTTACACCATGCACTGCGAATCTCCTGCAGATCCTTGGGAGAATTCGTTATAATATTTCTCTCGTGTCGAGCACAAGCCGGGCTTGCGGCACGTGACACAAGCCATTCCGCCACCAAGCCCAAGCCAATCTGGCACCACTCAAGCCAGTTCAATTTCTCCGGAGATTCAACTGGTCCGACTGCTCAACATTATATGGACCTTAGTTATGAAGCTTACCCCTGGGAACCTAAGTGCCGAGGAAAGAAAAATAATTTGCGAACAATGTTGCATTTTGAATATGTCGCGCAGCCTTCTGCCCGCACCTGTGATAATCATCATGAGCTTTAATGCTGCTCGCCCCGGATAGTTAGTTTATATTGATGAGGAGGCCCAGGGTTGCGTGTGAGTGATTAAGCAGCGGTTTCAACTGAATGGGGTGACCCGGAGGACAAATTTCCCGCTGAAATATTGGAGCGAGCCGCCAGAGGACACCGTGAAAGTAAGAGGACAATGCAGTCACTACCTGATTTAATTTCGGCCAACTCGGGGTTGAATTGACTTCCTGGTTGAAAGCAAGATGCGTTATGGGAATATAGGACCAGATTCCATCTTGGGTGCTACATCAACATTGGAAAGACTTTGTCGTGATTTTCTCGGCGTAGGACTAGCGTCTTGGACTATATGAATATACGGAGAACGACAAGCCACGACTTTGTGCACAATTAACTATGTAGGTGAGCGTTGATCCGCCGTTGCCCAAGAATCAGCAATTTGACAAGGGAAGTCTCGGAATTAAATCTTACAAACCTCAAGGGAAGACTTGGAGGAGGCTATGTTGAGGCTAGGAATAAGAGGAGAGGCCGCCGGCGACGTGTAATAAGGTCAAGCCGCCAGCTTTATTTGGATGATGCCAAGCCAACAAAATGGCTTGCAAGCCATTCCGCCGGGCTTGGGCTTGGGCTGCCACCAAAATTCAAGCCCAAGCCAAAACAAGCCGCCCATTCTGCGCAGGCGCAAGCCATTCGGCCAAGCCAAAAACGTCACTCTCCCCTCATCATCCCCGCACTTCGCGCTGGTTTCTTGCGCGCCTTCTTCGCATGGGGCAAACAGCGGACGTTTTCTGATGTAAATTCAGACGACCCGGCACACATAAGTGCGCCGGACAGATCATTCATGCGTGCGCTCCTGCACGACGACTATCTGAGGATGAAGACAACGATCCTGACCGACGAGCTTCAGCTCATGCGAGCCACCCCAGGAGCGAGCCTGTATGTAATGTTCGACTATGGGACAGATCCATACGGTCCATGCGCGGTAATCATCCACCCGACGAGCGACCTTCTTGAGCGATTCCCGTGCCTCGAGGACTACGTCGTGCGAGCTGCGCGAAGCCATGGGAGGATGAAACTCCGCGTGGCTTGTGGTGGGAACGCGTCGATCCGGATGTTCCCACTCCGTTCGGCGACGGGAGAAACTGCGGAGGGACTCGACGGAATGGCGACTGACGATGAAGCGGAGACGGCGGGTCCTGTTGGACTAATTCAGGAGCTAGTGGGCCGGGGCATCCAGGAGATTCACATCTAGTGTCGCCAAATGCTTGAGCGTACTGTGACATTTCTTGATTCGTGGCTAATTTATTGAACCCGAGGTAGAGAGGTACGACGCGCGGACGCAGTTGCCGAAATATTGTCGCCAGATCTATTACAGTTCACCCCTTCGGCCCGGGCTTGGGTCAAACGAATAAAGTCCCGGAGCGCTCACGATTTTTTCCGGTCGGCCGCCTTGAAATGCCAGTCCTGCATTTATACACAGCATGGCTAGACTTGAATGACTGACACAAGGGATCATTTGCAAATTTTCTGGTCTCTCGAAAGCCGCTCCGCTGCCATGGGTATCAGCCGGCAGCTAGGGGGTTTAATGAAGCGAACCTCAGAAAAATGAGTCAGACTCCGCACAAAGGTGCTCACGAGGAGCCGGACGCCTCGTAGGTATCCATTCGCGAAAGCTTCGAACGCAATAAGGAGTTATTTCTTTAAAAATAAGCTGTGAATGTAGATGGGGTAGATGGGGACGCGGGGAGTCGAACCCCTACTACTGCTGCTACTCCCGAGCCCACCCACATGCAACGCCATCGTCTCATCCACATCCTCCCCGTATCCCTCCTCTTCCTCCTCCAGCCTCTCCAGCCGCACATTCTCAAACCCCATGGAAGCAGCGCTCCCCGGCTCCGCCTCGATCGCAAACGCCCCAAATAGCGGTGTCCGCAGCCCATTTAGGCTCCCACTGCTATTCCTCCTCGCGTGCCCGTACGTCCATGGGCTCACCCCGCCGCCCAGCGACACATTCGAAGCGGCGCGGGATGCGGCCTCGGACTCGTCGAGCACGGTGAGGTTGAGGATGTGCACGCCGAGGAAGGTGACGATGAACCCGGAGAGGAGGGAGATGGTGTTGGATGCGCTTGTGGTGTTGAACCCCTTGAAGAGGATGAGGGAGGCGACGATGGTTGCGGTGCAGAAGCCGACGTAGTAGATTGGATTCACCCTACGCGCACGCGAGTACGTCAGTCAGCTTGTCGTCAAAAGGTACGTCGAACGGAAATCGAATAACGAGGAGAGGGGGAGAGAAGGATAGGACAGGACAGGACGCACAGATTAACACTAAACAGATCCAACGCCTTAATCGCATAGTTCAGCTGCACCACGATGCACACGCCTGCGATGACAAACGGGTACGTCGAGGGGTAGACGAACTGGTTCTCGCCGGAAAATGTGAGCTTGAGCGCGACGCTGAAGCCCTTGACAAACATGACGGAGACGCCGCCGACGAGGGAGGCGATGGAGATGTACACGAGGGGGTTGGTGCGCCCGTGTCGCGGGGCGACGTCGTAGGCCATTATGAGGGAGAAGATGAGGACGGTGAAGCAGTAGAGGAGAAAGCCTAAGAACAGGGAAGCGTCAATTACCTGGAGGGAGGGCGAGAGAGTAAGGTGCACCTGGCTCGACGGCGTATTCGAGGAACTGCGTGACGGTTTCTAGCTCTTGATCCTCGGGTGCGTGGAGGACGATTATCGAGGACCCGACGATGCATAGGGTGCATCCGACGCGCCCGAGGTGGCCTAGGCGCTCGTTGAGCAGAAATGAGGCGAATACGGCGGCGACGATGACGCTGAGTGCGCCGAGCGGGGTGACCATTATTGGAGGCGCGAACGTGTACGCGCCAAAATTTGCGACTGCGAGGTGAATTGGACAAAGCCGAGGCATTTAAATCGCCAACTGGATACTCGTACCTTCGCCCACGACCACTGGATTGGATCAGAAGATAATTAACTCGAGTATTCGGCACTCACAAGCCCCCATCCCAGCCCACCACATCAAGTTCCGCAGGAAAGCCATGTTGTCCGTCGACGCCGTTCCATCGGCGGAGGCGGTTAGCCCTAGATATCGACTCGTTGGCAACTGGACGACAGTCATAATGCACGCACCATTTTGGTGATGACGCTGCTCGTCCCGATGAAGGATCCCACCATCGCCATTGCGAGACCGATGTATTTGTTGTCCACCATGGCCCGCTCCTAGTTGGAAGAGAGAACGTGAAACGGGCGGCGCTCGTGGGGGTCAGAGTCTAGATGGGAATTTTGATCGCGGTGATTGACAGGCTGGCACTCCCACGAATGCCAAAGCTGAGCTCGAATTCAAGTTGTACTTGACGAAGGTGAAAAGAAGAAGACAACCCAGCCATTTTCATGAGAGACAGAGTAAAAAGAAAATACACATTTGCGTGCGGAACATGGCTCGACCCTGAATCGAACAGAGACTTCTACTGAATGATGATCTCTGGAGACACCGCTGCATTCCGTGCAGACGCGGACCACTCGCTACCTAGCCAGTGATAGGCTGAAATACAAATTTGAATACAAGCCCGGAGTCGAACCCGGGTGCTTAGAGCGATGTTTTAAAATTCAAGGTAGTTGAACCCTGACCATCCGCGCCCCCAAACGGCTACCACATCTTGTCATTCGAACGGTTACTTCTTTGGTCGAATAACTAACAGTACACCCTTCCAAGTACACTTCTCGACTTTTTGGCCCCCGCCTTCAACCCTTCACGTCCAAACCTCCCGCCCATTTTTTGTTGTCCTGCCGCTGTTAAAAAATATTCACAAAAATGGTGGAGTACATACCTTTCTGAATATCTTTCCCCGTAGATTTTATTTCGGCAGAGTCCCTGGTCGCTCCGTCGTCACCGTCACTGGTTTCCCGGAGGTAGGTTGCGTCGGTTTTGCAGAGGTCGGCGGACCAGTGACTCCTTGGTTTCTGCAGAGTACGTGCTTAGTTAGTATACTTTCGACTAGCTTCGACGTACCCCCGATTGTAGCGCAGCATATCGTCTCTCTGGCGCCTGAGGGTCTTGGCGCCTGTTTTTATAGCGCCGTCTCGCCGCTTTCCATGCTATCTATCGGCAACGGCGTCTGGGGAAAGCCCGGGTCAGTCGGAGTCACTCGTCAGAATATCGTGCTATTTGGGTCCCATTACCACACCTTGACGGTGGAAGGAACATCACGAGGAGGTCTTGTCGCATGCACAAGACAATCGTCCAATCAAAGTGAGTTCGATGATCATGAGGCACCTTACTTATCTGGTCTTCTTCTGGCCCAGATACTCCGGAGCTCCAAACTTTGAGCTCCCCAAATATCACCATCGAGACTCGTGGTTATACTAGCCTCGATTTGCGCATGCTTCCTTTGACATGGGAGAATTCAACCCACATTGATTTCAGCTGCGTCGCACTTAGCGTGTTGGCGGTGGCTTACATCCTACCGATGTGTACCAGTGTTCAGTCCTTGAAGTTCGTGACAGAGTCCTCGATGGGCCACAACACCATGCCCGCGATTCCCTCGTTGTGTTGTCGTACTGGCACGCCGGCCTCGACGTCGACGACTTCTCGCTCTTTAACCAGCTTATCCTCCTACGCCTCACGTCACTAGATATGCGCGACGGCAGCGGGGAAACCCTCTTTCGCATGCACGAAAACTCTTCCTTCGCGCTGGAAAACCTCAACCTCACTTTCTTCCCCTCTCCCTCCCCCGCTTCCTGCGCGTTATGCCATCCCTCACATCATTACAGCTTTACATGTCCATTAGCATCAGTGACGAGCTTCTCGTCTTCCTCACGTACAATAGGGAACAATCGGTCCGGCCTCACTTGGAGCACCTCGTCGTCTGTGAGAGGGAATGTCGCTTCAGCGAGAAGGTGATGCTCCGCATGGTCGAATCCCGCTGGCGCACGACACCCCTTGAGCTGCTCAGATCAGGGACTGGCAGGCGCACCGGAGTGCAACCCTCCGTCCGCGCGGCGCACCGCGCGGTGCTCAACCGGATTGCAGAGCTGACTGCGTATTCGACTCGACTATTTTTTCTTGCGATCGGGTTCTTCAGAGTGCCACTTGTGCCAGGTTAGGGACTGGCATGGATGAGCCGGCACGTCACCGGCTCAAATCCGTGGTTAACATTCAAACTCCGCTATCCACGGATTGGAGCCACGGTTAACCACGGTTAACCGTGGCTTTAGTATCGGTCAGGGGTTAGTGCCGGTAAGTGCCGGTCAGTGCAAGGCGACCGTCGTTTCTTAGACTCAGGCTGTTTTCAGGTCTTCTTAGGCACTCAATCAATACATGTGTCGTACATGTGTATCTAGTCGTCATTCATCTGCAGTGGCGGAGCCACGCTGCATCGCCTGCTGTAAAATTTCAATAGCAGGCTCGAGTGTAGGAAAGAATGGTTTGCCATCCCACGAGCCAACAGCCATGGAACTGCGGAAAGTCTGATCGGCGGTGTTGTGCTGCATGAAGCCTAGCTTCCGACGACCAACCGAAAAGGCCCGCTCGCCGTCGACAGAGGTTGCTTTACGTGTTGAATAAGGCACTCATGGGGTTCCGCGAGAGTTTAAATAACGTACCGGGTGCCGAGCAAAAATCTGAGCCCATGCGCGCAAGACTTGGAGTAGGCTCCTCTTGAGTGTGCCAATAGCGAATAGAGCCGCCAAACGTCTTGAGTAAACTGCATGCCATCGGAGGCTCATTCAAATACGCGTGGATGGTGTCGCGCCCAGTTGGAGTCGAGGAGACGGTGGGAGCGACCTTCCACTTGGCACCACGCTTAGAGATTCGTAAGAAACAGGCAATTTATAACTAAAAATTAAGAGTTTACCCCTTGCGCCGGTCTCGATGAGCTCGTCGAAGCCTGTGCTGCAGGAGTGGCGGCTGGCGGGGTGCTGAATCGCTGGTAGGATTCTTCCCAGCGGTGCACTACGAGGTTTTTGATCCGCTCGATTTCGTCCTCCGACCAGCCACGGCTCCGAAACCAGTCAAGCTTTTTATTTGGTGACATAACTGAATGGATGGAGCTTTAGGCGAACAAAAAAAGGGACGAGGACCGGGCTTACCAATAGCAATGGCATAAACTTCACACTCGTCATTAAGCGAGAAGTATTTCTCGGCAACCATAACTGCTGCACAGGCGGCGACGCGGACGACGTTTGAGGTTTCGTCATCATCTCGTACTCTCTTCAATGAAGAAATGAGGTCTTCGAGCGCGCCAATAGTATCAGCAATAAGCGGTGTCTCCGCTTGTGAGAAGTATTGTGTCATCTCGTCGAAAAGCTGAAACAACATGGATTAGCATGCTTTCCACGATCGAAAGAAAGAGATCGTACGCCGAGGACGTCAGTAACCTCATCTGAAAGTGCCCATTGCTCGTCAGTTAGTTTGAAGGAAGAGAGCTTGAGGGACGAGGTTGCGGTTAGCTGCTCGACTGCAACCTTGAGCACATTGTGCGCATTGAGACAGTCGAGGTCGGAATTCCATCGGGTGGGGCAGCGCCGGTCGAGGGCAGTCTTGTCAGAGTCAATCTTGCCAGCGGCTTTCGCAGTGTCCACGAGGGAGTTGAAAACATCTGCGACGGTGCCGCTGTCGTGGACCTTCTTGGCAAGTCCGGCGACCTGCAAAAATTTGAGTTGCAGCGTTGAACATAGTTGAGCTCATACCTTGGGGAAGAGACCGAGAGCGGAACGATTGTCTTCAGGGTCGATGACGACTCCCTCGAGTGCCATGTACGCAATCGCCTTGTCGCGTCTAACTAGCGCTAACTAGTGTTTCTAATAGCTAACTAGCGTATCTAATGGCCAACTAAGATCCCACACCTGCAAGTCTGTCTTGTGTGCAGTCCCATCTTTCTTCCGCCTCTTTCGGGGAGGAATTACATTTGCTGGTGCCACGGTAGTCACGTTATCGTTCTCTGTTGCTTGTGAATGAGTCCTTCTATAGGTTGCTGGAGAGCTGGAGGGTGTCGGTAGACGCGACGATATTCTTGCATTAAGACGGCTGGCGGGGGACTGATTGGCTCCATGAGGGCTCGAAGAGCGGGGTATAGACATTATAAGGGTATTATAGAGAGTGGTATAATGAATGGGGAAGTGACTGGCGCGTCTGGCGCGTCAACGCGCCAGCCGAAGAGGACGGTGGAAGGAAGAGCCCACGAGTCACATGACCAGCCGGCGAGCCACGGTTATCCGTGGCTATCCACCAATCCGTGGGAATCAATCCACGATCCATCCATTACCACCGGATCACTGGATTCACGGATGGATCGGTGGATAACCCGATCCATGCCAGTCCCTATGCAGCCAGGTATCTTAAGTGGAACAAGATGGCATTAAGAGTAGTACTACTAGTACTCTTCCGTCACCGTAATTACGGATCACTCGAAAATACGACCAAGTCGTCCCTTATTTTACCACACGTTTGTTAAGGTTGGCGGGGGCCACATTCTTTCAACCCCGCCCGACAGCCACCCCAGGGAAATGCAAATTACGCACGATGCGTCTCAAACGACGCCTGTGTGGGACTCGAGCCTCCGGGTTCAAGGTCAGCATTAGCCGACCCATCATCACCCTTCATCAGCCAATACCCACTAAAACCCTGGTCTCCCTCGTCCAGTCGGCGGGGAGTCTGTCTTCATCCCGGAGGATCCCGGTCCACGTCTTGAGCACTAGAGATTTTTTTAGGGCCTTGGTGCCGTACTTCGCTTTATTTATTAACAGGCAGTCAATTCCGAGTCTCACATTCAAGGCATGGACCCATCTGTTACGTATTTCAGTTATCGTGGAGGGGTCTTTGCCGTTGAGTACTCTTTCATTACGAAGGCGCCAAATGAGGTGGGCGGATTCCGAGATGGCTATTCTGTATAGACGTGTCGTGCCCACGTCCGTTTTACCAGGGAGGTTACCTTTTTTAATGAGGCCACAGGCCATGATTTCCCCCATGAGGGGTGGACGCATCTCAGCGCCGGTCCGAAGCTGCCAGAGCTCGGATACGAGCTCCCAAATTATCTCTTGTCCGTTCTCGTCGCACTGGGTGAGTATGTGGGTCATGTTCTCAGGGACATCACATTTTTTACAGACCCCTCGGTCCTCATATCCTGGGAAGTGGCGCCAGTGCTCCCCAAGCGCATAGCCTTCGTGGATGACCATCCAGAGGAAGTATCGTATGCTTCTAGTCAAATCCTTGTGGCGGACAGATCTCCATATTTGTGCTGCCGTCGGGACATTTTCACCTCCGCCCGCGGCGGCATCCTGTGCGTATATAATATTTCTGGCCGTCGCTGTTCGGTCGAGAGCCTCCTGGTATTGAGGTTTGTCCATCTTCTGTCCCCGAATGAGTCTATATGCAGACGATTGAGTGATACCACGCAGCTTTACCCCCGGGACCAGCAGTGGTCTTGGGATTTCAAGGTCCACTACGGGGACGGTATCCTTCTGGCGTCCCTCATCAGCCAAGCGGTCAGCCATCTCGTTTCCTTCAATACCTGCGTGGCCTTTTACCCACTCAAAGGTGGTGGGGGCCTTGCGTTCGCGTAGCCGCGCGCTGGTAACTTTGATCAGGTGACCGTTTTCCGTATTTTGGAAGCCTTCATCCTCCCACCTGTTTAGGTTTTTTGTCAGGCCGTCAATGACAAGTTTTGAGTCGCTTTTTATTCTTAGCAGTATGTCGCTGGGGTTTCGTTCGATTGCCTCCTTGACTGCAAGTATTTCAGCTATGTTGTTAGACTGCTTGATTTCCACCGGCACTCGGATCGCCAGATTTCGGACATCATCTGGGCCATAGTAGACACCGGAGCCCGCCCGGGCGTCTGTTCGCCCGTTGTTCGTTGCAGAGCCGTCAGTATAGACGGTGATTTCTTCCTCGTCAGGCTCGGGTTCCATTCTGGTGTCTGGAGCCGATGTCCCCCCCTTCAAACCATCCGTGAATATCCGGAAGGTCTCGCCCAGGTCTCCTTTGACCGTTATCTTGGGGTCGAAGAGCTTCTCGTGCTCCCCCAGGGCGACTGGGGCCGTCGGTATGTTCTCATAATCCTCGGGTTGGGGCCGGAGTGGGTTCCACTTCGGCTCCAGAGTGTCGAGGAGCTGCCGTGCCTTACTATAGCACTTGTGCGGGTTGGCACATCCTGGACACTCGTTTCTGGTTGTTTTGCATGCGTCGCATGCACAATTTGATCTCGGGTGGTGTCGCACTAGGGTGAGTCTCCGAGCGAGGATCTCAGTCTCCCGCACCGTCCTGACTCTATGGTTTATTTTTAGGCACGTTACTTCATCGCCTCGATTGAAGACTGCACGTCCACCGGTGGACTTAATGTGATACCAAATGGTTGCATCTCGCATTATCTCTCGAAACTCAAGTCTCCGTCCGAACAGGGTTTGGATGTTGGCATGTCGTAGTGCGTTGAGGTGGCTCTCTCCGAGTATCAGTATGCCCGCTTTATTTTCTTTCGACAGTTGGTTAACGTGGTACCATTTATGTTTGGGATGCCATGGGTTGGGGTTTCCGATTCCACGGATGTTCAAAGCGGCTACAAGGACAGAGGCCTTGGTATTTTTCTTGCGCCTGCCGCCCATTGCGCGTCGTCTCGGCGGGCCTGGGAATATTCGAGTGAAGTCCAGCGGGGTGGACGGCCTTGTTGGGGGGATACCATTAGCAAAGGGGAGCGGGTCATTGTGGTCTCCGGGAGGGGGCGTTGGCGCTCTGCTTCCCGGGGGTGTTCCTGTTGCGACAGGAATATCATCAGCGTAGGGTGGCGTAGGAGCCCGGGGGGGGAGGCTGTCGTAGTAGGCATCCCAATCTATGGGCGATGCCGGCGCTCGTGGGGAGTTATTCCCGGTGTGTGTCTCATTGACTGCTGGGGCTCGATTGCCCCCTTCAGCAGAATTGTGCTGGTAATCCCAATATGGTGGATCTTCGTCATTCAATGGACGGGAATCATGCCTTTGAATCGGCTCGTGCCTTTGAATCGGCAAAGCACTCATACTGGTGCCCCCCTGGAGACGTACTGCTCCAGGAGTTGCTTCAGCTCGTCCCGGGGGACGAGCATCGGCCATTTCCCCTCCACTGCGGGCATCCTCATCGGTTGGGCGGTCGCCGGTGGCGGAGCTCCCGCCGCCTACGATGCCCGAGTTGCCGATTACCGTTTCTGTTAATAGACCGTCAGTTAGTACATTCCCGTACCGTGGGGGTGGAACTATGCCAGGTATCTTACAATTGCAACCAGTGGTCTGGGATCGGGATAACTCCGCCATCACACACAGCCTCCGAGTCCAACAGCTCCTTGTTTTTCTTGATTGGCGTCGCCTCGCCTCCTAACGCTCGTCTTGGCCTCATCTTATGCCGTGATTCCATCCTCCGTATTCCTTCAGAACGAGGTTACGAGTGGGAAGTCTGTCGAGAGAGACTACCGTTTTCCCCTCCCGTATCGACTATTTCTGCCCAAAGAATGCATCCCAGCCTTGATCCCAGCCTGCAACTCCGCGAAGTCCTGGACTCGGTCGTTTCTGGGGTGGATTGGGCTAGCCATTTAGCCGCTCTTGCGCTTACATGCAAAATGTTCCTCGATCTTGCGCTCGATGCCCAGTGGTCGGAACAGGACACTCTCATGAATCTTATTCGATGCATGCCTAAGGATCTCTGTGGACATCTTGAGGGAATCTCGACTCTGGAATCTTCTTGGGAATCGCGAACTGACAGCCCACTCTCAGACCCCTCGTCGCCAAATCATGGCCTCAGATTGCGACAGGGTCTTGAAGTATGCACCTCGCATCAAGTCTCTCGAATGCACCGACACTCTCAATCCTGACCAACCCTCAATGATGGGTGTTTGCAAGACCTTTCTTGACAGTCTCTTCGGGGACTTCCTGTTGCCGAACCTGAAACACCTCTCATGGCAATACTTCGATGGGCCCTATTCCTCGTTTATCTCTCTCTTCCTTGACCGCAGATTAAATCGATTCGTGTCCGCGAGGAGGTGGACGGCCGCTGCCCCGGGCTCATTACACTCAAGTGGAAGCACACAGAGCTCATCTCCGTCGTAATCGAGGTGAACGGAGACTGCGAAGATGCGCATTGCGACGAGTTGTATGACTTCGTCCGCACATTAACATGCGTGGAGGTGCTCGATGTTCGAATCCTCGATTCCGAAACATTAAAAGTATCTCGGCCATCTCTCTACGTTGAAAACCTTGCGCACCATACTCCACAATTCGGTTGCCTTCCCCGCCGTTGCTCACGGCAGCATGTTTCCAGCCTTCGCGAGGTCAGTTTCGCCACTTCGATGGCCTCGGCGGCGGAGTCTCCGCATTGCTCGCACTTGTACGCACATGGAATAAACCTTCTCTAAAAACATTCGATGCCGACGTTCTCGATTGGGGTATGGACAATTATGGTGGCGACTCACGGGTCAACCCATGCGGGGACCTTGGTTTGATTCAAGATTCAAGGTTGGATGTTGAAACAAAAAGTAAGAGGAGAGGACACTAAGGCTCCGGCCCGAGTCGAACGGGCGGGTCCGCAGGAATTCCACGATCTCCAATTATGAGAGGCGGATGCGTCCAGGCGCCACGGAGTCTCTCTCACCTGCTAGTGTCCGTGACTCCGCGAGTGGGTGCTCGACTTTTGAGATGAATATCTGTCAAAGATTAGTGCGGTCTGGATCGATGTGAGAATTATATAATAAGGAGCCTGGAAAAAGAGGGCGCGAGGAGTCTACTGTAGCTTGTAGGACTGCGCATGTGGAGGGTGGATGTTGCAAGAAACCACGGAAAAGAATGCAAAGAAAATGCACATACTCGGCTGACATATCAAGGTCAAACAATATCGAAGACTACGCAAGAGACCTGGCTGCGCTGGCAGAGCAGCCCACACATGGAAGGGGCGCCTTCAATTTCCATGCATTCAATTTGAATTTGTGTTCAATATTGTATCACTCGGCGTGCGAAGCCCGTGGGTGGGTCATTCTTCATTGGTTGTCCGCTAAGGACAATGATAGATGACACTCAAATTTGTAGGATCGTTCGCCATCGTAAATATCTCGCGGACGAATTACGATTGGATAAACGGTTTAATCAGGAGCGGCATCTGAGCCCCAGCAGCGCGGTCATTGCGAACGACGGGCTGCTGAACCAGCGCCATCGAGACCCTCCCGATGTCAGCAGCAGGAACTGCGAGCTCAAACTCCAATCCTCGCACCAGCGTAAACAACAGAGCCTTCAATCTACACCATCGCGATTGAGCATGCGATTTATGAAAGCGCAGAGAGCACTGACTCGACAAGCGAAAACCGGTAGCCGATGCACGCACGGGGCCCACCTAGGAATGTCAACATTTGACTCCAGAGGCCCGGAATAGATGTCGAAATGGGAGGGCTCCGCTCCCACCGCTCCGGGCTACAGAATATCAGCAGTTGTTTGCAATATGATCGGAGGTATCATACATGAATTGCTGCGCATCTAGACCCCAGATAGCCGGGTCGCGTGAGCGCCAAAATTGGTACCACGACGGTCTGTCCCTTCGTGAGCCTTGCGGGGATTCAGAATCATAAAGACGGGGATACAACAGATAGGCGCGCCTGATCGTTTCATGCACCGTGCCAGTGCGATCTGTGTATGGAGTCCCCAGAGGAATAACGTCGTCGCGCATGGCAACCCGGACTGCGAAAATGAAGATGTCAGACTGCAATGCAACACAGCTTGTTTCACCCACAGCTGGCAACGACTGGTGCGTGTGCGCGCAGCGTCTCGCGCACGACGCAGTCGAGGTAATGAAGGCCATTAAGCTCATCCATGGAAGGATTGGCGTTGTCGACCGTCAGTAGCTCGTCGCGCAGACGTGATTGGATTTCCTTGTTCTCTGCCAGCGCAAAAAGCGCCCACGTCGCCGCGGTGCTGTTTAAGAAACCAGTATAGATCGAAGGGTGTACAAAGCAGAATGGGTATACCTGGTGCTGCAAACAGAGTCAATTCCGGCTCGAATATAAGGAGAACCGACATACGTCTCGTGCCCAGCCACTAGGAAGGTCGGAACCTCTGTGTCGCTGTATCAATGTGGCAATAGATAATGCCTTGCGGAGGACTTGCGAGCAAGGACATCTTCCTCTGAAAGTCGTTGCACCTCTGGGATATTCTCAGCCGTATTGGCGCGAACGAGCAGAGATAGAAGATCGCGGGACACTACGCTGTCAGCACTACTACCCAGCGCGATCTTCTGCTTGCTGTCACGCAGCAGTCGCTGCCCAATACGCCGCATGACGACCTGCGAATTGTCTATAACTTTGTCGATCTTCCTGCGAGGCTGGGTGAAGGGGTATTAATGCCTGCTGTGGTTCGGTAACGAGAATAAATTGCTCGCCAAAACCCCACGCAAAAGCGGTACCTCGCCTTTCAAGATATCCATGAGACTTGCCCTGTCCCCAGCCGCGGAGATCGTAGCAAACGCCTCGTGCAACTCGTCGCGACCGTCGTTAGAGTCGGCGCCCAGAGAATGGAAGTCGTATTTAAACCCTGGAGATGTCTGTGACTGTCGGTGCGGAACAGCAAGGAGAAAACTTACCCGCCTGGCCTATGATATCAAGGGTGGCCGTACTGAAGTCTGGGATAACGTTCACTCGAGCGATCCCACCGCTCTGAGCGCCCCTGTCAGCCCAGAGATCTCGAAGCTGGTCACCATCTTTTAAGCCAAGCCCGTACAAATCGCATAGCCAAGGAAGTGGCCCACCTGTTTGGACTTCTCAACGAAGATCCCCGTCAACGCCCACACTTCTGCTGGGCCGAAGGCAGGATTCTGACAATGAAAGTTCAATGCCCGCGTGACATTCCTCTACGGATTCGAATTACCATGATCTTTCGCTGGTAAATTAAATGCAATGAGCAAAGACGATGGCACCGCGGAGTGGATCCTCACTTGTTTCTTGTGAACATCCTCCTCGGCTACGAGCACGCCTGAGAGAGTAACCGAATATGAATATTAATTTCAAACTCAAATTCTGAGAAACAAACTCCGCACCTGGACCAGCCACGCGTCCTAGAAAATAGCGCCTCATGGCTGGCTTCTGATAAAGATCACTGTTGGAGAGAATGTGCTGCACCGCTTTGGTATCGGTGGTGAATAGTTGGCTGAACTGATAAGGATTTCAGCTGTCTGTGTATTGCGACGGATTCCGCACGCACACCGAGAAAAGTATTTATCCGCACGGTGCGCCCATATTGGGCGGTCCACAGTCCCTCTTGATCGTCTTCAACCTATAAAGAGAATATAAGGAGGGGAGTACGTGGAAACGTGGGAATAGCGCACACTCGTGAATATTTGACGCCTATTTCCCAGAAACCAATGGTCAGATTGGGGGCCAAGAACATTTCTGAGGGGAGAAATGAACTCTAGATAGAGCACTTTCAGGAGCGCATAAAGTGTGTAGACACCAAGAGTTGCAGCGATTGATGCGACAAGTCCGAGAAAAGCCATTCCGGAGGTGGGGAAGTACACTAATCACCGTTGAGTTCGACTGAGCTTTATAACCGCTCGATTATTCGCCTTTCCGGATTCTTGACGGATACTCTTCCGAATTGGCGCTACTACGGTAGACCGCTGCCGACCATCACGGCCTATGTCAGACTTCGATGATGTAAATTCCGACACGGGAATGTATCGCTGTCCTATATCTACATTACAATCTAACACCTTTGACTTCTCGATAAACCTGATCGGCTGTCGAGCTGGAGCTCCACAAAAATTGCCGAGTTGTTGAATTTCCAGTGGCCGCTCCGGTTTGACTTCTATTTATAAAATGCTGAGATGTTGAAAAGTTACTTCCTGTAGCCAAACCGCTCCGAGCGCTCAGAATACAAAATTGTCGAGAGGTTGAATTTTCAGCGGCTGCTCCTGTTTGACTTCTGTTTAGAAAATAGTTTATTCCCCCCAAAAATCTACCTTGGTTGAAGCCAAGGGATCCGACCCCCAAGACAACATTAAAATATTTTGAGACTTAGAGGACACAGACTACCCCCTAACCACTACATTCCCCCCCAATAACCTAGCCAATACCTATAGTAGTGATCCCCACAAAGTGGGAACTTCTGTGCGTATCCGGAAAAAACAGTCAAGACCAACTGCCGGATCGACCGAAAAAAAAAAACAACTTTCCCCTCCACCTTTCTTCCAAACAATTGGACTACTAGATTTCACCTGTCCAAATACCCCTCCTCCCAGAAAATACAGCCCAAGCGGCCAACTATTGCCTACAGAATAGTGCCTTCAACCAAAATGTTCCAAAAACTAATCATCCTTCCTTGTTGCGCCGTTAACACTTTCACAAAAATTCGGAGTGCCCTGATTTTTTGAAATCTCATCTGTCCCCCTAATACCTTGATATGGATAGCTCACACCCATTTTGCCATTCAATATTAGTGGGGATATGGCCACTAACTTTAGGTAGTGCGTCCTGATGTGCACTAGCGTCTGCGAGCGTCCGCCAAGTGTTCACTATCCCACGGTCAAGCAGAGCCAAATACCGCTTGCTACACCTATCCGCTGACTGGGGCTCTTAGGACAATATATTCGTCGGACAGCTGCGTGGGTCACACTGGAGGCAGCCACCAGCGCATTCACTCCGACATGCGTTACACACATGTTGGGCGCAGGTGGAATGCCCCTTAGGACAATATATTCGTCGGACAGCTGCGTGGGTGACACTGGGGGCAGCCACCAGCGCATTCACTCCGACATGCGTTACACGCATGTTGGGCGCAGGTGGAAATGCCCCTTCTGGTTGTTCTTGGCACAAAGGCAGGCTTTGTTCCGTCCCTGCCATGAACAAAGCCTGCCTTTGTGCTCAAAGAACAACCAGAAGGGGCATTTCCACCTGCGCCCAACATGCGTATAACGCATGTCGGAGTGAATGCGCTGGTGGCTGCCCCCAGTGTCACCCCCTCGGAGTGGTGCGTGGGGCAAGGCCCTGTGCGTGGGTGGGAATTTGGCGGGCTGTTGCCCACTAATTTAATGGAGCAGAGCATCCGCTAAATTTTGAACCCTCCATGGCAAGCAGCAAGGCAAGCAAAGCTAACAGTATTTTCCACTCCACATTGACTCTTTCGCCTTTCGAGGCGATGTAAGAAACGGAATGCAGGTGGATGCAAGGATCGGAATTCAGGTGGATCTAAGTAAGGCCCCGGACTTTCGGGTGGAGAGCATGCTTTATAAAATGACGTTACTGTTCATTGTTGCTGCACTGCACATGTCCTTCCCTCGTTATCGTGGATAGTGCAAGATAGTGCATATATCTTGAGACAGCGTCGCCTCATTTGTATTACCACACAAGCGCGACCAAAAAGTTATTCCCTGCCAAGTATTTTTCCTCTTCCCGGAGTCAGTACTCTAGATATATGGCCGTGGTTGCCTATCTATGTCAACATTAACGGCCTGGATTAACCGCTCTCACACTAAGCGCTCAAACATCTGACCCTTGGTCATGGTAAGTTTGCTCAGATGTGTGGCAGCAGACGAATTCAGCCCTGTGATAATTCAATGCCTATCCGATTCAAGTCACTTTGATCAACAATCATACCACTACACAGTCTTCGAGCCCTTCGACATAACCTTCCAAATTGTCTTTGTATATGAACCAAATCTTTCGGCTTCAGGTTAGTTTATTTCTGTGCTCCGTTCACTTCAGAGATCTTTCTCAAACACCAAAGGCAACATAAACTCAACCGGCACCTATTCCATTTAATGAGGTGCCGATTTTCTCTCACCTGAGTGCAAGAACTGCATAATGTGGTTACTACTGAGCATTGTTCATAGCTGGCCAACTTTAGGCCTCAGAGCCAAGATATACAGTGGCGCTATAATGTTCTGCACGCGCTCGATTCAGCTCATTTCTGTGCCGAATGACTTCAAACAAAATACGAGGATCATTGTTGAGTGATTCCATGAGCTTTTGAACAGTTTAACATATATCTCATCTGTTTCGATAGCCCGCAATAAAATAATTGGGTGTTGTCTGAAATACCAACTCTTGGGATTCATTGTATATGCAAAGATGGTGCATACAGCTCAAAAGTACTGGCAAAGTAACCTTCTTCACAATTTAGCTGATCCAAATCAATTGGCATTTGGGCTCGCACGAGTGCATGCAAGTTGGTGATTTTTGGTATTTTTCACGCAAAATGGCCCAAAATACCAAAAATCACCAACTTGTGCCAGGCATTCTGAGCCCAAATCCCCACCGATTGAGTTCAGCTAAAATATAGATGGGGTTGATTTTCCAAGTAGTTTCAAGCTAGTACCATCACTTTTACATATGAGATGGATCCACAGAGTCGAATTTTCCAACAGAGCTGGATTATTTTCTACCAGGAGAACTATACAGGCATGATATGGGTTAAACGGTGCAAACAGGACAGAAATCCCTTATACTTGATAGCAAAATTTTATTTGAGGTGATTCGGGGCAGAAATGACCTTAAACCGCTGTGTGCAGAACATTATAGCGCCACTGTATACTAGCCTTCAAACCCTAAGTCGGGGCTTTCGGGCCCAATGCGAGCTGGTCGACGTATACCGAGCGAGAAGTGGGCCCATTTACGGTGTGCGATGATTCACTGGTTACGGCGATGAACGGAACTCAGTAACTCATAACGAACGGCCACGCTATTTTATAAGCAAGAGTAGATTCCCGGGAGAAACTTGCCCAGTTGTGATTGACTTTGACTCTTGTTCATGTTGTGGACCTCGCGAGTATAATAAATCCCCCCCATCCCCCCCCTTGACCTTCGAATGCTAATACAAGGGAGGTATGGGCTTTGCCTGTTGAAGGGTCTGATGTTAGTGGGCTCTGCCGCAAAGCGCGCTACAATTGTTATTCACATTCCTTCCTCCACACCAGTCAAAAAAACCTGCCTATGAACCTTCTCTAAAACCTGCCCACGAACCTTGAGCGGATCGGCGTCATCCACATTTGTCATCTGCGCACTTGCGTCAGCTCCGAACCGGAGCGACGGTCCCGAAGCCGATGTGTCCGAGCTTCCGTCCTCCGCCGGTCGCAGCTCGCTGAGGCCCTCCCGTCGCTCCGCCGGACCTGCCCACGCGCCTCCTCGCTCCAAGTCACTCCGCCCAAAGACGTTGTATTCCCGACACCATTCCGCCCCCTCTCTATGGTCTGCGCCGGATCCGCCCCAACATCATTCCTGACAGTCACCCGCTCCCCGCGCACTTCTTTTCGGCTGGAGCCGCCTGCCACTCCAATGAATCCCACCCCCGCCGCCCATTCTTCCACCCCTTTTCCCGCGCTTCCCGCGCTTCTCGCCACACCCAACGTCTCCCGCCGTTCCTTATGCGTTGTTCTGACGCGCCGCGCTTCTTGATTCCGTCCCCGCCGTGGTATGTCTCCACGCATCGCCTCCACGCTACGGCGTTCTCAACAATCCCGCGGCCATCAGCCCGTCGGCTCCGACGCTCTCTGACTCACACCGCCACCGTGTCCCGCCCTCATCCGCCCTTGGTCTCAGAGCACTGGGTTTTCGACCACCTCCCATGCTACAACTACTAGCCTTAAACTAGCGTCTGTAGTGCTCAGCCCTTGCAGCCCTCTCCCTCCAATCTTCCAGCCGCCCGCCATCTTCAATGCGCCTCCTTTCCACTACGCTCCTGGCGACTTATCGAGCTCCTATGGTTCCCACCGCGAACACCAATGTACGAGGGATTCAGAAGGACGAGTGCTATCTTCGGTGCGCGTTCATTCTTCACATTTTCACATACCTACTCGCAGTTGTCTCCCTCCCAAGTATCTCTGTGCCTACACCGACCACACGCCTTCCACTCATCCCAATGTGTCACGCCCTACGTATCCGATTCAAAGGGGAGGGATGAACACGGAGAGCGTACAACGATGAAACGTGAAGGCTCTAGCCTCATTTGGTGCGTGCGCATCACGCCTCCTATTACACTCCCGCTTACTCGTCCTTCCCCACGCAGCGCAGCCTCTCTTTAATCCCTCACACGCCACATCTACCTCCTTTACGACCCGCTCACCACCGATGCTGGCCAATGGAGCAAGATTTGCTGGCGCGCCCATCGACTGGTGCGTCGTATTTTGCAATCAAATTTCTGTCCTTCCGAGATGCGCTGCGTCTGAGCACGGTGCGCCCATATTCGCCCCGCGCTTCTCCGCGCTACGCGCACGTCTCGTTCACATCTCCTCGATGGGTTATCTAGCCGATCGCGGTCACTAACGATGTCCTCCGGTACGCCCGCATTTTTTTATTCACAATCTCAACATCCGCTCATCCTCATCTTGTTCAAAGCAGACGTACGCACCTCCCTACGCCATCCACAGGCCCCGCGCATGCACGACGCAGCATCAGGTGTGTCGCGTTAACACCCCCTTGTTCCCTTTTTACCTTCCCTTCGCGCGCAAGGGTGTTTTCACTCAGCGCTCTGATCCCGACTGCGGCGCGATATACAGCGCATGATCTTCTCACTGGCCGCGTCGCGCTTACCGTAACAGCACACGAGCACCGCCGCCCCTCATTTGACGTGTGTTCGTCTCGTTTGCTCTTCGGCGCGCGCGCGCACGCCATCGATGGTTCCCTTGGTGCGTGTACGGTCGTCTCCCACCCTCGTGTACGGTCGTCCTCCTCCCTTTCCCACATCCGGCCAGGCTACCCAAGACACTTACGCTGCTTCAAAAGAGCCCGCGGAATCGACACTACTTACGCGTCTTGTGATTGGTCGGTCAACTTTCAATGTCGTTTCTCCACTGCGAATTTTGGAAGCGAAGGTCGATCTCGATCTCTCGTTCGTCCTCTCTTCCTCTTTCTCTTCCACCATTCTGGGACATCTGGTGCGCATTTGATTATGGGATACGTACTACTCTCCTTCCCGGATTGCTTGCAGTCCGTTCCGAGTTCTCATCCTCACCCTTCCGTACATACCGGTTCCCGCTTCTCTGACGGGCACACCTGTGGCGGCGTCGGCGCTTACGGATCCCCCGGGCGGCCCACCCACCCACAATTCCTATTTCCCGTCTCAACCACTGCGTAATTTCTCCAACAATCAATCGATTCTGACGACTACCCCCGCAGTTCTACACTTGCCCCGAGAATGTCGCCTCCCACTTTGCCGGTACAGGGACTGCCCCAGCGACCAAGAAATGCTACAAATGCAGTGGCGGCGGCCACATCGCCCGCGAATGCCCCAAGGAGACCCAATGCTACAACTGCAGGGAGATGGTGCGTCCCATCCCCGCTTGCTGTGTCATCATTCACAATACTCACCTCGAACTTGGCAAGGGGCACATCAGCCGCGAGTGCCCACATCCACAAAAGTGTCATCACTGCGGCAAGGAAGGGTAAGTTTGTCCATATTGCATTCGCTTCTTCTTTCGTTGTGTCTGGTCTGGCCGCCCTTCCACTCGAGACTGAATAAACTCCTTGTGCAGACACCAGGCAAGGGGATTCCCGGACATCCTCGACTTTGCTCGGAAATTCCTCGAAATGACCTCGTTCCGAACCCAACCGCACGCCAAGATGGAAGAGCAGAGACACTGAGTGCAAATATGAGGAAGAAACTACATACATACATCATGCCGCGTTTGGAGAGACTGCCTTTCTACTTTTCACTAGTCAATTCTTTTCGAACCAAACCTCTGCCTGATCCGGATGCCACTGCTCACTGGACTCTCAACTCGGTATCTTGTATGCCTAGACCCAGTGTTCTGTCAAACGAGAAATTTGGGACAATGTTGAGGTTTGGTTCAGGGACGACCTAGTACGGGTGTCCGAGGCGCTGTGGGTGGGCTGGGGAGGTTGCATCAGCGATTTGACATTTTGGTTGCACCTTTTCTCAGCTTTTTGGCTTGGCAACGGTAGCCGACAAGCTCACAAGACGGATTGACCTTGGTAAAGAGTGCTGATCATTGTACTAGTTAACATCTCGGAAAAATCCTGATCAACTTCAAATTTCTTGGGACAGATCCCAGGACGCCGCAAGTTCATATGGTCTAATGGCTTCAGCACAGAGGTAAGAAATTTGACTTCCAAGGTCTCTCAAGGCGCCTGGGTGACAGCTGACGTCCCACTAACACCCAGGGTTTCGCAAGCTCCGCGTATCTCTCTGAGCAACCTCTACCTTGCCTATACCTTGCGCGGCTCAGAATATTCGCATCAGGGCACCAAAAAAACGAAGAGAGCTCCCTTATTATGTAATTGCAGATTTTGAATTTCCTTCGGCCAAAGCCGATAAGCGCTGGTGCAAGCCTCCTTGAAAGTGAAATGGCCCACGAAGGAGTCGAGACCTATTTAATACCATACTGGAGAGCTGAGGAATATTTTGGGGAATTTTGGAGCCTTTCCCACTTCATGTGAGAAAGCCCGCCCAAGATTGATGGCATAATCATATGATCTGATCGTCGTTTGTTTTTAACGACCAGATTATTCGACCCGTGCCTTCGTCACGGAGAGTCGCCAATGCAATGGATTCTGAGCTTCGCCAACACCTGGCGGATTCCGAGTTTCCCGGGTCGCCGCAGACAGGGCTGATTCCGAGATCGTGGGAACATGCACATGATATATCAGGTGACTTTCAGTGGCTGTGTTCCTCGTCGCTTAAAGTATAGGATATAGGATATCTGAGCCACCTTTCGTGATTCTGAAGAGATAGAAATGTTTGCACACCTTGTGCAACCTATCCCATGCCAAATCTTATGAAATGTCGCGTCGTGAATGAGAAGGATTTCGCGCCGCCGTCGGAAGATTACATAATGGAGCACTCCGATCAGCCCCACAAATAGACTATCATGCACTCTTTCAAAGTTCAAACTGCGACAACTCGTCGGACAAGCATCCACTGAGCGTGAGTGTGCTTGAATAGCTCTCAAATTCAGAATTGTTTTGGAAAATCTCCACGTATAGGCAAATCGGCGGTCGCTAACTAGGTCCACAAGCCCAAAGGGCCGAAAGCCAGATCTGCGCCAGCGGTTCAAGTAGGCCGGCATCCAACTCCAAGCGTAATATGTACCGTCTGCCCAGGAATCATCCCCTGAAGCTGGAGCGTCTTTTTTTTGCAAGGGACTATCGAGACGGCGACTCAATAAACTCCTTTCTTGGGATTCTGGCCCGAGTCTTCAACCCTGACCTGTCTAAGGATGTTGTGGAGTCTAGAATGTAGATTGCGAGGGATTCGGTTAATCTCAACGAACTCTTGATCGGAGTACTACAGCCTTCATTTTGGCTTTCTCAGTTGCCTAGCGACACATTAAACTTACGCCAAGGTAAGCCGTTCGGCAACCTCGAGTATCATGACGGGAGCCTTACAGACTCTACAGAGCCTTTGATATCGATACTCCGACGTTTATCCCCAAATTGCTCGAAGTCCGGCGCCGATTTCTGCTCGTCAAACTTGATGACGCGGGCGTAACTCGCGTCAACCCCTTGCGTACAGTCTAGCATCTTCCCAAGCTGAAACTTGGGTCGCGGAAAACGGCAGTAAAACGGCCCCACCAAAAAAAAGGCTTCGCTCCAGTTGCAGTTAGTGTAACAAAGGCGACACCACGAGGAGAATTATTGCAGGGCTGGCCTCGTGTAGAAATTAGAAGCCCTTGAACGAGCCGACACATCACTACAGGTGCCATCGCGAGACAGTGTACCTTATTCCAAACTGGGATGTCTGGAAGACCGGGCCTCGTTTAGCTAATAATTCAGAGGCCGGAGATACTAGGTACAAGTGTTGGATACAGTTGGCGAAAGCTTTGCATGGTGCGATGTATGTATCAGAGCGCACAGAGGAATCGTGAGGCCTTACTGACCAGACCTACAACGAGCACTGAAAATGCAAAGCAGAAGGTTTCGGCCGGGAACCGACATGTCCGAAATCATCACGTTAAATGAAATCCCCATGAATCCGGTAAGTTAAACTGGCAATCCTTAGCCTTTGATCAAAGGTTGAGCAGCGAGAAAAATTATCACAGTGTTAAAATATTTGGAAACAGTTGTAAGATCGGCTAGATTAGCAGCTTTCTCCCGATTCTGCGGAAGATTTTCTTTTGATTCAAAGTATTAAGCGCCTTAACGGCACCTCTCCACTTGCCAAATGGGAACAGGCACATGCGTCTGCGGTATACCTCCATGTAGACTGCGTGGAAACCGGCAAACACTGCGCTTGCAGAATTTTTAAATAGGGCTTTTTTATGTACATCTCCCCCGGACTTGACCTCCTACTCTGGTGTCTTTCTCTCTCATAACGACCTAGCTCCGATGACCGACTGGTCCTCACAAGCTCAGCTCGCTATAGATGCAGACATCTTCGTCAAGCTGAACCATGTCCTGCTTGGCGTATATGCGTGCGTGTGCCACTTTCTTACTTCAGAAGCAAGTGACTAATCGAGGCTGTCCAGGTGGGAGTGGCTCATCTCACTACGCTTCGACTGGGAGGTCCTCACTGGCCGGAAGCCGTTCAGATGGCCACTGGTTCGCATTCCACAACTATGTCTCTATACTTTCCTAATTTTTCTTCCAGGCATTCTATTTCGCCAACAGATACCTGCTTTTGGCCGCAATGACAGGTATTGTGGTTGCCCTTGATTCTACCAAGTGCGTCTCGCCTTTATTCTTTCCTTGGCTTTTCTAACTCTTATAACAGGGAAATGAACTGCCAAGCCATCTACGCGTTCAACCAATTCGCGGGCGACGCCGCCGTTGGGCTCGCGAGCATCAATCTATCGCTCCGGACCTTGGCTATCTGGTCTCAGAATGGATGGATAAAAATACTGCTGATCGTCATTATCCTTGGTCATTGGAGTTTAATCCTCCAGGGTAAGTCTCGTCCGTATAGTTCTTCCAAATCGCGATCTAAAGCACATTTCGTCTGTCAGGCGTCCTCCTGAAGGCTCATTGGGATGATCAAGCTGCAACATGCGTCATAACGTCGTCGAACAGCACTATTCTCGCGGCGACCTTCACATACTCGATGGGCTTCGACCTCCTCGTGTTCCTTTTGAATGCCTACAAACTCGGCCTCAAGCGCAAGAGCAAGAGCAAGTTATCTAAGATGATATTCAAAGACGGCCTCATCTTCTTTTTCATCGCGTGAGTCGTCTCGTTTCGTCGCGCGTAGTGGCATTTTTTTTGAATATTACTGCCTCCAGTTTCCTGGCCAACCTGGTCGCGACCATCTTCATGTTCCTGAACCTCAACTCGATTATGACCATCATTTTCAACGTCCCGGCCGCCATCGCGTCCACCGTAAGCAACATGAATTCATTTCTTCCTCTCGACGTTGATCAACCCTTCCCGCGGTAGATCGTGGCTACCCGCGCCGTGCGGCGCCTCACGAGCTTCACACACCAAGGTCCGGAGATGTAGTAAGTCCCCTGACTGTTTGCGAGCGTTGCGCATCACGAACGCTACCTAGCGCACCGTCGGGTTCGAGCACGGGCAACTTCCGGGGTCCATAGTGGAAACCGCGGGCTGACGACGTCTACGCGCGGCGGCGCCCGGGGCGTACACGTACATGTGCGGTCTCCGAGTCATCACAACGGAGAACTTTACTGACGCGTTTTTTCTTTTTCCATTACAGATGGAGACCTTTGTTCGTGAAGACGGGCCAGTAAGCCCGGCCGTCGAATACGAAGTTAACGAGCTGGAGCTTAAGAGCCAGGACTACGACATCCAGGCCAAAGCCACTGCTCTTTAAAATCACTTAGACTTAGCTAAAGGCCGAGATTGGATACCCCCCGCATACAGTATTGCGCAACATTACGTACAGGTAGAAGCGCAACACGGTATATTCCGCTATAGTGAGAGCAGTGCTGGCCAGGAATACAATACGGTAAAATATATTTTGAATATATTCAACTAAATACGAATACGATACGGCGTCTAGGCTCGACCGAGAACATGAATACACCTGAATATGAATACGATATAATATGAATATAATACGATACGGACCCAATCGTATTCAAATATATTCAACTCGTGAGTAGTAGCTTCTCAATTCTGTCTATTTCTTGCTACACAGGGATTCATCGTACAGTATAATAGCTGAACATCTGGTATGTTCAAACTAGTAAATGTCCGAAACTTACCGTACTCAGCGCCTCCGGGAAAAGTTTGCGCAAGGAGCTCAGGGTGGCTGGGGCCTCACGGGCGAAGTGTTATTGTGCGAACCAGTAGCAAGGGAATTCGAGATGATGAAAACGACTGCAATGAGGAACATGACGCAAAGGATTCTAGTCCGGTGAGCGGCATCGGGCGCTGGTTAGATGAGAGCTCGATACTTCTGTACACTTGAGACTGGAGTGTAAACGAAACACGTAGTGACTCCCTCTTGAGTGGAGCTACTCTGGAAACATCGAACAACTTGAGCCTCGTTCCAGCGCCGTATTCGCGAGGGATAATGAGCAGTGTCCGATGGCACGAAGAGGGAGTCCGCGGTGTATCCAAAAGACCGATAAGAGGGAGGATAGAGGGCTAGCGACGGGAAGGGGGCGGGAGAAAGACGAGTCGTACAGCCTCCTGGTCAGAGGAGGGAAATGGAGGAGTTGGATGATATTTCAGGTGTGTGCGCGTCTGTGCCCGTTTATTCGAGGGTTGAATCAAAATTACGAACATACTACTCCCCATCCTTAGGTTTGGATGCACTCCCATCGAGCTGGCTACTGTCTGCCAAATACTCGTGTGCTGACTGTCAATGAGCAACCGGAAACCGGAACGGGGCAGTGGACACTAACCTTCGATCTCCCCCCGCCGCTTCCGCGCAACAAAGTCATCAGCACGCCTCCAAATATCGGCTCCGCCCCTGGCACCGAGCTCCCAGTCGGGAAAATACTCATTGTATGTTGCAACAACCAGCCTCGGGTCTACAAAGGTGATGTCCATCGCCAGCGCGTTCGCATCGTCGACCACTTCTTCGTTGAAAGCTACGATGAGCACTTGTAAACTGGTGCAGGCTTCGAGGATCTGTTTCAGGAAAGCAGCATCGACGGAGGTATTCAAAGCGAGATGGGTGAGAACGGGGAGAGTCGCTATTCCTTCAAGCTGTTCCACGTCATAAAGAGTGTCAAAGACATCTAAATGTGTCACGGAGGCAAAAAGCGGATGCCCAAAATTGATTGGAGAGCCATCGGGAAGGGCGTGCGCCCAGTCGGTAAAGAGGTCCCTCAGGTCTATCCCCAAGCGTTGAATGTGCATCTGCCCGAGCAGCGGGAGGAGGCTCGGACCTACGCCGACCATGACGGAGAGATCAATAATGCCGGGACAGGAAGCGAGAAGGCTTTCTACTGCCTCCGTCGGTGGCACGGGTGTGGTAGAGTACATGAGTACGTGCCACACCTTCGACGCCAAGAACGGGGCCGGTTTCGCCTTCAGTGCGGCGAGGATTTCCTGAATACGTCTGGCGGGGATGATACAAAGCACCCGGTAAAGCAGTGGCTCAATCCTGACTCGAGTAAGTAAAGTGTTACCGCGACGCCATGACACGATTTACCAGGCCAAGACGCGGTGCGCCACTCGAAGAAGGTAAGGTATTGTGGCGGGGTGAGTGGTCGCAGCCAGTTCGAAGACATATCGCTCAAGTTCGAGGGGTAGATATGCTGCCTCAGGCCCGGTGATGGCCATGGGAGAATGCAAAGCGGTATGCCACGGTGACAGCGTGACGCAGGCGGATTGTTCCGGAGCGTGATGCTATAATTGGTATCTCGCGCAAATCCATCTGAATGCTGGTCTTTGATGTAGCAAGAATCTTGACTAGGGTTAGGGTGCATTTCGACCTATTAGTGCTCTCACTGGGTTCCACTGTATCTTTACCTGCGGCCTCAGGGGGCATGGGTCCATGGACGCGAGTTTGTCTCACAAAACTTGCCTCAAACTCCCGACGCTAGGCGATTAATCGCAGTGCGTCATTGGCCTCACTTCGCATGCGAACACTCGACGATTCCAGAGCTCTGCTTGCGGCGCGGGTCGGGAAGGCCAATGTGCGGGACGCCCCGCTGCCGGTCTGAAGGCAAGGGAGCCCTACATTCATTGAGAGAGCGGACGGAACGGAGGAAGAATCTGGGGGCTAGTAATGTCCGACGGCCGAGTACTAGTCGTCCTGTGAGGCCCGGTTCCATCATGTGCATGATATCGCACAGGCACGTACTGAGTGAGAGTGAAGTTGAGCCACCGGCAAGTGTAATCTGGGACGGACAATATGGACCCCAACGTAAGACCGAAGATGGGCTCCAGCGAAAGACAAGAAAGACTGCGCTCAGCATGCTTTGATGGACACCAACGTGCGAAGAGACAACTAACCACAGACACTGAGGGCAACCACCAGTGAGACCTCGAATGACAAGCGCTGCCCGATTGAATCAGGACCGCGTACAACTGTCTCAGCCGTATCTAGGAGCGGCCAACGAGGGCGATCAACTAGGAATAAGAATGGCCTACATAAAGAGTTTCAAGATGACCCCGGCTCAGTGAGTGTTGTACAGCGACGTCAGGACGATGACATTGATGTGAGAGGGATTGGAGTTTACTGGTGCGCTGACGGAGAAATAGAAGTACGCGAGGTCCAGTGGAATGGTCCCAGCCCGAATCGAATGGGTGTTTGTCAGGGCTTCGAGGAATTCAACTCAGTTACAGAGGCGGACCACTCCGCCTTCGGACCGTGCTGAACAAATTTTGAGCTTGAATTTATTGAATAGTAAGGAAGCCTCACTGAGCCGTAGAAGGAACGCAAGAAACGTAGGCCAATGGAATATGAAAGTTGTATTTTCTGCCATCCAGGACATCTTGGCACCCAGTGCCGCAGGGAGATGAAAAAGAGATTATTGGTACGAGTGGAGTGGGAGCGCACCGGGGTACAACAAGCAGAAACTTGTTGGCTGATGGAGAGTCTAGGAAGAGCGCGGGTTGGGACAGTACCAGGCCATGCGAGGGCACCTATATCTAAGGGGACAAATCCCAGACGAGACCTTGGACGAGACCATAGATGCTACGTTTCGATGTCTTTCGTCGCACTCAGACAGCACCGGCATAAGCCAACTTGAGTGAAAGGATAGCCTCAGAATCGGGATGTGAGGTCGTCAACTGGTGCAGGAGGGATGCACTGTCCAGGGCAGCGAAGGTCCGACGGAAAGCAACGGAAAGCGACGAACATCGAAGATGGTGGCAAGACGGAGGAACGTCTCCGATCTGATCGCAAGTACACCGGCAATCCTTGCCGAACTTAGCCGGTCGCCACTTTTAGAGATTCCATACGCTTGGCCGGCAAATGCGCTCCTGAACTCCAGCGCCACCACCGTGGCGATTCAATGCGTTGGTCGTGCCAGCTGACTGGCTTTACGGCCACTTTTCTGTTTACTTCATTCAAATCGACGCAGCGCATCCCGGACGCTGTGTGGATGCCTTGCGGGTCGATGTGTGGATATCTGACTGTCGCTGCAACTTTAGTCAAAGAGCTTTGGTGAGTCGTTGATTGCGCACTCGATCGGGGCTCACGCGACCCCTCGCTGGCGGATTGCTCGAGCTCGATCCGCGGCGCATTCCGCATACGTGACGCCTTTGCCGTCCGGTGCGCATGCCCTACGACCGGGGCGCTTGGAATTCTACGACGCGCGCGCTGTAGCCCCAATGTGGAACCGCACATGTCCGGCGGCCGTGCTTCGCGATACGCCCATACAGTCTGTGTGCTGGCGAGAGGCAGCCGCCACGGACGACGTGGGCGTGAGCATATTGGAAGAGGAACTGGCCATTCACGGGCAGTACGCGTACGTCTCTCCTCCCCCTTTGCGAGCACTTTTCAATCTGCCACTGGGCTGCAGATTGGATCTCGGGGTGTGCTGTTGGTTGATGTTGCGCAAGAGTGCGTCGTGCACTTTTCTCACTCATTCTGTTCATTGTCGTGGATGCTGCCAAGGGCGTGTGTCGCGGTAGCTTCTCGTGTGCGCGGCCGTCTCGGCGGCTACATCGGACAGCTTGAGCGGCTCGATTGCGTCTGTCTGCCCGCGGGAGTGGGCCGTCCCCTTACGCGCAATTCTGCGCATACATTTCCCCCAGAGGAGTTGAGCTAGACATTGACATAGGAAATATAGGGAAAGAGACTGAGTCATGAAGCATGATTGAACCTGCTCAGCATTCACCGTAGGCAAAACAAGTGGTTAAAGTTTGTCGAGCATCTTAGGCAGCCAGAAGGCCGGCGAAGTGGCAGTTCTCCCTGCTAACGGATCTCCACGCGCAGATGAAATCATTTTCAGTATCCGAAGCAAATTATTACTATGCTAGGAGTCCATGTTCCGATAGTTTGAATCCACCTTTATAAGCATGAGTCACCGTGCCCAGAAAGTTATACCAATAGAGCCCACATGTCCCTCAAATGATTGAAAAATTCCCACAAATCGTTGTCGACATATTGTTGTAGAATGTCTCTGAATTCATCACTATCATTTGAGGAGTGAGGGAAATCAAAATAAACATGAAGAGAGAGCAGAACAAGACACCTGATATCAGGCAATCTTCAACCCCACATCTGGTTGCAGAGAATATCTCAGTCCATCAGATCCGAGGGGCTCTTTGAGAAATAAACATACCGACTAGGAACATAAGAACAGACACTCTCAACACTGGCCTGCCAGTGAACTGCAAGTAAGCCAGCAAAGTAGGCTCTAAAACACAACTCAACCGAAGAGCAACATACGGGGCCCGTAGTAGGTGAGGCGTGCAGCTAACACTCGAGTAGTGCTGTGTAGTACAAAGCATCAAGCCGCCAGCTGCGAACAGGTGTAGCGGGACAGAACGGGACCGCTCGGGAGTCGGGATCGATCGCAGGCAACTGGAGCAATAAAGCCGACGGAAGGATCATGCACCGGATCAAGCGCAGCATTATGATATTAAGGCTTTCCTGATTCTGGGCTATATAGTGTGCAATAATTCGGGTGTAAAACATGAAAAAGACATACATGTCAGGTTGACACCAGAGAATTTGACACAGCTTGTCTCTGCTGTAGAGCTTCCCAAAATCACACACCATGTGTTGATATGAAAAGGTGACACAACTTGATTCTGGATTCTTTCAGCCCTCTCCCATTGCACCACCTGACTTGACTGCTAATTTACAGTGAATAGGCTAGCATGTTGGTGAAAGCGGAGGCAGACTTTGTCCATCATTTTCCGCCTGCTATCTGATCTCCTTCTCTTGTTATCTCTGTATCCAGCTGTTGGATTGAATAAGGGATTGCAGTGGGGAGGCCTTCCCTGCACCTCAAGAATTTTGCTACATCAAATATCCTCCCCAGAGCTACTGTACCTCTTCCACTTACGAATGGTACAGTTCGCATAAAGTCACATGATTGGTTCGACAATGGCACGGATACTATAATTGAACATCATCAGATGCCTTATTTTATTTCATTTTTGAAAGGCTAGTGGGTATCGGGATATCCTACTGTTCACCCTGACTTCAGCCTGCGTGTTTTGCCAGCCAGAAAATGAGGGTGTGTGTTTTCCCAGAGGAAGATGTGTTAACCTGTGTCATTTTGCTACCAGTTCTCCAAGCGTGAGTGTTTTAAGCCGATTGCAGCTGAGGTGTGCGCTAATTTAATTATTGCACAGTATATGTGCCATACCTGATCCATGGCAGTGAATGTCATTAATCTCTACAACCGTCAAGGATACGCACCTCCACATAGTAAAAATAGGGCTATTGCTGAGATGTTGAGATGTAAGCGAACAAATCAACTCTGTAAACCTGCGAAGAAAAACACCCTCAGGTTGGCGCAGAAAAGTGACAAAGAGCGAGCTATAAATATTTTTTATGACTCGTAATACGCTGCTCTACGCATGCCCCCATGATCTGGGAATGTTCTGCGTCAGATGTCCTTCAGGGCCTCGGCGCAGTGCGGCCATACTACCGGCTTCCAGCTGCTACAGCCGTTTAAAAAAAATATACGGGTTTTAATGCAGTGGTGCTCCTCCATTTTTACTTACCGCTGTTTGGCAGCGAGTCTCTTCCTCCTCCACTTTCCAATTACATGCATCGGTTTGATGGGTGTTTTGCTGGAATTCCTGACATTCTCATCTTGCCAATGAAATCCAGCGGAGCACAAAATTCGTTCCCACCGCAGAAGGAGAGGCTCGGAAAAACTCGAAGATCGTGACATAAGTCGAACGGGTGCTTCGTGCCGGTCACTAATGTCTGTCGAAGACCTCGTAGATGCTGGGCTACCGTTATACCTATCAAACCAAAATTAAATCAGACGCCCCGCCATGAAAAAAGAGTCCAAAGAAGGCTCGGTATGGTCCCAGCCCGAGTTGAATGGGCGTCTCCTGCTGAAGGCCTACAGACTACTTGACTCAATTCCCACAAGTGCGAGCCGCTCCGGATTCAGACCGTTATAAAACAAGGTAGGCACTAGTACTGGCTTTCTGGAGCCGGCAGACCGCGAAAAAAACCTTGGATTCAGGTCCAGGTAAGTCTAACAAATTCCCTCTCTTTTTCCCTCTTTTTTTCTCTTTTCTCAACTTGAAAAACTTGAATTCCTCGCCGTAACAACAGACATAACGCATAAGCCCAAATCCACGTGCAAATTAATACAAGTTAATCCGGCCAGTCAAAATGCGAACCCTCGCCAGATTTTCGCCAAAATTTTAACGCGCTGAACTATTTCTGGGCAATCTCTTGTCACGAGGCCAACGCCATGGGAGAAAAATGCAAGAGTCCCCACGAGAAGCTCAGGTGAGAGACTTTGAGCGACTTCACTCCTCCCACCTCTAGTTCACCCCACGTCCATCCATTGACCCTCGTCCCATTAACAACATCCAATTAACGACCATTATCGATATTACCTGCGAGCCAGAAGCCTTCTCCAACGCCAAGGTCCAATCCTGCTTGACAAAGCATGACTTCCTCCAGCCTCGCTGGGGACGGGTTGCTCATAATCTGGGGCAGCATCTCACCCACCGAGCTCGACGAGCCCGCGTTCAACGATTGGTGGACAAACGAACACCTCCCTGAGCGCCTCACACTGCCAGGCTTTCTCCGCTGCCGCCGCTTCGTCGCCTCGGCCACGTCCCCCACCGCCGCTCCGGAGTCCAAGTACCTCGTGTGGTACGAGGTGGACGACACGAAAGCGCTGGTTTCGCCGCAGTACATGGAGAAGCTCGACAACCCGACACCGCGCACGGCGCGGTTCATGCCGCTGTTAGCGACGCTGCAGCGGTGCGCCTGCCGGGTGCACGCCTCGCAGGTCCGGCCGGAGTTCACTCTCTCGGGAGCCCGTGGGGGCGTGGTCGGGGCGAGTATGGCCAGTGTTGGCTTTACGCCGCCGCCGGACAAAGACGCCTGCCTGGATGGGTTGGCGGTGAGGCTGATGGAGCTCTTTGCACATGCGGCGGTCCTGGCGTTCCATGTGGTCGAGCAGGATGAAGAAACGACGCGGGCTGGAAGCCAGACCAAGTCGTACGCTGGTGTGTCCCAGTCGTTCCAGCGGTCGGGCCTGAAATGCATGGTGCTGGTTGAGTTCTCCGAGTCGATTGTCTCGCCGTCCGGGCAGCGGGAGGCCTTGAAATCGATGGTGGTTGATTGGGCTGCGGCGGCGGGGTCGACGGACATCGAAGGCAACATCTACGGGCTGATATGCGCCGTGGGTCGATGACACAGAGACGAATCCCCCCCAAACCTTCTCCAGATCTTGTTATTGCGACCTCCATCCCTGTATAAATTGTCTGCTAGTATTTTGTCATTCTCGAAGCGTGGTATTATGAATATATTGCCTCTCTTTCTTTGGTGACGCCCTGAATACATCCATGCAGGCTCGTGGACTCGGCACACACGGTCTTGATCTGCCTGGGGGTCTGGCACTGATCTATGCCATTGCGAACTGTGGCGACCAAGCCGCCACGGCTGTCATCTATCCGTGCGTTGTTCCTCCCTTCCCGCAATCTCAGCTGGTGGACATTAATTGTGGCTTTCTGGTATTCCAGAGGATTCGCGGTACGTATATCCGCAAAGGGACCTCGAGTCTGGGAATCAAGTGATACATCCAGCTCAACAACGTCATGAATGACGACCAGCGTTACCTTCAGCGTTAATATGCAAGTGCACTATTATTCTTGACCTCGACACTCAATGATCCTTGTCTTGCGAACCGACCTCACCCTTCAGTTTTTATTTGTTGAGGATCCACAAGCGTTCGTTGATTTACTCGGAGTCGTCGATCGTCCATGTTAACTTGGAGGGCAGTGAGCCGGGGTACCTGGTGGTTCACGGTTCCTATTGTGCGCATGCCCAGCTTTCTTCCAGTCCCGCAGCTTACGATACCCACAGGCACTTGGTGGATTGTTCGATCTGGAGAGCAAGGTCCTTGGTGTGGTTTCTGGGCGGCGCGCAGTCGTGGTTCTGTTTTGAATGCTGCTTACTCGATCATGTCCTTCTCAACTTCGCGACGATTTAAAATTATATCCTCATCGGGTGCTTTGAGGGAACTGTGTCTGTTCGTCTAATGTAACTGCTTGTGCTACTCGATAACTCGCCAATTTCTCCTGAACTTTCAGGGGCGCCCGGATAGGGAAGGTTACTACAGTCCACCGTGCGCCTTGGCGAGAATTTGCGTTAGAAATAACGCTTGGCGACGTCAGGATCTGGAGGAGCTGGGGACTATCGTACCGATTCAGGTATCCCGGTCTTTTCGATCGACATATGACGATCTCGTAAACTACAGCAGTATAGATTCAAGGCTGTATTCATCTCTCTTACGTTGAATTCGAAAATGCCTCTCAGCCGCTGGACGTACCACTGCTGTCTAAATTGGAGGTGTTGATCTTTCGGCACCGACTAGAGGGCTCATTTCCACCTGCAAACCCATCGTGTAAGATCCCATGGAACGGAATATGAGGGGATGTGATTTTGACACACAACTAATGTATCTTTGCCCGCCGCCTCGATGGCATAACCATAACTCCGTCTCAACCCATCATCCGCCGTGAGGACGAGCAGGGCATCAGCGGGTACCGGATCCTGTATGTAACGTCAACTAGTCGGGACGACGGAGGAAGGAGATGTCGTACGTCGGGGAGCTCGCGATTGTATGTAACGAGGCGTCAACGGGGTTAAAGGGGACCTTAATCTTGTATTTATCGCCGCCCACCGCTTCGATGCGCCACTGGCCATCACCGTCAGGATTCATTGCCGCAATGTATCGTCAACGCACACCTCGGAGAAAGCCCGAGGGTCGGAGAATGCTACATACCTCGTTTTCGGCGCGGCGGGGCTGCCAGTGTAATATATGCAATACACGCCTGGCTTGATGCTTGCATTGTGTCCGAACTGAATGAACAGGAGGCCAGAGGAGGGAAAGTATGGTTACGTCGACGAGATTAGTTCCTACCGTCGCTGCACCCGAGTGGCCAACGACGCAGAGACCACCACCATTTGGGAGGGAGCGGCGGCGAGGGTCACGGCATAGAGCCCGAAGGCAAGGAGTTTGGAGAACATATTTCAAGAATGGGTTGCTGAATAGGAGCGCTGGAAGTGTGCCTTGAGTGAAAGCACAGGCATCGGCCTCTTATATGCGCCGTACGCTAAGCTCTGGAGTATTCGCATGCGACTTGGGGGCAGTGACGCACTGAGATTAATTCCCTAGCATCGGGAGTTTGAGTTAAGTTTTGAGGGACGAGCTCACATCAGTGGACCGCGCCTCCAGAGGCGAATACGATCCTAGAATTCAGTGAAAGCATAAGGAGGTCGAAATGTGTACAATGCCGCGATGACAAAGCATTATCCCTGTGTGTATATTTCCCTGCACCCCATAGACAAAAAAGTCTGGACGGCGGAGGAGTGGCGCAATATGTTGCACGCTAACCTGCACTTAGTTCACCAGCTACTGCGCCCCTGAGCCGAGTATGTATTCATTCGTATTCGAGTCCAACTCGGGAAGTGGGTGTGTATCCAGTCGTGAATGAATACCTGAAAGGAATGTTGGGTCGAGACCTTGCAAGCACGGGCCATGGGATGGTATTATCGCTCTGCGTATATCACAAGGGGTGGCACTCACCGAAATAAAGCACTTTGAACAGTCGCCAACCATCCATGTTACCATTTAACATTAAGGCAATTAAGGCAATCACAGCGACGGTAACTGAGCATCAGCGTAAGCCTTTATGGCCCTCGCACACTCAATACCTTGAGATTCCTGAACACAGTCACGCCTGCCGACCAAGTGAGCACGTCGGCACTGAAAGTAAGGCATGACCGTAAAGCGCTGGCCGCGACGCGGAATCCGGCATCAGTGGTTGAATTCGAGCCATAAGTTCAGCAATTAACTCAACGATTGCGAGCCTTCAAAAATGGAACCCACAGAAGTACCCCGCTCCATGACCCGGACTCGATAGCGTCTCGCTGGACAGGCGACACTGACGAGGCATCCTCTTACAAGCTAGGATTGAAGCGGTGAAATAACTTGACGGTTTAAATCAAGCCCACAGCAGCGCCTGCACGCATGCTTCCGCGACGCGGAGGCGAGCGAGCTTAGCCCGATGGCCATCGTCTGGTAAGCACAGATTTAACAGGCTTCAGAGAGCGCCCATATTGTGGTGAAAAGCCCAGTAGCGGGGGATCGCACGGCGTACGTGTTTTTGGGCTTGACGACTCTGCCCCAAGGTACAACGTTCGTCGGCCGGGACGCACGAATTGTAGGGAAACGAAGCACGGCCGACAGCGCGGAGTGCGGGGAAGTATGGAAGCGAGGGTTCCCAGCGGATCAGACGGAAAATTGCAGGCTCGTCCAAATATGAAGTCAGGCGGGAGGATCCATATTGATAGCGCAGACCGCGGAGCCAAGGACCGCCGGAAGGAATATTGAGTCGCAGAAGAGGAAGGGGAACGAAGGGACTGGAGAGTGCCACAGTGGGTTGAGTCTAACACAGAGCACGGAATATTCAGAATCAGCATGAATAATTCTCCGGGTGCACACGCTCCGAAAGAAAGGAGGGAAATGTACTTCAGCGCCGGACGGGCCACGTGGAGCATGCATTTGGGACTGGCGGGCGAATACAGCAACGTGGACGAGCGCACAAGCAGCTGTAGAAAGGTATAGCTTACTAGGAGGGCACCCCGGGAATGCTGAGTAGTTCTGAGTGGGTAGCCAGCCAGCCAGCGCGCAAACCACGAGCGGCCGCAGCAGAGGCGTGACCAGCATTCAGCCGGACGGCCGCTATGGCCCGTAGCCGCATTACGGACGAAGGTGAGCGCGTATTACGCGAGGCTCATTGGAATCGCCGTGTGCGCAGATGGCAGAAGTTGATCGCGCGGGTGACGAGCGGAGCTCGAAGCAGGCGGGATAGCAGAGAATAACGCCCCTGGAAAATCTAGGATTGCGCACCAACAGTCCGCCTGGCGTCTGCATCCGAGAAGGTAAAACGCGAGGCCGTGCGACGTCGTCCGCAAACGCGCTAACCAGGTACAGCCGCTGGGCAGAGGAGATGGCGTCCCGAAGGCTCTAGGAGCGGTGACACGGCTAAACCAAGGCAATTCGTGATGGGACGCGCGGGGGCTGGCGAGCTGGACCACAATCGGGACTTGCGCACGTGCGCGCCGGGCCAGCGCGTCGATGAGGGATGGCGATGAAACTGATGCAGTTCGCGGCGGACAACGCCACGCTGATAGCCGATGATGCGAGGAGGGTCCCCCGCGATGTATGCGCTTGGTGAGCGTTGAGGAATGTGGTGGTGGCGGTGATGAGCTCCACCCGAGCGAGGGGTGATGTCATGGTGCGCGGCGTCGATCGGTCCAAAGGAATCGTCGTCCGACCGAGTTGTCCCAGCACTAAAGGAACCGAGGTCGAGAGGCATTGAGGTGGGGGAAGAAGCAAAGCCGCGTTTCGGCAAGAGCAGCCGAACAGTAATTTCTTCCCGACGGGCCAGGAGAAAATGACGCGGTGACGCGCCATTGACGCGCGAGACGAGAATCTGGCGAGGCATCATCTATTCGATTACAGCCTGAGCCAAGGGAGACACCTCCCCGTATTAGCAAGGAGTTTCATTTAACAGTCCCGTAGTGGTTGGAGAAATTTGAGAATGGGAGCATTAAGTATGCCGAGACGAATTCCAAAAGGCCCGCTTGCAGAAGACAGACGGCGAAGTTAGAGCCAGTGAGATGGACGGTGACTGAGGAGAGCAGAGCGTAGCGACACTGCGAAAACAGCACGGAGTTGCACCACAGCAGTGGTCGCGGCTGTTTAGGGAGTCGATGTGAACTTTCCCGCAAGTTCTTCTGGTAGTAGGGAAGATGAAATGCCCAACATAGCCAATTGTGCAGTCGTGTGTCGGAGGGGTAGCGTACGTGAACCTCCAAGGAGTCTCAGTGATTCGGACGATGGTGGGAGGAGGCAAGCCTGCCAAGCTGATTGCAGATCAACACCGCCACTCTCTTCTTCTTCCCACCACCACGCAGCTTCGCGCATCCAGCCAATCCATTCCGTTGGTCGTTCCGCTATTGCGCATCATCTGTCGAGAGGCTATACTCTCGCGCACGCTGTCTCTCCTCTCTTGTGCACGACCCCACTCTTTTCAGACTAACGCCATCTGGTGCCTGGCCTCGGAAGCGCTTCCTTGGTGAGCCGATGACGAACTTAGGACGCAGTGGAGCCGACCACCATGTCGATTTTGGAAACCCGCCCATTTCAACTCGCTCCTGCCCGGCGAGACGTAACACTCCCCAAGAGTGTTGACCCAACGGTCGCAGAAGCGTGTCGTCCGGGGAGTAGAGCCTCAAGCCTCCAAAACTGCGCAAATCACGAATCTTGCGAATCCTTGGACACGCGCGCGCAATCGCCTGCCTGCTCCCCTTCTTGCCGCACATACACTGCCCTCAACTACGGAAACGTCGCAGTGGGCCCTATTGCCTGCAAACAGGACGAAACGACGCGCAAACGCCTGCAGCAAATCCATGCACCCTACGCTTCCGATAAGCTCGGGGTGGGTCGACTAGGGGGGGCTTGCTGGCTCAAAGCCGCGGTCCTGGACTGCGACGCGACGACGCAGCTTGATGGCCAATGCATCGCTGTACAAACTACGCCCACCGCCGCAATCGACGCTGGGGGGCCCACGACTGCAATCAGCGTGCCAGCGCACCAAGCGCACGGACCACCCGGATCCGACGGCCGACCCCCCGTGTTTCGCATGGCAATCAATCCCAAGGTGGCGCTTGCCAGTGTGACGGAATCGCCGCCATTTCTACCTATTCTCATCCTGCTGCTGTGGGCGGGCGCAGCCCTCACTGTCAAGATAGGCAGTGTCACATCCATGCGCCGAGCGGCTGGGAATTCGTCTCGTCCCCCTTTCAGCAACCTACCGTGTGCACAGATCTGGATTGATTTCGTGTTGCTATGCACGTCGTTTGGGGTTATCGGGACATGTCGGGAAACACAAGCACGCACAGCCGCGGGTGGCTCCTCGTCTGCGCAACACGGCAGCCAGAATAGCCGGAATATTTTCTTGCCGGCCTCAAATCCATCGGCTGACGGGAACGATGCGGGCTCGGGTAATGACAGAGATAGACCCAGGCGCCATCCACGTCGTGCCGGCCCTGGGAACCAGGCGAACGCTTTGAACCTCGTCAACACGGATGCTTCTTCAATTAATATCATGTATTGGAATATACACCATGACTTTACCCTGAAATTAACCAGCCCCGAGTTTCAAAACATTCTGAAGTCGTACGATATCATGTTCTTTGCGGAAACGGACATGCTCCCCGGCGAAGATGAACCCGCAGACGTACCACAAGGTTATACGCTGCTTTCACTTCCACGCAAACCCACTCTCCGCACGCAACGGCGTGGAGGGGGTATCGCACTCCTTATACGTGACAATATTAAGTTCACAAAATCAAGCTTGAGCTCCCCAGATATTCTAGTGCTCGATATGGGTTCTATGTGGCTCATTGGGGCGTATATCCCCCCGGTGACGTCCCGCTGGCAAGGTTGGACTGATGTCGAACCTATTCAAATGTTTTGGGAAACTGTGGCTCTCTGCACGCAAAATGAGAATAAGCCGGTCGCCGCTCTCACCGATATAAATGCTCGAACGGGCTCGTCTCAAGTGGAATCTCAAGTCCAAGATTTTCCCAGATCCTCTTCCGATCCTGAAGAGAAGACAAACACACGCGGGCGTGCGGTGTTGGACGAATGTGACTTGTATGGCCTAGTTATCTTGAACGGGACATCGCTAGAAACTGCCTCACCGGGACGTTTCACTTCTTGGCAACCTACTGGGAATTCTGTCATCAATTATGCCATTGTCTCGAAGAGCCTGGTGCCCAAGATCCGCAAGTTTCACATTGAGGAACCAGCACCGGTTCCCGAAGATGACTGGTCAGATCATACTCGCATCTGTATCACTCTGAATGCGGAGTTTTTCAAAGTGGATCAAGCTGAGTCTCGAGAACGGGTAGAGCAACCAGACTTGCGTGGGTCGAGAGCAATTGATGACATGTATCAAGCTACGATGGATGCAAAACAAACTCCGGACGAGGCCTTGGGCACCTTATGGGGGCCTGTACTGGTCGAATCACCATCCATGTATGTCTATGTTGAAGGCATACGCTCCAAGACAGCATATGCGGGTGCAGGCAACTTCTTTGGCCCCTCTTCTCCCCTGAACATGACTCTGGCCGTTCCAGGCTCAGAATCTGGGACCGCGGATCGTGCACGAATCTTTGCAATTCACCAAGCTTTGTTTTGGAGCTCTCCCGCTACACGGCTGGTGATTTTCTGCACCTCCAAGTTCGTAATCCGCCAACTCTGCTACGCAGCAGCGAGGAATTTGGCCCTGGGTTGGCCCGGTGCAAATGGAGACATCTTCAAGGACACAATCAAACTCTTATCCGCCCGCCTTGCCCGCACATGTTTTGTATGCTTGGAGTCCAATGCAGACAATGCATCTCAAAAACAAGCATTTCATCTGGCTAAGAAAGGGCTCAAGGTTAACCCGTCCACTGAACCATTCACTTTCCAGCCTATGTCAGACAACTTTCATGTCCCCAGTGATCGAACCATGCCTGTCAGCCCCGCGCGAAAGGTCTTCACAGATCTTCCAGAAGTCTCACCGCCTCATCCTAATATGGATCCGCTGAGCCGCGGGTGAGCTCGCGCAGCGAAAAGGACCGGTCTAGACCGTCAGTTTCCTTTTTCGGACACATCTAACTTGAGGGTGAAGGCCGTGGCAAAGCCCGGCAGGCACTCGTACTTATGTACAGGGTTTTTTTAAAAGTCGTACTTCTTAGCTAAGCAGTAGAAATAATACGAATCAACGCCGCATGTGAATGCAGGTCCTCCTCATCGATCAAGATATTTTAGCTAAGTTCGGGGTTTAACATATTAATTCAGTAAGAGATTAAGGTATACGGGAGCGACAGGGATTATAAACGTAAGTACTGAATTGGGACGAGTCGGTATAAGTTACGATTATGTTGGAGTATCGAAAGCGGAGGTGTTGCATTCATAGCGAGCGGTCCATAGGTTTTCTACAGATTTTAGTCAGTCCGTGGCATAGCTAAGTTCGATTGAATACCTTGCTGCATATCTCTGGGTTCTACACGGGCTACGTGCACAAAATCCACAGCGCTCATCGTCTTGTCGCAGCGCATGGGGCCGAGACACCAAGACACAGCGTGCTTTTCCCTATGCGACTGCTCTTCCGCTCCCCACAGTCGTTCATAGAAAGGGACTATAGTGAATGAAGGATTGATTCGTACAGTCATCCTTACCGAGATAATGATGCATAATTATATCGAAAAGGTGGATTGTGATCGGATACCTTCCGGCGCTGAAGGAGACGCAAAGAAAAGAGCTCATATGGAGCAAATCGTTGATTATTATTGGGTCGTAGGAACAACGGGTCCCATCACGGGGCTCTCTGCCTTTCATTCGCTACATTTTTAATAAACTCCCGGAGCTGGGATCATCTGGCAAAGTGAGCTCCATCGGAACATCATGGAAACTTACACACAGCCTGACACCTTCCGTGGAATCAACGCACAACCAACTCGTTTGTACACAGGGACATGACAAAATGCGGTGCCGGGCAATAATTGTGTAGCACAAATTTCGGCAAGTGCCGAAGGCCTGCAAGGTTCGTCGCTCAAGCTTAGGCGAGCCGTGCAATCCATGCGCGCTAGGATAGCAATATTTGCAACAAAGTTCACATCAGGCACCCCAAATGAAATACACAAGCTGCAGGTACATATCAAGACCGGCTCACATTCACGGCCGCATGCCAACAATTTTCAGGTGGTTACCTGGGGTCAAGTAGCAGATTTTGATGTTATTCTATACCTCAAGCTATGCTTGGAAAAATAGATTTAGCCCCGGATAACGATGGGTCCCGTCCCGGGGCTCACCTACATTTACTTGGTTGTTATTTGGCACTGATCTGAAGTTAAAGACCATGCACCAGAACTGGTTCGTCTGGGGACAAATGCTTCATTTTGCGGATATCCTATACCTCATGCTATGCTTGGAAAAATAAATTTAGCCCCGGAGAACGATGGGTCCCGTCCCGGGGCTCACCTCCATTTATTTGGTTGTTATTTGACACTGATCTGAAGTTGAAGTACATGCGCCGGAATGTGTTTGCCTGGAATCAAGTACTTCATTTTGCTGGCATCTGCACTGATAGCGAGGTAAATCAGAGCTGTGAGAGATATCATCTTGTTATGAGTGAGTGCGAAACTGTGTCGAGATTCTGAGTTTTCTCCATCCCATAGCTCTCTTTTATCGTCGCGGGATACTCCTCTGCGGCCAAATCCGAGCTCCGGACTGTTCAGGTGTTTTCTGAACTCCGGCGCCAAGACCGAGTGAAATTGAACCTTTTTGAAGCGAATGAATAGAAATCCGAACTTACCTTGGAAAATAACTACATTTCAGGTCCTATAATAATTCCGAGGTACCTTGCACGTAGATTATATCCGCATCAAGCGTGGCATACTATGGCGCCCAATTCAATTGTCCTTACTACGCGGTTTAACCGGGATAGAGATTGATGATAAAAATCAAAGGCACAGAAAGGTTGATAGGCTCAGATGATGTTCTCCACATTCGTCGGCAGGCGTAGGCGCGTTTTTCTTTGGGCGACATCCTGTTGCTCCGGTTGTCGTGGAATGCGCAGCCCAGCGCCAAGTCTGTGTCGCGTCCGCGATGGTTGGTCAGGAACGTTCGCATCTGGGGAAGTTCCGTCGTCGAACCAAGGTCATCGCCCTCTAGTTATTGGACTCTCCCCAGTGTATGGAAGAAATAGACGGCGTTCGGGTCAGGTTGCCGAACTAGATTTATATCAAAAATTAGCGTCGATGCACTGACACGATGTTCATGCGCGCGCCGAAGCCGCCAGGCCTCCTCGCGAGGTGGGTCGCTGCCCTGATCCTTACCGCACCCGCGCTGCTCCTGCGAATGCGTCTTCTGCGGCTGCGTCTGTACGAGACGCGGTGGGTGCGTAAGATATACCAAGCGAAGAGCCGCTGTGCGGGCGGGGAGTCTGCTACATGCCACTGCAGCGACTGCCCATGGCGACGACAAAGCAGAAAAAGATGCGGAGGATCAAGGATCGAACTCTGAACAGTAGAGCGAATATTACACAAGCAAGCACGGCCACAGCACGGCCACTAAATAGTCACAAAAATTGAAGCGAAGTTAAGCATAGCCACTAAAATCCATTCAACACAACCACTAGATTCATTAGCATAGCCACTATTTTCTTTACAAACTTGAGATGGGACATTTTGCGACGAGCCTGCAAAAACCTCATCTGCGTTTGATCAAAAGTACGATTACATAAGTACTCGTAATTTGGGGCTCTTTTGTCGAATGTTAGGCACCAATCGAATCGTCTAAGAAATCCCCGTCTGGTGCTGTTGTCTGTTTCGCAATATTCTAAGAATTGAACGTTTTTGAAGCACTTCTTGAATCGCAGAACCGTCAGCCACCTATGTTTTTTGTTGCACTTGTTTGCTGCATATCCCAGCCCTCTGCCTGCTCACGTGCAATAGGGAAGATTTGCTCGCAAAAGTGGAAGACCGGTGATGACGAAGACCTGGAATACATGAATCAAACTCACCGGGGGCGAGCCAAGGTTCATGCCCTACAAGCTGGCCTGCGGGAGGAGCTCTTGGCCTGTGAGAGTAACAAGGAATTTTGGGATTTTGTTCGCAAGCGGACTGACCCGCGCCCGAAGAAAGCGAAGGTTACTATTACCCAACTCTCGGCAGATTTTGAAGCACGGTTGAATTACCCTGAAGTTATGCCTGCATCGTTCAATGCAGAGCAGCTCGCCTTTAATGCTCGCATGGCCCGGGAACTTACAAAGGACCCAATTGACACAACCCCCCGCCAATCGTGTACGAGAGAAATTACTCTTGAAGACGTTGAATGGATGAAACGGCATATCAAGGAGCACGGACTTGACACGTCCGCAGGTGTCGATGACTTTACGTACGAAGATTGCCTCGCAATTCCCAATGAGAAACTGCTCGAATTCTTCCTGTATTGTCTGAAGAAGCGGCATATGCCTCGACTCTGGCTGATCGCCCTTCTCATCGGGATTTTGAAAAAAGACAAAGATGCAACAGACCCATCCAGCTATCGGCTCATAGCACTCGAATGCTGCATGCTAAAAATGCTTACCTTGATCATTGACCGAAGAATCCGTGAGGCGGCCGAAGACCTCGGTGTTATATCAATTACTCAGAACGGATTCCAAGAGCACCTTCGGACAAATGATAATGTCTTCGTTCTGACCTGCCTCATTGACAAGGCATACGACTTGAACAAGCCCTTGTACGTTGCATACTTGGATCTCAAGAATGCTTTTCCAGGCACGGACAGATCAACACTATGGGTCAAATTAGCCAGAATGGGCATCTCAGGACCGATGATTGAATGTTGAAAATATTGTATGACCGCATCCGTTACATGGTACGGCTCGACGGCCGCTTTGCGCCAGCGTTCAGGTCACTACTGGGAATCCTGACAGGCGATCCGGGGTCCCCACACCTCTGGAATCTCTTCATGTCCGATTTCATTCTGGCTTGTCACCCCGAAGATATTGAGCTGAATGGAGTTCCAATTACCAACATCGAACATGCAGACGATATACTGACTGCTTCCGGTGGCCCCTCTGGATTCCAATGTCACCTCAACGGGTCACAATACTGGGCAGATGAAAACGGCTGCCAGACGTCCATCCCCAAGTGCCTGTACCAAGTATATGGGCCGCACCCGAAGGTCATCCCAACCTTTCAACTTGGGGGGCAACAAATCTCTCTCGCGAAAAAAGCCTGCTACCTTGGAGTGTGGTTCGAAATGGGCTCTAAATTCATCTGGAAGGAACAGTACAAGATCAAAGCCAAAAAAGCGCGCACCATTGCAAATGTAATCTTAGGACTTGACCGGTTTGTAGGTACACTCCCAGCCTGGGATGCCCGAACACTCTACATGGCCCGGGTCGATCCTTACCTCACTGCCGGGTGCGACATATGCCTGGATGTTGACTTGAAGAGTCTCAAGATGCTTGAAAAAGTTCAACTCATGTTTTTGCGCCGCATGCTTGGCCTTGGCTCTTGTTCCATGAGGGCGGTCTTGTTCTCAGAGACAGGAATCTGGCCTATCAAGTACCGACGAGTCTACTTGACTCTGGAAAATCTGTGCTACCGGTTGGAGTTAGACCACAAACGGCCGGTTTGGAATGCATTGCAAGCCTCCTTGACCCTGGCCCGTGCCTAGAAGATCTCCTGGGTCAATGACCTCCGAATTGTTCTCTCTCGGCTTCACATCCCAGTGGAGTTTGACATCTCATTGGAGCCTACAGTGGAATATGTTAAAACAGTCATGAAGAACATCAAATTGTCCATGGAGTCCTGGATCGACACTGAAATTGAATCCTCTTCACGTGTACGAGACCTCCTCATCGGTCGGCTGGAAATGGACAAGGACAGCAATAAGCTAGTCAAGAAAACCCTAGATTTCCGACACTATCTTCGAGTCAAGACATCAGAACATCGGCGCGCACTCACGCGAATGATCCTATCAGGCCATTCCCTCGCAATCGAGCGGCGAAGATGGAAGGAACGAGGCAAGAAAATTGTCCCACGGGAATGGCGTCTATGCCGTTTCTGTTACATCTATATTGAAGACCCTGCACACGCAATGTTCCAATGTCAGCATGCTGAGCTCCTCCCAATCCGTGAAACCTTCCTCACGAAATTATCTGCCGAATTACCTGAACTTGAGGAAACACTGGACCCTCTCAAGTTTCTTCGTGATATTCTGCCTCAAAGGGAGATCACTCCTCTCCTGGCAAAATTGGCCTACGATGTGTTGAAAATCTTCGATGCTACGCCCATGCTCTGTGTGCATGCACCCGTTCCCAGCACGTAAAATTTGCAGTGGTCGCTCTTGCATGCACTATGCAAAGGGACGACATGCGACAGCTTTTGTGAACTGGTGGACTCCGGGGATTTACACCTGGGAGGAGGGAACTCTTCCCGCACATCAGCATATTCAGCTGGTGGTCAGGTCCCACAGGGTTTTAACCGATTGTCCTGCCATACAAGCGGCCGGCCAGTTCACAGAATGCCAGCGTCTTGCATGCTCTAACCCCTGGAATCAGTGTGTGCTCGGTTAGTATCTTGTAGATTTCTGTGAGGATAGCCACCCTTACAGTACTACATGTATGCTTTCCGTAGACTCGTCGTTCATGCTGTGGACCTGATGAGTATAATATAACCCCCCCCCCCCCCCCCCACCGCAGGACTCACGGTGGACGCACGGCGGACGCATTACACGAACGCCATACCCGCTCTCAAGTCGACATCCGAGCGATTCAGCATCTCCACGGCACAGGGTAATTGATGGTTCTCTCCGTGCATGGTTGGAGTCTTGGAGAGGCGCAGTGCGTTTCTGATATCATCCCAGTCCCTCTCGTTGGCCCTCGATGCGGGCGGTCCGGAGTCCCCGCCCTGATGGCCTGTTTGCGGCCGCCCACATAATCACTTCCGCAGATCCTCCATTCTCAGATTTTACTGGAGCGTCCAGTATAAAGCAGCGATCACGATGGACACATGTTGCCGATACGTCGGCCCAATTGCCCCTTACCCGACCCGACATATGCCTTTGACTGATATGCACGCCCGTCCTTCCCCAGACTGCACCCTGCGTCGCCCAACTTACAGCGATGGTGCGAAAAGAGATGGAGTCGACGCGGGAGATCGGGGAGGAGTGAAGAGCTTCACGGTGCGCCTCGCATTCAGCAATTTCGCATGCATCAATTTACTGAATGATACCGGCTTCATCCCTGCTCTGTTCCTCGAACGTAACAGACGCAGGTTGCAGGCGGAGAATATGGTGTCATAAAATCGTGACAGGGGAAAGGACCGCCGGAATGCCCGCGGGTACGTCCAGAATTCAGAGCTCCTGGTTATCCGTCTCTCTCCGTGCTACGCATCAAGTGTCACGAGATCCGTGCCACTTCCGCATCTTCAGCTTCGCCTACTGACAGGATCCCCCCTTTCTGGCGCGAGGTTCGTTATCCGCAAACAAGGTCCTATCTCCAGCCTAAAGCGTGAGGGCGGGACGGGATGATGATGGTGGGAGAGGACAAGAATCGACGGCGCATCACCGGGGCGCCAATCGATTACGGAATGGATCAGTCGGTTTGGCCGATCGAGGTAGGTACGTAGGTAGGTAGGTAGGTAGGTAGGTAGGTAGAATTACACGGCCGGTCCCGCTTAGGAACGCCGGGGCCCAGGAATTATCTAAGTGTACAGGCACTGAATGTACACTAGAGGAGTTCTCACGAAGTTGCATGCTGTTGCATGCATATCTGATGAACTTTCACAGATTTTGAAGAACACTTCTTGAACACTTCTGACGAGCTTTCTTCCGCTTAGATCTGATCCGAGGAACTTGCGCCATCAAACGACGGCGATCCATCAACTGACGAACTTGCACATCTGACGAACTGACGAGGTACTATATGACTCCCGGACGCTTCACATACGAGTGCATAGCGGATACGTTCCCTGGCCGATTTCCGTCGTCCCGCCATCGATAATTCGGTCGGCGCTCTTCGGCTCCCACATTGAAGCCTCTAGCGGTCTTCTCTGTGATGCTGCGATGATTGAACAAAACAGATCGACAACTGTGGGTGTTTTGCATCACGACACATCGACAGCCGACCCCGTACTGCGGACATCGCCAAGCACTGCCTCATAGAAGCTCATACAGAAGCTCGGACATATAAAACTCGCGGGCGCCCGTAGGAATTGAGCAAACATGTCGCAGCCTCGCACGATCAGCTATGCCCTCACTGTCCCCGCCATTGTTCTCGACATCGTTGTTATTGCGCTCATGGGCTACGCTGCCAGCGGCGCTGTTCAGGACCGTAAGCGCGACGGAGTGCCTTTCTTAATAATGGACTTAATGTATCACAAGAGCTCGCCACCGACGGGTTCGGCCCCATCGGGCCTTACGTCTGCCTCACCGCCGTAGGCAACTTTCCGATCTACTGCTAGCAATAACAACAATCACCCTCAGGCTGCCCTCGAGACGCTCTACCTCGCCATAGCCCTCGCGCTACTGGCGGCCGTCCCCACCCTCGCGGTGATCCTTCTCAACAGCCTCTTCCTCATTCCGTGTTACCTCGCTGGCATAATCGGGCTCGGGAACACCATCGACGGAGGCGTGTCCGGAGCCTGCAACCACGAGAGCCCGTGTCGTCGGCCATGGCATGTCCTCGGCGCACTGGAAATCGCCGCGATGGCGCTACAAATTTTTGGGTTGTGCGTTCCTCCGTGTTATACATCCATCGTCGCTCACTACTTGCAGAGTGCTCGCACTCATAGATCTGGTGCGGGTGATTCACATTCGGCGAGTTCAAAACAGAGGGCGCACACAGAAATGATGTGCGGCACATCAATTTAATGCTCGGTACATAGATATGAAGTACTGCACATAGCTTATCTGAGGCCAAAGAGGGTATGGACCTGTATATGCCGTGTGCCGTAGGTATTTCCCCGGCTCAATTGAATGTAACAATTCAATAAATTAATCTGGCTATCTACAAGTATACATTCGTAAAAAGGCTTTCACTGAGGGCCCGCATGATCAATACGTTGAATTTGAACGCAGGCGTGGCTCGTCGGCTGTTCTACACCGATTGTGATCAGCATTGCACGAGATTATACGCGGATCAAAACTCACCGCTGTCGGACGCAATACCCTGTGGCCCAGGGACACTGGAGGAGCGGGACGAGTGCACCAGCGTATCAGGAACCTCAAAATCAAAATCAAAATCTCCGCCAGCGCCGTTTTTGGCAGGTCCCGGGTCGACTGGTTTGCTCGTGAACGCTGACTTGCTCGCGGGCTCCACCTCACAACAACAGCGAGCGCCAGCTCGGGGTTTTTTAGTTTGACGCGCGCGGGATGGAGGCGCGTATGGGCGCTGGGGAGCGGATCTGCGGTCACGGCACAGCTAAAAATGTGCCATAGAAAGGTACGCGACGTAGATAGTCACGAAACGTGATCTGATCGCGGCCGGACAGACTGTGGATGACGTCGGCGGCGGCGGCGGTGCGCGGCGGATGGGAATAGGGGGCCAAGAGCGTGTTCTAGGCGCGTCGCGCGATTGCGAGGGTCATGGTGGTAAGTGGGAAAGAGGGACGGTTACGCATCACTCGTAAGTACGGCACAAGGGGCCGAATCCGGAAATTGGCTGATGTACCGCACATTAAATATACATATGTGCTGTACATCATTTCTATGTGCGCACTCTGCTTTGTATATCCTCGGTTCTGGATGGCGATTGGCAACGTACAGGACGGATGAAATAGCCGCTTGACTTTAGTTCCATAGTACGCCCTAGGGAGATGACCGGGCGTATTGATACTGCGATCGCTGGAATTCTCTTACTCACATGGAGCTCTGAGGCACTTGCTACGTACTTCCTTGACGATATCAATAGTCGAATTGTTTCTTGTGCGCTAATATTGACTCCGAATCAATTGATTTCGTGTTTCGTTTCCGCTCCTTCGCCCGCAGAGCTACAGGATTAATATTCAACTCGTCCAGCGTGGCCTGCGCGCGGTTAGTCAGCGGTGTGGAGGGGCGGAGAGCATGACACACCCAAGCGAGCTCGAAGCGCGCAATAACATTGCGCGCGCCGTACCAGTATTACACCTCAGCGCGAGGTTGACGCCGTGCTGCAGGAGAGTCATCACAGCCGTTTTCTGCGACATGGGAGGGCCGGGAAGACTGCGTGCAGAAGGAATCAGAATTGGTATGAAGCGTAGAATGAGGAACACGTACATGCGGGTACGGGCGCGCGGGGGCTACGATGACACGGACGCCCGCGGCGCCGATCTGGGTGGCGAGGAGGTGCGCCTCCGTCGCGCGCGCAAACGTCATACGCGGAGTCGCAGCAGTCGACACCTCGAATTCGCCTTTCAGGAGCAGCAGGATGTCCATGATATCGGCGTTGTGGACCTTGATGGCCAGCGGGATCTCGCCCTACATGCAGATTTGCATACAGAACATGACACTCATGTTGAGGTTCACGCTATCAGCGGGATCTAATCTTTTCACTTTACCTATGTTTGTTCCAACAACTTATTAGCTAATCAAAGAAACAAACACGTCTCAGTTCTGTCCATACAGTCCTGAGACGTGAGTCTATTCCAACTACCTATTTACTGATACTTACAGTATTATAGCTATCCTTCTCTAGGTACATAATATACTCAGTTCTGTCCATACAGTCCTGAGACCTATCCTTCTCTAGTTCATTTCTTACTCGTGCGAAAGCCATACCTTTACAGCTCACGGCCTTGACACGACTCCATGGGCCTGTTGGAGCAGAGCATGTTTGCGTTCTGCCGTGCTCGAAGAATGAGTGATCGGCAGAATAGCGTTTGTGGCTGAGTGCCCGTCGATCGATCACTCTCTTTTCCTTCACTACGACGGCGACTCGCTCTCCAGCGTGTATACCACGCCGCCAGACCACTTTCTTTTGCCCTCCCACCCTCACCTTCCAATTTTATCATCCAGTCCTAGTCGAATTTTCCATTCAGCTATTATATTTTAAACACCTTCTATTCTACCCTACACTCGAAGTACTCCGAGCGATACCATTCGTACATTCTAATACTAATATTCTGCGCATTTATTTCCATGGCCAATGCTCAGGGTATCCATCACAGAACCCACCCTCACATTGAGCCGGAAAGCCGACGCGGCTTTCTCCCGCGCGCGCCCATACCTGCGTAACGTTCACGTGGACGCGAAGATAATTTCCGATCTGATCGGAACTTCAACGGCACCTCTTGCCGATCGCCACTCTCCTCCCACCCTTCAACTACGCCCTCCCATCCTGCTCCCCGTCGCAACGATTCTATGCTTTCGTTGCCGCCCGATCCTTTGTCCTACTCCGTATGTGGTCCTGCTGCAGGAATATGTCTGGACTCTGGAGCACATTGGCGCGGCTTAAGCTGGATGCGCGGCGTCTCGCGTGGGCACTCTCTATCAGGCAACTCTGGCTCAGCATCCTCCAACCTCTTCAGGTTCTGAACCCTCTCGTCGTGCTCTCCTCTCTTCTCTGCGGGCTACCGACGTCCAGTCCAACAAACCGATACAATTTTTGTCCGTCTGTCGCTTGGGTGCTACCCTGACGCCCGTGCCCGCTCCGTGTGCCACATCTTGGTCTTGCTTTTTCCGTCCCTTGACAACGAGGAGGGTGCTCTACACCTATCTAGCAACATCAAATGGTGTGCGTCTCAAATTGGTAAAGTCGTGGTCATTGAAGCTTTCACTCATGCCCGAAATCCCGCGGGTCCGGATGCCTCGTTCTCTTGTCGCCTGATATCATCTCCTTCAAAGGTTAAATCACCGAAGAATTCGTGGTAATGCATCGTAGGGGCTACCCCCCACTTTGGACCGGACTTGATGTCAAAGATCGGCTTGATATACGTGGCAGGTGTGTGCAATGAGAGAGCCTTTTGGGGCCAGAGTATACTAGGTGAATGCGTTGTACGCCTTTACTGCAGGCATCTACGCTTTGAGCAACAGTTGGCCGACCGCACTGATCGTACCATCATTTTTATACAACGTCGAACCCGTGCCAACGAAGGCGGCGCCGTTGGGATCATGGGACTTGAACAGAGCCGGCGACGTCGCGACGAAGGGGAAATACATCTCAACGAAGGAGGCTGAATCGAGGAAGCGGAACGCTTGTTTGAAGAACTTGATCCTGAAAAAGTTATGATCAGCCTCAGATGATATCAATGTGACGACGGAATGCGTACTGGGCAGCCTGGCCACCGTGCGGATTCTGGAGCGCAAACTCGGTGATAACAATCTTATGGTGCGGGAAGCGGGAGTGGGCGTCGTTGACGTGCGCCTTAAATTGAGCGAAATTTTGTCCGTACCAGTGCTATAGAAGATAGGGAAGTACATGTGGTAGAGCTGAAAGTTGCTGTGATCGCTTACAATGTTGATGTAGTCGAAGTGGCAGCCGCCGCCGCAGGCATTGACCATCTGCTGCACCCAATTCAGGCCTTTTCCAGGGTCGGTTGACGAGGTCACAGCGGGTAGTGCCTTCTTAATAGCCTGCGGACACACAGGTGAGGGATGGAGATGGGAGGTTCATGCGAGATCGACGAACCAAGGGGTTGATGTGCTGCTTATACCAATCAGCTGCTTGACCCGGGCTGATGCCGTTCAGATCAGGCTCATTCAGAGTGAAAACAGTGGAGAATTTGAGTTGATGCTGGCGTGCCGCGAGTTCGGAGATGGGAGAAGAGTCACAGTCCAGGCAGCGCTGCATTCCAATGAAAGCAAGGCCGCCGTTTCCGTTGGAAGAAGGAGGAGCGAAAGTCTCATAATCGTAACTGCGTTGTGTCTTAGAACTTGAGCACAATTAAATCTCATCACATACATCAGGTTGACAGTTCCCTGGTGATCGTTAAGCCTTCCGGGATCAAGTCCGCCGTTGTAGTAGGGCCAGACCAGACCACGCTTCCCTGGTCCGTGCTGCACGGTGGGCATCGCGAACAATGCGAGGGTGACAAAGGCGGTAAGAGAGACCTTCATGATATCTTGGATGAAGTTGTTATGGCAAGAGAAGAGACCTGAGCGTCGTGGTCGGCTCCAGCTGTTCTTATGCACTTGCTCTCAATGCTCTTATACCTGCTTGTCGCCTTGCCTCATGGTGACGGGTCTCCGTTTTTGATGGAGACGAGAGGGCCCTAATCGAAGGGAGAACGAACACAGCATGAGAAAGAAAAGTGAGCTAATGGGATGCGGGAAGCATATACAAATGACCGTAGATAGACAATTCTAATCAGGAACCCCCGGTACTCGGGTACGGGGGTCGCCAAAAGCAAATTGCTCCCGATGATCTTGTGATCTCGGCTGCATCAGGGTGTTTCAAACATCTCGATTTGAGCTTCAACTTGAGCCCCAACTTTGACCCCAACTTGTCACGTTTTGCCACCGGGAAGCGCAACGGCTGGACGAAATCGCACCGGTGAAGTTGGGGCATGAAGTTGGGGTCGAAGTTGGATGTCAGATAGTCCGATCTGACATCCAACTCGGTGCCCCGAACAATTTGGTACCCGGGGCCCAAGTTGGGGGCCAAATCTATTTGGCAACCCCCCGTTGCCAGCCGCACCTCGGTTGCTCGGACCCTCAACTTGAACGAAGTTGAGGCATGAGTTTGAGGCAGGAAATCCAAGTTGGATGTCAAGTGGTGCATAAGACCACGACTCGACATATACCTTGTGCCCCAACTTATGCCCCAATTTGATACCCAAACTTCCGGTTCTCGGGCATCAATACGATACGCGAGGCAAACTCTGCCTCAACTTCGGAGTTGGGGCAGAAAGATTTGCTTTGGTGTTGCACAATCAAGGCCTTATGGATTTGTTCGTGAGCACAATGTCGCGCTCTCACCGGGTGAGCGTTAATATTGCCAGGCTGAGAGTGGGATCTCACAGAGTCTGCCCAGGAAGGCAGAGACGGGTGCGAAGGGAGTGACATTTCGGATCAGGTCGGGAAAGAATTACCGTTCGGCTGCTCTTGCCGCCACGCGGCTTTGCATCTGCCACCACCTCATCGCCTCGATCCCAATATTGAGACAACTAGGTCGGACGACAATTCATTTGAAAGGCTTATCAACGCCGACATCATCGCAGCCCCGCCTCAAGCCAGCCCTCCGAGCTCTGTCTCCTCGCCTGAGCGGGACTCGTCATCTCCCTCGAGCAATCTCCGCCGCTAACCATGCTCGCCACGCACATGCATAGCCGACCCTCATCCTCGCATCATCAGGTATGCCAGCGTGGCGCTGACCGCCGCGATCTTCATCGGCATCCCGGATATGTACACCCTCCTGCGCCGCGCGCTGGCAGCGCACTGGCCATGGCCCGCCGCGTGCCCATATCCCGATTGTGGTGCCGATTCGGTTTGATTTCTCCACTCGCATGGTTGATTTCTATGCTTGTGTGCATGGTTCTATCACACACGACTTGCGGATGGAACCGACGTCCTGAAAGCGTGAGATTAGCAATCTGCTATTTGGCAACCCCCGTACCCGAGTACCGGGGGTTGCTGATTAGAATTATCCCGGATGCCGAATGACGAACCACCCGGCAAGTAATAGGGTGTTTCAGAATTAAAATTTTGAGTCCAACTTGTACCTAAACTTGTGCCCCAACTCGACCTCAACTTGAGCACACAAGTTGGAGCCTCTCGCCAGCCCCCCCGCATGAACGCCCGTCTCGCATTGGCTGGGTTTGTCCGTGTCACCGCTCCTAGAGCACTTCGGGATGCCATCTCCTCGCCTAGCGGCCGTACCTGGGTAGCGCGTTTAGGGCCGACGTCGCACTGCCTCGCGGTTTACCTGTTGTTAGATTTCTCATGCCGGCTGTTGGTGCGGAATCTTAGGTTCTCCCCTTTCCGCTATCCCGCCTGCTTTGATCTCCGCCCGTCACCCGCGCGATCAGCTCCTGCCACCTGCGCACACGGCGATTCCAATCGTCTTCGCGCAATACTCGCTCAGCTGTCCGTCACGCTGCTACGGGCCACGGCCGGCTGGATGCGCGTCACGCCTCTGCTGCGGCCGCTCGTGGTCTGCGCGCTGCCTGGCTACCCACTCAGAACTACGCAGCACTCCGCGGCTCGCCATGCCTTCTTTCCGCTCCTTTGCGCTCGTCCGAGGTGCTATATTCGCGCGCAAGCCTCAAATGAATTCTCATCGCTGCCCGTCCGGCGAGGGAGACTACTTCCCAGCATTCCCTTCTTCCCGTGCCTGCGCACCCGGAGAACTATTGATTTCCATGCGCAACCTTCTGCGCTCTGTCTTAGACTCAACCCACTGTGGCACACTGCAATCCTTCGTTCTCTTCTCTTCCGTCTGTCGCGACCCAATCTTCCTTCCTGCGGTCCTTAGCTCTGCGGTGGGCATTACCGTCGTTGTCGCTATTAATCTAGATCGTCTCGCCTGACTTGAAGTTTGAACGCTCGACTTGAGCATGCAATGCTCCGTCTGATCCACCGTGAATCACCGGTTCGTCTGCGTGAATCATTCCCCACAATTCGTGCATCCCGACGCCTGACTTGGTCGTGCGTGGGTACCTAATACCGAACTGTGAAGCTCCCGCCATCCGCCGTGCGATCCATTCGATCAGCTCCCGCTGGATGAGTCTACTCAGCAAACCCTCGGCCCATTGACGCACATGCTCTAGCGCTCCGTCCTCGGTCTGGGCCCTCGGCCGTGCATCTGATCTCCTCTCGGGATCCTCTGAATTTCCGTGTTCTCGCGCTCCCTTCTCTGTGTGGTCGCGCCTTCGCTCTGTGTTCCAGCTCAAAGCGCGTGACGTGCAGAGTAGAATTGAATGCCACTATTGTTGCAGACTTCGAGGCTTTTGGATGCGCTGCGGTTGTGCATTTCGGAGCAGACTTCAGCACTCGTAGGTTCAGGAACGGCCAAGCTCAGGAACGGCCAGGCTCGGGGCACCTGAGCGGCAATGAAAATCCAACATCATGTGGGGCGTATTCCGCCGCGCTGCGAGCTGGGCTTGGCCTGTGTGCGACAAGACATCTACGACAAGACAGCGCTTCCCGCGCAGCGCAGGCTTTGTCTCATTGACATCAAAGAGTCCTCATTCGAACTTCAAAGTTCAAATGTCAATTAACTGTCGGCGGCTCCTGCCATTGGCGAGCTGAAGTTCTGAAATGTCTTGTATTTGGGGAGTACGAGAGGCACAGAGAGAGAGATGCTTCCGTGTTCTTGCGGCGGTCATCGCCGCTCCGTGGCTGATTTAATCATTACAGGTATGCTGTGGCAAGATTCCGCGTCGTAGGCAGTATTTTGCGATCTTGCATTATTTCCAGTGCCGATGCGCGCTGACCCGGCCGGCAGCCGAATAGTCAGCGCGACTGGGTTCAGGAATCTCAAGTCAATTGCAAGGTGCCAGTGCTATAAATTATCGACCTTTCAGTAGTTACATGGTGCAATTCAACCCATGTATCGGCTCGATGGCGGTGGGATCGCACCTGCGTCCCATTAATGGAAGGTGAAGTCTATATACCTCGTAGTGATGCCCGTTCGACTCGGGGTCGAGCCATAATGGTTGAAACTACTTTTTGTATCCTAGACTCCGCTTTTTCCGCTCCCTGCGCACAGGACTCACGCTCAGGCATTTGCAACTCCCGCGTCACAAGTCGATTCAAGGTTACATCAAACACTCCATTAAGTTAGAAATACAGGCCACCAAGTAAGCAGGTCTCGAAGAACATCCCTAGCTCGCTCCGCCAGCGAACGGTACGACTACGGCGAGTGAACACCTACACTGACGCCGTCTCCCGCACAGCACCTACGCGAGCGCTGCACTCTTGATGGCCTCCAAAGCGTCCCAATCCGGCAGATCAAAAATACCGGGGAGTGAACGAAATAATACGGCCTGGGCGCGGAGGTATCTGGTGTGAACGGGGAGCCTACACCTAACGCAAGTCCCCAGCGCTTTTGTGTCGTTCAGCGACCAGATTCGAAAAATGTGAGAGTTCCGCCGGCTTTCAGCGAGACGATGGCCCTGGATCCGCGCTGTGAGACATTCCATGGGCGTCGAGCACATCCGGGAATTCTCATCATCCCAGAAGAACTCGAGGAATTTTGAAACGGTGTCGGTATGCAGGCGGATGAACCCCGTCACTGCGATGGCTTGGTCCTCTCGCGGTAGCGAAATATGATGGCCGTCGCGTGGGTGGCCTAGGATGATGCTGGTTGTATCGAAAGCGTGTGTATAATGGTAGAATGCGAGGGGGAGGATCCATGTAGCGGACATTTCACGGCATAGGGTGATCACCAACGGAAGATCTGAGTCGACACATTTCCACGACTGTTGTCCGCTCGCTTTGTGGAGAGGATTGAATTTGGTTTGGAGATGGACAAGGGCACGCTTTCGTAGGCTATCAACCTGGTATTTGTTACTCATCCGCAGGACGCCCGAAATGACCGCAAATTCAGTCGTTGCCGGGTACGGCTTGAAGAATCTACCAGAGAAGATCAATGCGACGCAGGTGTTGCACAGAGCGAACGCACTCGTGGTCGAAAAGGGCTCTAAAAAACGCGCACAGCTGGTCCGGAGCATCCGGGAGAGACACAACAGGACAGCCGTCAATGGTCTCTGTGTCTTCTGGCTGGGGGAAGGATAGCATATCTGCGAATACGGGCGATCGCGCGGCCAGCATTTCTCGGGAGAGACGAAATAGGAGATTCGCGGCTCTGATTATCAGACCACAGTCGGAGAACCAGAGATCGGAGCAGCGCTCGAAGCCGTCCGCCAGCTCTGGGGTGTGTACCATTGTCGTGGACAAAAGCGAGTCGTGGCGCCTTGTGGTGATCTCATAATTCCCAGGCTGAAGCCGCTCTCTTTCGGGAGCGGGTGGGGCTAAATCGCTGTTGCTCGTGTCCAGTTCCTACTTACTACAATCCTATGCGACGTACCCGACCTATCTACGTCTATATAGTGCCCGGGTTTTCCAGATGGTCCAAGCCCGAATCGAACGGGCTTCACCTGTTGTTGACGAGGAGTTAATATTCGGTGCAGGGGCAAGAGAGTTCAACGAATTCCGCATGCTCCGAGTCCGACTGGAAAGGGGATGGGCGTGACATGGAAGCAGCGCAGGCAGCTGCGCGAAAGACCTGCGAGCGATCGTTAGTGCGCTATAGCCTCCAGGCGCTTGTGGTAGAGCCCCAGCTGAAGAGCACGTCCGCGTAGATGTGCACATGATCCAGGAACTCAGTAATCCTCTCCGGAGGGAAGGTTTCTGATCTGCACAAAAAAGACAGTGTCTTGCACACCTCCGAGTGGCTATATAGAACGCGATCAGACAGACTGAAGGCCGCGGAGAGAGGTCTCGATTTTCTTTTAATACCGCAGCTTCTCCACGCATCGTGACTACGTAGAAGAATGCATCCAATGATTGCGAGAATTTATTGCTGACCAGAGCATGGGCCCAGATATCAGCCTTCCTCTGACGGAACCCACGCCTGATTCAGAGTGGCATATAAAAGTACCACCGAGGCTCGATAGCGGCTCGATGGCGGTGGGACCGCACCCGCATCTCTTGGCGACTAAGCACTTGAGTCATGCGTACAAGGCCTCCCGTTCGACTCGGGATAAAGCCATGTGGCGATGGCGAGCGCTGTTTCTTATCGGTACTCAATTGAACAAGGGTTGTTGCATTGTCGCGTACACGGGAATGTCATTGAATTGAATCAAGCATCCAGCTTTAATGACAAGGCCTAGAAAATGGGATGGATAACATGCTGGATCATAAGGAAGTAGCTTTGTGACCCACAAACGGCGCCATCGCACGCATTGGATGGGTCCGCCGTCCAGTTGGCTGCAGAATATCGCACGGTCGAGCCAGGGTACGGGACAAAGCGCACTTGCGGGAATGGCAGTGCTCTCAGCTAGGCTCATGCATCGCGCGGGGTGTCGTGCGAGTTGCGGCGGGGTAGCAGTTGTGTAGACACGGCGGCGAAGTCGCACCAGCGTTGGTATGCGCTTATTCTGATACCAAAACGTCAATTTCACTACGGGGAGCTGATGCGCGTGGTGTGAGTTACCGACTGAGAGTAGAGCGATGACGTATCCAGGACGGTACCCGTTAATCAAGCTTCATCAGTATATAGTGAACCAATGTCTCGGCCACCGCAAACACCGAACCGGGACCGAACCGGTGACCGTACTTCAGGGCGATCGAGTGCCGTGCGGCGCCGGGCGCGCGGTGGACCGATAGAAGGAAGATGCATGGGGGTATTACCGCAACAGGACGCGCCAGTCACACTCGCGCGAGCACGCGAAGCTGTAGGTGGGAACGAAAAATTGGTCATTCCAAGGGCCGGATTTTGCCGGAAATTGCCCCTAGTTGCCCAGGCTTCGGCACTCGGCATGGTCGGCTTTAATCGATTTAACATCACCCTGGGAATAGTTCTCTCATTTGGCGAGAGCTTCCGCGCACCGTTCCGGCTGCACGTGGGATCTCGATACTGAAAAAAAGCCTCAAAAATACTGTTCCGATTTTCAGTAAATCCCAGAAAAAGTCAAACAGAAATAGCTTCAATGCATGTATGAATATAATCAGCATTTTAGGTAACCTGAGAGGGTCGTATTGAACTGCGACGGATACTGAGCGGAGTTCGAACTTTGCATCAGTTCCGTGGCCCCGCTCCGAATGCCTCGGCTTGGGGCTCTGCAAGGCTCGGCCGCGCTGGGTGCACTACTTATGCTCTCGGTGACATTTAGCTTCTCCTACTTCCAAACTGGTGCTTTCCTCTGCCAAAATCAGTCGAAAACTTGAGGATTTTTCATTCTCTGCGGCTCGGCAACTGAGCACCATGGGTTCCGATAGCCCGAGAGTCCACATTTTGAGCCAGCAGGCATGCTTACATGTCATTGGAGTCCTCGCATTCTGAGCATGTCTCAAGTCTGCCAGAATTGTGTTGCCTCAGTAGCTCACTCTAGATAGAAGGGGATTCTGATTCAAACCACCACTGACCTCCTCAAAGCTAGTTAGATGTCTGAATTATATTGTATAGATATTCAGACCTCAACTCCCGTCCCAAATGATCCCATTTCAGCGGCATTTGAAGGCCCAATAAGTGTAAAAATAATTCCGCGATCTTGCGGATTCGAACTCATGCACAGTTAGTTGATCTAGTGATGGATTCAAACTCAGCTCAATATCAACCGCCATGAGGCTGTCCTCCACTTTCCAACAAAATGCCGCCGGTTGCAAGGGGGGATCGTCGGCATTAAAATTTCGGCTATGGGGAGGGGGGGGGTCCCCCCGGGGGTTGAAAAAAACTTTTTACTATACATTTCAACGGAGGTCTTGGGATGCCTAAACCACTATCTAAGGCATTTAGGAGGTGCAGGGGCCATCGAATGAGTGTCAGGAGGCTCCCCGAGGCCCGACAATCTCTGGTATGGGAGTTTGGGTGCTACAAAATGAGTCAATAGCCCATATAAGGACCATAACATTGTTGTACTTGTAGCCAATGTATATTCTGGGCAGCCTGGAGTGTCCCAGGGGTTGAATGAATAAGGCGGTTATGTTGTCGGTTGGATTGGGAAGCTGTCCATCAGGTGGCGGTGAGCCCGCACATGACTCGGAGGCACGGCCCGCCGCTCAGGGTGGGAAACTCCTTCCGTATATAGGGGGGAGGGGGAGGGGGAGGGGGGGGGTTGGCGGAGGTTGAAAAAAACTTTTCGACCTGATACACAGGGAGGATAACTGTATGACCTATCCTAAAACATTCAAAAGATATGCTGAAAACATTTACAATAAATTTCCGATGTTTGTCAGTGGAATCTACAGAAGATGTTCAAAATAACTTCTCAATGACCAGGATATCTTTTTCATACTCCTTGTTATCAAGAAGATATTGTGAACATATTTTATATATTGCAGACTTGAACACGCAAACGTCATTGTAAATATTTTCACCATATCTTTGAGATATTTGAGCACAAGTTATCTGGTTATCCTCCTTGTGATAGCCGAAATTCGAAAGCCGATTCCCCTTTGGCCGGTTGTACGTACCGATGCTCTGCCCTCGACGACTTTTGCTGAAGACTCTCGTCCGGGCAGGCATCCTGCTCTCGTTCTGCAGGCTCCTCCAATCGAATTCGCGGCCATCTGATGCGGTGCAGATGATCCAGACACTTCGAGTGATATTTTAACGGACGATTACGACGAATATCGGCCCTGGGCTCTTCAAGTACTCCCTGAAGCCCAGTCCCCGCCTCCCCCGCGCAAGAGGGACTCCCGGTCGTGTTCCAACGGCTGTGGTGCCGATGGACACAGAGTACTTTCCATCGGCGATGGTGGAATCGCTTGATCTCAAGAACGGCGGGACATCTGCGTGTGGGTGCATGTTAACAGGTTTGGCTGTGCTGTGTGGTGAGCAAACTCTTTCATTCTTTTGTGTTCGTCTCGATCTTCATTCGATGGACTGGGCTCCATACTCTCGCGGTTTCCACTGCCCCGTCGTCTCCATTTTTCCTTCAATCTTCACGGATTCGTTTGTGGAAAAGTTACTTTCAGAAATGCGTCTCACTCCTTGATCTTTTCTTCGTCCAGCATCCCTCCCTTCCCAACTCTTTTCTGCCCCCATTACAACTGAAACTAACACGTTCGCAGTGGCAATGTGCTTGGCACCCGGTAAAACTACTGCAGCATGCATTCGCCCAGCAGCGCCGGGCGCGACGGCTAGGTTTTCCTGACGACCGCCGTCTCGCCCGCCCGCAGCTCATCCTCCCCTCAAGATGGCTCCGCAGCCACCCCCGCGTCGTCCCCGCTGCACGATGCGCAAAATGACTGGACACGGTACGTGCTCCTGCCTCTCCCGCGTATCCTCGCGCTATCCTTCGATTCCATGCGGAGAGCTCCCGACCTTCGAGACCTTCGCGGCCAGCGCACCCTCCCACGTCGCCCTCACGAGCAGCGCGTACTCCCCCATCGCGCCCCCGGGCTACATAGGCGTTTGTGGCGCTGGAGCTGTTGAGGGCGCGACATTTTAATCCCAGTGGACGCCTAAAAAGTTTCTCAAAAGACGAGAACAGGAGCTATAAAATCTGAATAATGGTTCACATTCTGTTTTGGAAGTGAAACACCGAGTCATGAATACAAACCGACAGATAATTGTACACAATGGTTCGAGATATGTCCTCTGAACTCGGACCTACTACTCCGAGTCGGATGCAATCGCTCCACCGATCCGGATTCGGAACCTTCCCCTATCGGGCTCAGAAATCTTCTCATACCCCCACCACTCGCCTTCTTCGTCAGATTTGAGCTTCGGTTCGAACCGCCTACTCCCCGCGTTGACGACCAGGTGGAGAGGCACAGCGGAGCGATAAGCACGCATGATCTGTCGGATGCGCTGGCTGGTTCTGATGCGATGGTTGGCAAAGAAGCCGCCACAGACGGGACGCGAAACGCGCAACGTGGATGGGATGATGATGATGGAGGTGAGGGAGGGCAGGTTCGGGATTGTGTCAAGGAGGAGTTCCTATGTTCAGGGTCAATTAATGTAGTGTTCGGCGATACTGATCATTAATGAGGCATGACATACCACTGTGTCCCCGTTCTGACCGAGGTCGGCCATGTTTACGCTCGTCATGAGGGTTTTGAGGCGAGGCATGCGGGAGAGCACGTCTGAGTTCGAAGGGGTGAATCCCCATTTCCCCTCTACTGAAGCACTGCAGGAGAGGTGAACGAGGGTCTCCGCGTGTTTCGTGAGCGCGGAGAGGAAAAACGCGTCTGCCAAGGCGAGTTCCTCCGGCGGGGAGACATCGCTCGCGGGGCCGTTCACCGTCAATCGTGTCAATCCCGAGTAGGAAGAGAGGTAGCGCAACATTTCATGAGTCACAGGAGATGCGGTAAGGTCCGTGATGTGTATGCTTTCCGTGCATAGGATGTTCCATACAGGGGAGAAATCAGCGCTAGATGCAGAGAGATGCAATGTGGTGAGTTGCGGGCTCCGAGAGATCGCTTTGCAGATTTTGAGAGAGCCGTTGGTTGACACTTTATCGCGAACGTAATCGGTCCCTGACAATATGAGTTTGTGGAAGTTGCCCAATTGACCGAATCCCCGAAGACCAGTTCTCGACATAACAGCATGTAAGTCACCGGACAACGAGAGGTCGTTCAAGTTGGAGAAGGAGGGAAGGGCGTGAAGGACGATGTTATTGATCCATTCTGGATAGTCATGGCTCTCTCGGATAGCCCATCTGTGGGTTGTGTCAGCAGTACGCGTAGACGAGACGATCGTCGGCGTACGAAAGAGTTTGAATGTGCTTCAATGAGGCCAATGCGGGACCAAGGGATTGTTTAATTCGCTGAAAGAAGGCATTTTTATCTTCCTCCTCCAGGTTCTCGTTGCCGTAATAATAATTAGCGGCATATATGCTCAGAGTCCGGGTGTAGGTCGACCAACTTGTTTCTCCGGATGCAATGGCTTCAAGCTGACGGAGCCCTTTATCCGGCCGCTGTCCGGAGAGCAGAATCGTGACAGTCGAGAAATATAGGGGGTTAATGGCAACTCTGAGGGATCTGCACACTGTGCGGAGACTCTTTTGGTCCCACGGCCACTGCCAAACTTTGAGGGAACAGAACCGATGAATAGACATCTCAACTTACATGGCCGCCAATCTCCTGCAACAACTCAGCCGGGAGAGATATGAGTGAAGCTACGGGCATTTTTGCAGTTTGTGGGGGAAGCTGCTGATGAGTGCGACCGTAACCGCTGTTTATATACGTGAGCGGGACCGAAACAACCAATCAGCCGCGTGCTTGAGTCATGACTACAGCCGCTTCAGAAATAGTACACGGGTTTTGATGGAGAGGTCCTTCATTTGTGCTTACCCGGCATTGTAAACTGGCTACAAAATGTCATGAGCAACATGTGTATCCTGCAGCGAGAATCAAATCTAAGATTGTCTTCCAACTTGTCTCAAAGCTCTATTGCTCAGGCGGGTGCAACTCACACCGCCGGTATTTCTGATGCTTGCTTTTGCCCTTTGAACCAAAACGATATTGATTCAGACAAGGTATGACTAGCGAGGAATGAGCCTTCAGTCATAGCGTCTGTCTGAGAGAGAGACTAGACACAAGGACACTTTACGTTTAAGCTTTCAATCACTCACCAATCAAGTGGACGTAAGCATACATGATTTTTTCTTGGTTCTACAAAATATCTTGCAGCACATTTACGAATGAGAGCATCAGCCAGCAATGTGTGACAAATTTGTCTCTAAAATCTGTGCGGGGTGTCGAACCACGTCGCGCTATTTTTGATTTCACCGACATTAATATTCGGAAGCTGAGCGTATCATATATATATCTCAATGAAGCAGGCTTACAGCTCTTTCCGAAAACCTTGACACTGCATCAAAAATTTTGGCGTCGCTCAACTTTTGATGCAAGGCTAAGCATTGCCGAATTGGGTTCGGATCAGCTGGCATCTCGGGATGGGTCAGTGGCCGCAGGTCACCCTTCCTCCTTGAAAAGCTTTCACTGTGCAATCCACAGACAGTTTACATTATGTGACCCAAAACCCCTTCGATTAATGCCAGCACAAATATCTGGACGAAATTTCAGGTGGGAGGATCTCAGCTCGACCAAGGGTCGGCTGTCATCGGCTCCGCTCGGCAACACCTAAACCGGTAATCCTTAGCATTCCATCAAAAGTTGACACCGGCGAAAAAAAAATCTTGCAGTGTCAAGGTTTTCGGAAAGAGCTGTAAATAACGGATGGACAAAAAGGTACTCCCAGCCCCGCTTCTCTATTCTTCCCACCTCGCTGTTTTTCTTTCTTTCTTCTTTTTCTCTGGTCTCACGATGGTCCTCGTTTTCCAGTTCGTTGCCGTAGCAGCCCTTCCACGGCGATCAGCCCGTCGGCAAGGACGCGCCGCGGCGGCTGCGCACTTTAGCGCCAGTACACACGTGTCGCGTCTGTGGCTTGTTATCAAAAAATTGGTCATTCCAAGGGCCGGATTTTGCCGGAAATTGCCCCCAGTTGCCCAGGCTTCGGCACTCGGCATGGTCGGTTTTAATCGGTCTCCAGACACCCTGGGAATGGCGGTTCTTGTCCACCGACCATGCTCTTCGTTCTCACCGCCGCCTGCGCTGCCGCCCTCGGAGCGTCTCCCTCACACCTCCCTTCAGATTCCATTGTTATCTCCGTCGCTGCCCTTGCCCTTACCCCCCATTTTCGGCGGGACTACTCTGGGTTCCAGGCGTCCCCCGCAGTCCTCGCGCTCGTCCCAGCCCTAGCACCTGCGCCTACACACTGCCAACTGGCCGCTGCGCTGTCTCCTCGGCACGCCGCCGCCTTGTACATCCTCCCCCGCCTCACTAATTCACTCCAACCGCCCGCGCTGCCCTATCCGCCAGCCTAGCACATCCATTTGTGCTTACGTGCCATCAGCCACCGCCTGCGCTCCCTCGTTCGGCCGCCGCTCGCCGTTCTTTGGCGCGCTCTACCCCACCGGCCCTCTGCGCACTCTCTGGCCGCAATACAGACCCGAGCGAGCTCCGCCTGCTCATTCCTTTCCGCAAGCCCGTCGACTTTGCTGTACCCACCCCGCCCCATCCACCTACTCCCCAGCCGCCACCAGCGCAACTATGCGCTTTGTCAACGTTCGATCCCTCTCCCCCGCACCCCCCTCGACGCCCGCGCGCCGTTCACGGCCACCTCTGCTTCCCTATTTCGACGCCGCACGCCGTCTATGCGCACCCGCCCTACGTCGGCCCACCCGCTCCCGCCGCTTGCATTTGCCGGGTGTCGAATCCAGCCCTTCCTCGGCGCCATACGCGTCCGCCGAGCACCCCCCACAACCTACCCGCATAGCGTCCCGGTCTTTCGCTATCGTCCCCTGACGGCGCGCCCCCCGATCTTTTCCTATCCTAGTAGGTAAAGCTTTTTTTTCTTTCCATTATTCTATCTTTTCTAATTTGTATACAGGTGTACTGCGATCCTAAAATACTCCTTGCGTCCCGTGGTCCGCGCCGCTTTCTCCACGTCGCCACTATTCGCATCGGAACCGTCACTGTCGACGATACCCTCCGAGTCAAGTAAGCGCACACAAAAAACGACTTGTCTTTCGCTCTCACCGACGCGACGCCCCCGCGCTTCCGAGCCCGACGAAATGTATTCGCCCTCTTCAAGACTCTCGAACGGACGCGTCGGAAGTGTCCGCGCTCCCCTTTTCGCCGCGGGGAGAGTGCAAATGGCATGTCTCGGTGACTTCGCGTTTTTTCTCCCTTGTTTCTTTTCCTGATTCCCCTTTTTGTTTCTTCCTTAGCTTCAACCGTCTTTGCCACCGGCCTTATCATCCTCTCGCAGACTCGTCAACCGGAAATTACAGGCTTCGATGAACGCACGATCGCTGTTGTAGGCATCGGTATCCGGAGATCTGCGGGGCCTTGAGTAGGCTCCCGCATTTGTCTTTCGCATCTTCTTTCAAGTTTGCGCATCTTCTTTTATTCGCGTCGACGTTAAGGTTGACGCGAGCGTCAGCTTCGTTGGCTTACGATTCGCAGCCTTTCGGTCGCCGCAGTGCGCTCGAGGCCTCGTTTTCCGTTTGTCTCCCCCGGAGGGCCTTGCACTTCCATTCTGTCTTCCGCTTTCGTTATCTTTTGGCTTTCACCTTGGCCCTCTCGGATGTGCCAAGCCACGTCCGATGAGGTTCCTGGGACCTGTATGCCGCGCCCTCGTCGCGGCTACGTTCCTTTTTGGGATACGATGCACTCGCCGCGCACGCTCGTATTTTTGTTCGTCTCTCTTTTCTATTATCACCCACCTTTGTTTTTGTCCCTTCAGAATTCTATCCTCGGCATACTGACGTCTCTTGCCGGGTTCCAATTCCAACTAGGCTTTGAAGTCGAAAACTTGGTTCAGGTATACATCCGCGATCGTGCATACGATTGGCAGCCTTTCGGTCGCCGTAGTGCGCTCGAGGCCTCGCTTTCCTTCTATCTCCCCCGGGGGGCCTTGCACTTCCATTCTGTCTTCCGCTTTCATTATCTTTTGTCTTCCGCTTTCGTTATCTTTTGGCTTTCACCTCGGCCCTCTCGGCTGTGCCAAGCCACGTCCGATGAGATTCCTGGGACCTGTATGCCGCGCCCTCGCGCTCATCGCCGAGTCCCAGGTCGCGGCTACGTTCCTTTTTTGGCTACGATCCACTCGCCGCGCACGCACGTACTTTTGTTCGTCTTTCTTTTCTATTATCACCCACCCTTGCTCCCCGCGTCGCCACCCTCATCGTCCGCGACGTCGACCTCGGCTGTCCATCGTCTTACATGAATTTTTTGTCCGTTCAGAATTCTATACTCGGCATACTGACGTCTCTTGCCGGGTTCCAATTCCAACTAGGCTTTACAGTCAAAAACTTGGTTCAGATATACATACATCCCCGCTGCGCACAATTTTCACAGTGGTGCTTGAAACTATTTCTCCAGATTGCCGACAGTCAGGAGATGATATGGCCCTGGTGGTTGTATTCCATTCTTTCCTGACGCGAATGTTCTCTTAATTAGATTGGCGAGAGCCGTCTAGCTGCGGTACACGCAGTATGTATCCGCGCCCGCTCGTTCCACTCTGGATTCAATGCGCGTCCGCAAGCTGCCCTGCACAGTTGGCCCGTTGTGCTGTTCGTTCGCTGCTGAAGTAGGTTTTTACCATATGATCCTCCAGTCCTCTCTCGTTAAGCCTAGACTATTGGTCAACCACCGTCAAGAAGCCCACTTCAAAGTCCAAAGCGTATGACACGGGTGCGGAATTTTACATTTCACTTTCAGACCAGGATTTTCATCGAATGCTCAGTGGTATATCTACCGTCGTACTACGGGTGAGACATTCGGTGGTTGAGGTAGAAAGAGTTTAACATTGATCCAGGAATAACCATGCGGATTATACATACGCTAGTCCCCGACTATATACGAGCGTGAAGATGGGCAGCTATGTACATCCCCAACGAGCTCGTCCAGCTCGCCAAACCCCAAACTCCCCAGAATAAGAAGTGGTGGTCGTTGCTCCTCAAGAGTCCTTGACGGAGACGGTCGTGCCCGAGAGCGTGGCGGAGCAGAGCTCAGAGTTCTGGACGAGGTCGATGAGGGTGGCGCCCGAGGGGCTGACGGTGGTGCCGGAGCGGACGGCAGAGCCCGTGAACGTGGAGGCGGGGAAGCCGGCGAAGGAGACCAAGCTGGAGCCCGACTCGAAGTCCTCCAGAATCCACTCGGCCGAGGTGGCGGACAGGCGGGTGCCGCCGCTGACGGTGCCGACGATAGAGGTGCCGCGGGTGACGTTCTCGATGGTGACGCTGCCCGACGTGGTCGAGGTCATGGTGACGGTGGTGGTGATTCTGTCGCCGGTGTTGACTGTGCGGGTGAAGTGTTAGCCATATTTTATCGTCGTGAGTGGGAGGAGAGCCTTACCGGCGAGGGAAGTGTCGCGGCTCGCAGCGGGCAGCATCTCGGTCCAGGCAACGTTCTCCTGGCGGCCGCCGACGAGCTCGGAGAGGGTACCACCCTGGATAAGGGCGGAGTCGCTGAAGCCATCGATACCGACCCACTGGGAGATGGCGGGGTCCGAGGAGGAGGACTGGCCGGAGCGGAGGCTGATGGTAGGGATGGTCCAGGTGCCGGTGACCGATGTGAAGCCCGTGCCGGTGAGGGCGGCACCGCACCAGTTGGACGACGTGACCGTGGCGGCAGACGCGCGCCCGCTGAGGCGGTTCCGCTTCCGCGCCTCGCCGACCTTAACCATGGCCTGCGACTGGAACCGGGTCAGGGGGCCGGCGGAGAAGGGGACCTCGGTGCCGTTCTGGAACTTCTTGAAGGTCCAGGTGACCTCGGCGCTGGCCAGGGAGGCTGCGAGGATGGCGATGATGGCGGCCGCCTTCATGTTGGACAGATAGTTGGAGTGCTGGCGAGAGAGGCGAGAGAGGCTCAAAGAGGGCTCGGAGGCAGGCGATGAAAGCTGGGTATCCGATGGCTTTATCGAGGGATGAGGACGACGCGAGGTCAGAACTCTTATATACCTTTTCTACATTCTTGATCCCGTAACCAGAGAGCCATCGTGCCCAGTACCGTCCGCTTCGGCTGTGGAGCCATGTTAAGCCGACCACTCGGGGCTTGCAGATAGTAGGGCCTGTAGCACGCGACTGCGTGAAGGGCCAATACACTGTTCTGGCACGTACTCGTGCAAGAGAAGATAACGGAGGCTTCGATCGGACGCTCTGGAGAGATCGTGCGCGCGCGCGCAAGACAAGATAAAGGATGAATGCAAGAGGAATGTGGAGTATAATAAACGTGATCGTTCGGCCGCCTCGGCAAGAAGCTCGGGACTGAGGGAAAAGGGTATAAAAATGGATGATGCAAGGTGGAGAGAGCGTGGTGTTATCGAAATCATGAGCGATCTTTTGGTCGCGTGGAGCTCGCAACGCGAGCGAGCATCCTTTTCCGCAGTTATGTGCCTTTCTGGTAGTACAAGCATAAGCTCACTTATACCCAGGACTACTTGAAAGTCCTTTAGAATGACTCCCAGCAGACTTGGTTGGGTCAATCGGCCGTGAGAGACAGATAATTGCTTACCAAAAAAGGAAAATTTTATACTTCGCGTGAGATTTCAGACATGGCTCGTGAACGCGCATGCGCGCGATCCTTGATGGCTTGTCCTATCTTGCACGCGCTCGTGCGAGCGCGCGCGAGAAAAGTGGATAAACCCCGGAAAAGTCGCCCACTCTTTCGTTAATAGCGTGTGGACGAGTATGACCCAGGGATGTCAAAAAGAAGCACCTCAAAGGCAGCTGACATGGCGAAACATGGCAACCAAGCCTAATCGCTTCTTTAAGATTGCAAAAATAGGCAATGCCATCTGACATTCTTTTTATGTTCAGGACGCTTTGTCTATTCTTTCTCGGGACCGCCCCCCCCCAGGAAGCTCTGATGGCATATATAGCACCTCAAAGGCAGCTGACATGGCGAAACATGGCAATCAAGCCTCATTATTATTAACCGTTCTTTAAGATTGCAAAAATAGGCAATGCCATCTGACATTCGTTTTATGTCCAGGACATTGCGTCTTTGTCTATTCTTTATCGGGACCGCCCCCCTCACCCAGGAAGCTCTGATGGCATATATATATTTTCCCAATAGCCTCTGGAGGGCCATAATTTCTTTTATTACACTGCTACCCTCTGTGAATGCTCATGGCTCGGATACACGCGGGAACCGGCTAGATGACATCGATGTTGTGATTTTTGAGTTCAGACTACTCGATCCTCACGTTCCCACGTTGTAAAGCCGAAACAATGGATTCTTTTCTTCATTCCTCCTTATCCTGATTACCGCTTTTCAACATACGACATCATTGCTAATTTCACCCCAGCCTTCTGCCAACACCCTCCTGCAGCCACACATTCAACGTTAACTCCAACGTCGTGCAATGACTCCGTATTCGCCGCAGATCGGTGGCCGCTTGCGCCCGTGCTGACGACTTGAAACCGCCACGACGGGAAGCCAGCACGGGCACAGGCACAATATGAGTTTTCGCCAGCTTGCAGTTGGGGCATGTCATACCTAAGATAAGCACAGTGTATGTAGTGGGTATTATACCCATGAGCTACCCTCTTATGGCGGTCGTTCTGCACATTTATTAATTCGGTATATATTTGTGCATTTCCGGTGTTTTTTGGGCCGTATAGCTATGAACTAGACATTTTTGACGACATCTTGTACTCACGAAGCTTTTGACTCCATTCTAATGAATAACTTCAAGATCTGGTCCTCCACTCATATTAAAGTGACTGACCCAACAAAGTTTTTTGAACAGCTTTGAACCAAAGTTTTTTTCCCCTGAAGCTGAATTTTTTTTTAGTCAATCTGTATCTTTTTTCTAGTGCGCCTGGAAACATATTCAGCAGTGCATGAGCACTAAAAGTTCACAAGTGGCGGTGCTAACCCTAGCTGATGCAGTGTGACCTCACGCGTCCGCACGCATCGCAATGACCCTCCCCCTTTGCTGTAACTAGCCGGCATTAGGGTGTATCACCATTGCAAGTGTTCAAGTGGGCTCTGGGGAATATTAATAGAGGGGAGATTGAAGATTGAGCGCTCGTATCTCCTGTGTAGGACATTTCCATAACTTCCCTACCAATGCACGCTGGTGCAGGGATTCAGGATCATCTGTGAGGTATTTGAGGGTGCACTCTATAAGGTCCTGTGGGATGTGAGGCATGCAGCGAAGGGGGAGGGTCATTGCAATGTGTGCCGATGCGTGAGGTCATATGCCGATCACTGCATCAGCTAGGGTTAGCACCGCCACTTGTGAACTTTTAGTGCTCATGCACTGCCGAATATGAATATGTTTCCAGGCGCACTAGAAAAAAGATACAGATTGACTAAAAAAAAATTCAGCTGCGGGGGAAAAAAAACTTCGGTTCAAAACTGTTCAAAAAACTTTGTTGGATCGGTCACTTTAATATGAGTGGAGGACCAGATCTTGAAGTTATTCATTAGAATGGAGTCAAAAGCTTTGTGAGTACAAGATGTTGTCAAAAATGTCTAGTTCATAGCTATAAGGCCCAAAAAACACCGGAAATGCACAAATATATACCGTATTAATAAATGTGCAGAACGACCGCCGTACCCTCTAAGCAACAAAGAACCAGCCTACCAATAGAGATAATTTTTATATTCAATTTTATGTCGTTTGTTTACGCAAAAAAATTCCGATCATGCACAGAAAAAAATTCATTGTGATGAAATAAAATAAAAAACGCAGTTTGTCCAACCTAATTAGGCAATTCTGGTTCGGTTTGTGGCTGATGCAGCCAAGAGGAGGCGTGGGTTGTTACATATACCCCAGTCACATTTTTCCTGGAATATACTCAGGAAAAGGTCTACACCTCTCTCTTTGATCGCGTTATTCAGTTCAACGGTTGTTGATCCATAAAGACCGGACAGAAACATAACGCGGGCTGGACCAGGAAATCATTGCCGGGTTGACGTAAATCTGATCTGACATGGACAAAATATCAACATCGCAGGGACAGAATTACATTATATGAGTGACAACGACTTTTCAATTGAACCTGAATGTTGTGTGTGCTGGGCAGAAATGGGTAGAGTGCTGGACTCCTTGTGTATGAAGGTCAGACACAATTCAGAAGTTATGGGGACCGAATTTCATTCCCTGGGACAAGACTGTAATTCCGTAACAACAATACCACGCGCTTTAAGATTTTCCTCGTTCGGCGGTGCTCATCAATTTGCACATGTGGGTTCCTTCTCCATAAGGCTCAACTGCTCTTCGCTCTCTCTCGTGCCGTCGGCTTGCGCAATCCACGAATTCCCGTGCTTCCTCCTAAGTCCCACCATCATCTTCAAATCGAGGTAGCGGATGGCTCGATCCCGAGTCAAACGGGTGCCCAGCCTGAACTCATCTCATCGAAGCTTGTCACTGAGCGCAGGTGCGGTCCCACCGCCATCGAATCGATACAAGGCTTGAATTTCACTACGCAGCTCCTGACAGCTCTATAATTCATAGCACTGGCACCTTGACTTGCGCTTTCTGAAACCAGTCGCGCTATGCTGTCCGAGTGAGCGCGCATCGGCACTGAGCATAATGAATGATTATGAAGTGCTGTGTTTAGACCAATTTGGCAACAGTTCAGCAGTGGAATTCAACTCAACGATTACGAGCGTTGAGATTGAACTCGCTACGCTCCGTACCCAACGCGTGCTTCTACCGAGCGGAGGCGAGTGAGCTGAGCGCGATAGCCATTGTTTGGACAGTTGACATTTATGAGTCATCCTCTAGTAACCTCAGACTCGGCAATCTCCGCCCACAGATATAATTGGCGTGAGAGAGCGCCCATCCCGGTACCCTACATATGATGAAGAGATCCGTAGGAGGAGCGGCGACGCCGTGGCTTGGACACGTAAGCATCGCTCGGAGGTTCGCAGTCCCCGAATGCAAAAAAAAAAAAAAAAACCAATGGTTAAGATAACCAAGGGGACGAGCCGCCGACAGTCAACTGACATTGGAACTTTGAAGTTCGAAGGAGGACTCTTTGACGAAGCGCTGCGCGGGAAGCGTTATCTTGTTCGACCGCAGGCCAAGCCCACGAATACGCCCATCCTGATGTCGGAATCCATCCTTTGTTTAGCTGCCTCGAGCTTGGCTGTTTCTGAACCTACTAGGGCTGAAGTCTGTTCCGAAGCGCATCAGAAAGCTTGGCAGCAAGCAACAACTGTGGCATCCAATTCAACTCTGCACGTCACTCGAACACAGAGCGAAGGCAAGAACACAGAGAAGGGAGCGGAGCCGAGGACGCAGAGGTTCAGAGTAGGGTGCTGTTTTTAACTCTGGTTGTATACATGTTTATAAAGAGCGGTTTAGAAACCCCTGTTCTTAATGTTCTGGCGAGATGGCCTGTTCTTAATTCGGTCACATGATGTGGTTGAATGATTTACGACGATCCGGATGCTGGGACATTGTCAATGGAACAGTTTCGAAGCCCTCGACCAGGGACGCAGAACTGGGAAATCAAATCCGAGGATGGTTTAACAGCCATTGGTCTAACTGTCGACGCAGATCAGTACCAGTATATCCAGGATGCCACGAACGGACCAGCTGCATGGAAGGCACTCAACGATTTATGAGAAGAACAGCAGAGGAAATAGAATTGCACTGAAGCGGCAATTTTACAGCTATGAACACGACGTGAGTAAACCTATTCAGGAATATATCTCAGGAAGCCTTGGACATGCAACCAGACTCAAAGCCATTGGAGTTGAATTGGAGGACAATGACATTATGGATGTACTTCTGTTCAACCTGGATATTGAATGGTCAAATATTGCTGCAACTCTGTGGGCAACGACTGACGATTTGGATACCATTTCGGATATCACCGGACCACTGCTCGATGAGGAAGGCCGCCGAGGCGGGCCGGTTGACGGCTCTGAAGCTCAGGCTGCCCTGCACGCCGCCAACCAAACTGTCTGTCGCAATTGCAAGAAACCAGGCCACAGCAAGACTGAGTGCTGGGCCAAAGGAGGAGACAAGGAAGGGCAGAGGAAGTGCTTCAAATGCCAGAAGGAAGGCCACTTAGCGAATCAATGCCCCGAGCGCGACGACAACAACACAAGCTTCGCAACTCAGTTTTGATTTGAACAATGGTCAGAATTAGAGGAATACGGGAAACATAATGGCACACTGGCAGAATTGAATGAAGAACACTTCCGAATGACCTCGGACATGAACAGAAGCAAAGTTTCGATTGAAGTCGAATCTGAAATTGAACCAGAATTGATCCGATTGATGTCGGACAGGGTTGGCTTGATGGCCAGCTTGCAGGAGCTCGAATGCTCAACACGGGTAATGGAACTCGACTGTTCCAAGGAAACCTGTGGAACGAAATTTATTGAAGGAAATTTCGAAGAATCGACAACTACTAAATTTTCGAGCATCCAGCTCATGCCATTTGGCCCTTGAGCCTCAATGCACTGCCTACAATGTTCTATGATGATTCCCGTTCGTGCCATGGTGCTTTCATTTCCATCCATCCTGGTGCTCACCGTCTTTGGCGTCGTCTCGCTGCCAGCACCCTTCTCAATGGAGTCGCTTATGTCGGAAAAATTGTTGCGCCTCAACACCTTCACCGACACACACACGGCACACCGCTACCTGGGAGAAGGATGTATCATGCACTCTCCCAAGAGCAGTGGCATGATGTATCTATTGCTCTTCCGAGAGCAGCGCCAATGATGTATCATCTGAGAGCAGATGCCGTTTAGGTACGTGACTCGCGGGGTCCCATCACTGTCGCCGGCAGATGTGAGCTCGTTGTCATGGACGTGTTGCTGTTGTTTGCCACAATCCTCAGGGGCGGGCTGACATAACATCTCAATTAGGGGTCTGGTAAAAATGACGCGGCAGTGACGTGGTGTGACGCGCGGTGGCTGTGTCATTGACGCGACATGGCAAGACGGCGTCACGGAAGAGCGTCTCCGATCTGATCGGACGTCACAGCGGCAGCTCTTGCCGGATTTAGCCGATTGCCACTCTCCTCACTTTCAAGCGCAACCGCGATGTCCAGAGATTCCATACGCATGGCCGTCAAATGCACTCTGAGTGCATCCCAGCGCCACCCATCGCGACAATACTCGACCTCGGTCGTGCCAACTGTCCACTTTTCCGTTTTCTTCATTCAAATCGACGCATCGCATCTGGGGACGCCGGGAGAATGCATGGTTGCTCGCGATACGCCTTTGCACAGATGATGTGAGTCGATCTTTTGCTATAGCTGGCTGCAAGTTTACCCACAGAGCTTTGGTGAGCTGTCGATTGCGCACTCGACCGCTGACACGACCCTCGCTGCGGATTGCTCGAGCTCGATCCGCCGCGCATCCCGCATACGTGCCGCCTTTGCGCACCAGTGCGCATTCCCTAGTACGTACGGTGTACCTCACATTCTATGACGCGTGCGCTGTAGCCCCAATGTGGAACAGCAGAGGTCCGGCGGCCGTACTTCGTGATATGCATGGGTTCTGCAGGCTGGTAAGAGGCAGCCGCCGCGGGCGACGTGGTCGCGAGCATGATGGAAGCGGAATTGGCCATACACAGGCAGTGCGGGTACGTTTCTCCTCCCCCTTCGCGGGAACTTTTTCCATCTGCCGCTGAGTTGCAGATTTTATCTCGGGGGTTGATGTTGCGCAAGGGTGCGTCTTGCACTCTTCCCAATCATTCTTCCTGCTCCTTGTCGCGGTTTGAGGTGGGTGTCAGCGGAGGGCGTGCGTCGCGGTCGCTTCTCGTGTGCGCGGCCCTTCTCGGCAGCTACATCCGACAAATTGAGCCGCGCCATTGCATCTGTCTGCCCGCGGGACCTCCACTGCACTTTGTCGGGGGCGTGGACTTCCATGTATGGGGCACGCTGCGCCAGCAATTAACATTTTACTCGGAGCGCCGCCTGCCTGTGTGCGGATTCGAAGCCCTCGCATCACCCTCTCCTCGTCTCCGCGCCTATCCAAGTCTATTCTAGGCACCCGATGTCATTTTTTCCTATCCTTCGCTCGGATCTCGACCTGACTGCCGCGGGCCGCACGCCGGGTCTCGCTTTTGCTCCGAGCTCGGTGCTCTCCGCCTGTCTGGCAACACCGCATCGGGCGCGTCTCGAACTAGTACAGTCGCAGGTCTAGGAACCTTTCATTCGCGTTCGTAGTACTCTGGGTACTTCTTTCTCGTTCTCTCCTGACGCGAGTAACACTCAGTGTCCTTCCCGAGCCGTCCTCTTCCTCCGTGTCTCTCCACGCACTCTCCTTCAACTCTGAGTCCCCGCAGTCTGGCTTGCATTAGCTTGGTTCCTAGCATAATATCTCCGCGCGCACAAATTAACTCTGCGTCGTTGGTGCTTCGCCTTGGAACGCATCGCCTGACCTGCCAACTTTATGCATCGAAGATCGCCAAAATGTCCCAGACACTCTGACTCCGGATTTTGGTTATTCGCAACTTGGATTCTGCAGACGGCACAGTGGTTGTGTCCCCCGTAATGTGACTTTCTTGTAATCCGACTTGAAATATATTATTGGCGACGATTTAGAATGCGTTGGTGGATATTGGACTTGAATCTGGAAGACCATAGCTGGACTAAATGAGACGATGAGGATCCAGTGATAAGGATGAGGCAGAAATGAGCAGTACCAAAAAGGAACGTGATCTAAGGCTCGACCCCGAGTCGAACGGGAGACCCTGCAAACTAACCCAGATTCTGCCTCACGAGATGCAGGCGCGGTCCCACCGCCGTCGAGCCGGTAGGAGCCCTCATCGACCGTCGTTATATGAGATTGAATTCGTGTGATTTACAAGAGTGTACACAGATGGCCGAATCGAGTGCGCAAGGAGCCAAAAGATTGGCTCGACATTGAGTGGTACGTACCTACACAAGGCAGGTGGACGAGGAGGCAGATTTTAGGCCCGTGGGTCGAGACATGATCCAGGGATAACGAACGGGACGCCCAGTTGACACTCAGAAGTCGGCAACATAAGGCAATGAAAAGATGTCTTCTGTGTCATTCTAAGGCTCGATCCGGTGCCTGCTGGTAGTATTCATTCCTTGAGCAATGAAGGCAGTGGCAGTCCCCCTGCCGTTGAGCCGCAGTTCAGCGGGGGGTGGTCCTTGCACAGGGTACAGAATCACTGAATGAACCACAGCAGATCTCAGTATTTTGATATTCATGTGGAGGACAGAGGGAGGAGCTATCGCGGAGAATTTGGACCTAGAATGAGGGTATCGTAGTGGTGTCCGCATGTGATTCACGATAAGCCGGTGTGCAGAGTATGAAAATTAAATACGCGAGAGGTTCATGGCTCGATCCCGAGTCGATCGGGGAGCACTGCAAAGCGGATCTCATACTCTGTGACAGGATGCTGGTGCGGTCCCTCCGCCATCGAGCCGATAGGATAACATGGGCTTGGCCCGGGTGAAATCTTGGAAAATGAGGTGTGAATCTTATCCTGTGGATTCGATAAAATAATCGGGAGCCTCAGCGAGAACAATGAGGAGATCATGAGTCTGGTCGGCATTGAGGATCCGAGGATGTCCCTGCAGAGGATTCGGGGGAGCTACCACGCTGCTTAGCCTTGCATCAAAAGTTGAGCAACGTCAAAAATTTTGATGCAGTGTCAAGGTTTTCGGAAAGAGCTGTAAAGCTCTCTTTTTTTAGACTTGCGAACCCAGAGCTTCGGAGGCCCGAACGGTGTGCAGGCCCTCAGATGTGTATCTTTAATGCCTCGCTCAGCCCATTAGGGTTTTGTGTGTGCTCCAGTGCTGGGCAGGTACCAGCTCAGCGGGCTCTGGTTGGGCACTATTTTAGAACCTCAGCTGACTCTGCGGCAAAAAAACGGACATATCTCACGGCGTCAAATGGAACTGTCACAGGCTGTACAGAGGCTGCACTGCGCAACAGCTTCGGCGCTTATATAGTACTCATCTCGATCCACCATGTCCTCCCCCCACTCCGCCAAGGCAGCACCCAGTCCACCTCAAATGGCAGGCTACACCATCCCGGTTATCCAAGAAACACTCCCAAGCTGGGAGTCCTGCTTCAGGGCCAGACTGGCTTAGTCCCACGATCCTGGCTGCCAGGGCAATAACAGCTGCTGGAGAATGTCTTCCATTCCCCTACGTGAAAGGTGCCTTTGGAATCGTGGTAATCTTTCTTGAAACCGTCGAGGTTCATTTCACGACTGTCCTCGTCCAGTTCGGGACTAATGATTGTCGTTGCAGAAAGTGACCAATAATCGCGATGACCTGAAGGAGCTCTGTGGCACTGCAATGGAAATCATGACCATTCTGCAAGATCAGATAGCCATGCATAAGGATACAGCTGCAGTGAAGCTGAAGGGTCTGTGTGAGGACTTTGAGAGGTGAATGACACAACTTTCAGATCTACTGCTCATCTGATTCCGTGGAGGTTCCTGCGGGATGTGATTCTTGGAGTCGAGACAATGCAAAAGAAATCAGAAAGCACTCGTGGGCGTATTGCGGAATTTTTCAAGTCTGGTAGCATTCAGGATATGATTGCTAGATACCAGAGAAACATTCAAGAAATATGCTCCCGGCTCAAGGTACCAGTGGATACACTGCTTTGATAAACCCCAGGATTCACCATCATCATTTATTACAGCTCATGGCAGCCATTGATACAAATTTCCAAGTGCACGAAATCAAAGCAGCCCTCGCAACTGGAACATCATCTAGTATTATGCTCATTTGTATAATGTTTATTCAATCTCACCTTTGTTTTAATCAGATGTGTCTGTGATGCAAGGTCGACGGATTAACAATTGCCCTCTGTCTTCCAGAATCTTCCAAGGCAGACAGGTGATCCTTGATAAAATGAGCCTTTTTTTCAACGCAGGTCTCGAGAAACAACATATTTATGTGCTTCATGGACTCGGTGGTGCCGGAAAGACACAGATTGCTCTGAAGTTCATTGAAGATTCATCCCAGTAAGTTGAAGCTCAATGAACAAACACTTGTATGAATAATCATGGGTTTAGCTTCAAGGACATTTTTTTCCTGGATGCCAGCACAGCAGAAACCATTGAAACAGGTCTAAAGAACATTGCAGCATTGAAAAATATTGGGAACTCCTCACAAGATGCACTGAAGTGGCTTGCAAATCAAGATGAAGACTGGTTGTTATTCATTGACAATGCTGATGATCCAAACATCAACTTGCATAGTTTTATGCCCCGGTGTAATCACGGCAATATTGTCATAACATCTAGAAACCCTGGGCTCTGTGTTTATGCTGGATGCCATTCTCAGGTGGTTGATATGGAGGAAACAGATGCTGTGCCATTGTTATTGAAGAGTGCTGCCCAAGAGATTTCACCTGCCAATGAACCAATTGCTGCTGAGATTGTGAAGGTCAGTTGCTATTCGTTCCCTCAGTTGTGTATTCATTACTTCCAAGGTATTATGCTATCTGCCTCTCGCAATTGTCCAGGCCGGAGGATTCATCTCTCAATCTGGAGCCCTTGACAGTTATTTGGATTTCTATAAGCGGAATCGGGCCCAGCTGCTTAGTGAAAAACCTGCTCAGACCCATGACGACTACGTCTGGACAGTATATACCACATGGCAAATGAGTTTTGACCGACTCAGTCCATCAGCGGCCATGCTCTTGCAGCTTTGTTCATTTCTTCATCGAGAAGGAATTTCAGAGGAGATTTTCAGCAGGGCCGCCACATACAAATTCCGACAGTGCATTCCATCCAAAGAAGACTTGCAAAAACCACTGGAATTCCTCTCGCAATTTTTGAGCTCTACTGGTGAATGGGACTCCCTTCGCTTCTTGAAAGTCACAAATGAGCTTAGGGCCTATTCTCTCATCAGCTTTGCTGCGGAGAGGAAATTATTCTCAATCCATCCACTGGTGCATAGCTGGAGTCAAACAACAATAACAGGGCAGCATTCACACCATTCGATTATGGGTGCCATAGTAGGCATGTCCTTCGCAGAAATGCCATCCCAGGATCAGCAACTGGCTAGTCTGAGATTAATTTCCCATGTTGACTCTCTGAGGCATGTCAACCAGCAGGTGGCCATTGATTTTGGCAAACAATATGCAATGATATCATCATGTAGGAAGGTATGAAGAAGCGAAGGACCTTGCTGTTGCTGTGATAGAGAGGGAGACACAGCTTCTCGGTGCTGACCATCCAGACACTCTTTGGGCCATGGGTAATCTAGCATCAACATATTTCCTCCTAGGCAAGTTCCACCAGGTGGAAGAGCTGGAAGTCGTGGTGCTCGCAAAGCGAAAGCAGGTTCTCGGTGATGATCATCCAGAGACTCTTCATTCTATCAGTAATCTGGCTGCAACATATCGAAATCTGCACAACTATCACAAGGCAGAAGAGCTGGGAGTTATTGCATTGGAGAAGCGAAAACAGGTTCTGGGTGATTCTCATCCGGACACTCTGCTGTCGATGGGCGAACTGGCATTGATATATGCAAAGCTAAGCATGTTCCACAAGACAGAAGAGCTGCATTTTGTAGTGTTGGAGAAGCGAAAACAGGTTCTTGGTCATGATCATCCAGACACTCTTTGGGCCATGGGTGATCTCGTATCAACATATCGAAGGCGAGGAGAGTTCCACAAGGCAGAAGAGCTGGCAGCTACTGTGTTGGATAAGCGACAACAGCTTCTCGGTCATGACCATCCAGACACTCTTTGGGCTATGGGTGACCTGGTATCGACATATCAAAAGCTAGGAGAGTTCCACAGGGCAGAAGAGCTGGGAGTTATTGTGCTGGAGAAGCAAAAACAGGTTCAAGGTGATGCTCATCCAGCCACTCTTCGGGCGATGAGTAATCTGGCAACAACATACCGCAGTCTGAACAAACGCATGGAGGCAAAGGAAATTGAAAAGCTTGTGAGACAGATTAGGAAGGCATCTTGAGGCATCGAGAGAAAAATCCCAATGCTTCACTGGACAATAGTTTCTGATGTAGTTCTTCAATTTATTCATACAACCAAAGATTTACTGTAGACATTGAAATCAGTTGCACCGTTCATACTGGCAGTGGTGAGTTGAGTATTTTTACCCGAACCGACAGTGCACAGATCACCAAACTTGGGGAAATGTTAAGAAGATTATTTACTCCACTAGTTTCAGATCTATGTTTTGAGTGCTCAATAAATCTGTCTACAGTGGATACCATTTGTTGACTTACTGGAGAGAGTCTCACTCCAAGATTTACCTTCTTTTGGCGCGAGTTGACAGTGCAGCTAACCCAAAACATATCTTGATCTCGAACTATTATGTAAACTTCGAAGCATGAATAATATAACACTGCTATTCAGTCGTGTTCAGTGCTTAATTATAATGATATTGGATTCTGCTGCGAACGGTGTTCACATTGCGGACGACCATATATCACCAACGTCCCGTTGACCCGGATTCGAAAGCGGAGGAGAGCATGAGAAGATATATGCACTAGATAATCAATATCTCGAGGATCATGATGACCTACTATTGAACCACCTCATTTCTCCTCCCGTGAAACATCAGAATCCGAGAACCCTAGGAAGACGAGGAAAAATCCACTGTTGCCCATGTGCAGCTAGATATTTGGGTTCACCTTGTAAATCCTTATCCCTCATTTCCAACTGACCATTCACCTTGCACTTTTCTTGCAGGTTGAAGGTTTAAATTTGTTGCCCATGTATCAGATTCTGACTCTCGTCCTCAATGCAACAGGTCATAATTCCTGCATGCCAATTACTCCGGCCGTCCATCCATATTACGGGTCGGCGTAGAAAAAGAAATCTACACTAATGCAAATCGGTACAGTGGATGTGGAGTTACCTTGCTTGTCAAGGTCTCTCCACCTCATATTTGGCTCACTTTTTCGTCCTCCCGATGATCCTATATTCCCCGAGGCCCAGAATTGCTCCAGACTCAACCCGTTTGTCAACTCCGACTAAAGTCTGACCCGAATTTACGTCTTCTGTCGAAGCCGTGAGCAAAACTCAGCGCGCAACTGAACCGGTCTCTTAGTTTTATCCTGCAAGCATGCTCTTTGCCGACAGAGTCGGCCCTCCCTACTCTCTCCACCCTCAAAATTGACTCACTTTTCGTCGGACCCGGTGATCCTGAATCTCCCGAGAGCCTAGACTTGGCCTGGATCACCTGATTTACGTCCCATTCCTCAATCGCAAAACTGTCAGTACTCAACTAAACAGAGTCTGACTCCCAACTTATGCCTTACCCTAAATGCAGAGTCCAGCAGAGCAGATTCAAATTACGCGACGTTCCAGATGACTATTTTGTGCCTCAAATCCATCCTCTCCGGAAGTCAAAGCTCCCAATCAGCGCAAGCAGAAGCTGGTGACGCCAAGATAAATACACGTGTGATTGTCGAAAGAAGCTGGAGCTCGCAATGGTCGCAAGCAGGAGCTGGCAACGCCCAAGAGAAATAGAAGCCGGGAGTTGCAACGAGCGCAAGCAGGAGCGGGCGACGGCCCAGTGCACAAAATGCAAAGACAATATTCGGCCCTCAGTCTCATGAATTTGTGCAAGCAAGGTATATGCCGACGGAGTCGGCGCTTCCTAGTATAGTATGGCTGTATGGGGATAATAGTGTTCCATAATTAATCCTTTTCGTTTGCAGAAAATTATGGGCTATATAGTGTGCAATAATTCGGGTCTGACACATGAAAAAGTCACGCATGTTAATTCGACACCAGAAAATTTGTCACAGCTTGGCTCTGCTGTAGAGCTGCCCAAAAATCACACACCATGTGTTGATACGGAAAGGCAGCACAACTTGGTTCCGGATTCTTTCAGTCCACTCTCACTGCACCACCTGGCTTGACCGATCAACAATGACCGGGCTAGTGTGTGGGTTAAAGCGGGGTCAGATCTTGTCCATCATTTTCCGGATGTTAGCTGATTTCCTTTTCTTCTTCTGATCTCTGTGGCCAGCTGTTGGATGAATTAGGGAATTCCATTCAGGAAGCCTTCCCTGCACCGCAAGGATTTTGGATACATCAAATATCCTCCCCGAGAGCTACTGCATTACTATGCCTCCTATGACTGATACGATTTCCAAGAAGTCACATGATTGGTTCGATACTTCCAGACCTTGCAGAATAATTGAGCATCATCATCAGATGCCTTATATTTTGTGAGAACCTGGTCAGTATCGGGATATCCTCCTCTTCGACCTGACTTCAGCCTGCGTGTTTTTGCCAGCCAGAAAATGAAGTGTGCGTTTTCATGGAGGAAGATGTGTCAACTCGTATTTTGCTACTGGTCCTGCCAACTTGAGTGTTTTAAGGTGATTTCGGCTGGGGTGTGCGATAATTTAATTATTGCACAGTATATGTGCCATAGAAAATTCACCTCTGACATGAAAAAACACCCGGGTCTGAATTAGATGTGAAAATTAACACTACCTCTCCTTTCCCAAAAATATTCACACGTGTGCTGCTGCTGTGAAAAAAGTCACCGCCGTGCAGATCAGAAAAAAGAAAAATACACCGGTCCCATTACCATGTCTGTGGGCACACCCTCCAAACCCTCCACTGAAAAGTCACCACCCCCCAATCCGCAAAACATTCACCGGTCACGGAGCGCTTGCCTTAAAAACACCACATTCAAGTAAGCCAGCAAATTCACCAGTCAAGTTCTGTTTGCGAAGCAGACACCACTACCTGATATTCATTGATACAGTTGTCTCCTGTCATGGAGCCTCCCAGTAATAGACCAAGATGCCCCCCCCCCCCCCCGTCGCTGTCCACACCAACGACCTCCTCATGAACACCGCAGGAAGCCTATGTTGAATCATATGTTAGATCTACTAAACTCAATTATCGTAGGTGCAGACCTACGGAGAGATAGATTGAAAAGATGACGGCATCATCAGTGTCGATCTCTCGGTAGCATGGCAGTCAATGGAGTCTGTCCTGACAGCTCAATATCTGGGTACATCTGAGATTAGGCGGATAAAAATCTGTGTTGATTTGACTGTATTATCCCTAGCTGAATATTCCCAATTCCATTCGGGATCAGGAGAGTCGTATAGTACCTCGTCACTTCGTAGGATGAGGATCTTCGTCATTTGATTGGGAAAATTCGTCGGATGTCTGTGCAAGTTCGTGAGATCAAAACTAAGCGAAGGAAAGTTCGTCAGAAGGGATCGCGTGCTCCAGAAACTGTGCAAATTCGTGAGGACAAGGTGGAAGCTCGTGAGGACAATGTGCAAGTTCGTCGCAAGCCCGATCGTTCCTGTCATGATTGGATGATGCGCCCGATTCTTGTCCTCTCCCACCATCATCTCTCTCGTCCCGCCTTCCCCCCGCACGCGATGGACGAGTGGCAATATTCACAGCCGCACTGGGACCGCAGCAGCGAGGCACAGCGGCGGTATGCTCCCGCATTTTTGGGAGCGGCGGTATGCTCACCCCCTCAGACAACCGCCGCGCATCAGCTCGGATCCAGCGGCCTCATCATTTGCATTGCCCGGTACGTACACACGCTGTCGATTCATACCACGCTCATGGTGTTCCATCCCCAGCCGATTCTGGTTATTCGTCTATCGCCGCAACACCGTCCTTCAATCTCGCTGATTCTGGCCACCCGACCCAGCTTCTACCATCCAGTGCGTGTTACGCCGTTCTTCAGGGTTGCCCTGGCAACAACTCTTTTCAGATTTATTTCCTGGCATGTCGCAGTCCGCCTTTCATGCCAATATCTCGGCACCCGCCCTGAGAGATGCCGCGCCGCTCTCTTAGCCGGCGCAGTTCTCATATCAACCCAGCGGATCCGACTCCGACGACCCCTCGGTACAGCCACACTGGGATGATTTTGTTTCCAGGTGCGCCAGTTGATTCCATTATTTACCCATGCGTGCAGCTGAAAAAAATATGCCCGGCCTCTACAGTCTTCAGCGCGCGCCGGCTCGAATCTCTCCCATGGGGTCGGGTGCTGGGGATTTCTTTAATGATGGCTATGGGTTAGATCTCCACTTAGTGCGGTTTTCATCCAGCTGAATGTCCGCTTTCAGCATCGATCTCATGGCAGATTATGGGTGATTCTACGGTCTCTGCTAGTCCGAGCCGGTGATGAATACACAAGCTCAAGATCGTCCGCTCCACCCTCCAGCGTTCCTGACGATGACGGTTGGTCATCCCGGTGCATCTTCTATGTGTTCTTGAATGATTTGGCACCATTTAACAACTCCCAGCGGGTGGTCATCTAGCAGTTCACGTCCGGTCTCGGCGGCACCGTCGAGTATCTATGGCGACCTAGTCAAAAATAGGCCAGTGGATTTACGCCGCCTTTGTTGTGGGGTTCATACTGATTTTCTGTCGCCAGCCCACCAACTGTATCTGTTGAAATAGAACCGTGGAACGATGCGCACTGGACGTCCGATGACCCATTGTATGTTCGCTCAGACCGGTATCTCGATGGGCGTCATTGAATCTTTCAAAAAGTAAGTAATCCTTCAATGGTGTGAACGTCGAACTTAATCCGAGACCGAGATATGAAGAACTCGACGTCCGAAGAGCTGAAGAGATCGAACTTCGCAAATCGACTGCAGTGCCACGAAATGCGTGCAATAAGGTATCACAGCGTTACGCTAACCGGACAACACGGCAGACCCGAAACTCCGATAAGGCGAGACGCGCTCACGCTGCCGACTCGAACATCGCCGCCTTGCAGGCGGAGTTGTTGGAAATGAAAGAAGAGCTCACAGCCGCCCGCGGCGATGCTAAAGTAAGCATTTATCTGTGCGGTCCTTCATACGACTCAAACATTCTCACACAGGCTGAGCCGTCGGCGGACGCCGCTCAGCGTGTTCGTGAGCTTGAAGCCGCAGCAGTGGGCCTTGAAGGCAAGCTCAAATTGACCAAGGCCGAGGCCAAGGTAATACAGGCTTCGTTCACGACGGTGAGCTTGATGCTTACGTCGTGCTAGTCCAGTTCGTCAGGTAGAGTTCGTGCGCCTAAAGCCGGTGTTGGCGCCACCACGTTGAACGTGACTGCCCCAACAGCCAACGACGTCGGGCCAGCACTGGGCGCAACCGCGGCGTTGCCAATGCCCATGTCCTCTGAGTTCCTCACATCCGCGCCGACAGCTGCCGAAGGTGGCTCGGACGTTGCCGACGTGCGTCGTCTGTCAGCACGCAACCGCACGCAAGCAGACTTGTCTGGCACGGCTCGCGTGTCTTCCAACAAACGTCAGAAGAAGCTTGAGGATCCACTGGCTGGGTGGGTAATGCAGGATCCCGACGCCGGCGAGAAGCTCACTGGGCACGAGTGGGTCGAGCGCAATCCGGAGGAGTTTGCACAGCGTTATAAAAAGGACCACCAACGCTATCTTCAATACCTTGCACAGTCGGTTGATTCGTAGATAGATGTTTGTTGATCCTAGTATGCACAATTGACACCATCTCAGTGTCTGTTCAATTTACGTCGGGAATCGCAGCGCTTATACTTGCTTTTTTGAACCTGGAATACTCTAGACTTTTTCCATATCCACCCTTCATTCTTCGAGGAATCTTGCCTCCTGCCGCTTGCACGCCGACAGTCGAGCGGCCGGAACTTGCCGGAGCTTGCGTCGAATCAAACAGTCGATTCGACACAAGCTCCGGCCCGTCAGAAACAGCGATCACATGATCCCCCTGTCGTCCAAGTAGTACATAGAGCAAGTGTTCAGTCCCTAATTATGCAAGGGGGATTGAGATAAAAGCCCTACGAACTGATTTGTGTCGGTTCAAAATATCTGTACGGCGCCCCTCATCTTTTCTCCTATTTTCTTGTCATTTTGCGACCACAGATACTACAGCACGTGATCGTGACATGTCCAAGAGGTTTCGAAGGTTGGACGTGTCGTACAGTCCCATTAACTCCGAGACTCAGAGTCAAAGCTCCAGAATATGAATGCACGTGATTCACAAATGATGTATACTAGTTGCGCTGTTGCCTGCGGCAACTTTTTACCCAACGAGGTTGCTTATTTAATATTCACGGTGCCAAATTTAAGCTTGCAAAGTGAGCTGCCTTAACTGACGAAGTTGCTCATTCTCAATGCCAAATTTGACATGTGACGAACTTACTTTGCAAGCTGACGAACTTGCGCACCACCTGACGAACTCTCACGTTCCTACGAAGTGACAAAGTATGTGAGGGCTCCGAGATCAGCTATCACAGGAACATATGCGTATGCTCGGGATGAAATTAAATCATCGCAGTGAACCGTGAAGCACATGGACAAATTCCAATTGGCATCGGATTTTTAGTATAGGATCCTTCCGATCGGGATGCAATTTCTATGAGCCAGCAATTTGCATTGCATTGAGCAAGAAAGAGATGTGGCCTTAGTCTTAGAAGTATGTGGGATCCCTCATTGGCTTCCGCGTGGCCGTTTGGTGTTGTCGCGAAGCACTGTTTTCAGATCTGAAGGTATGGGGATGGTATTAAGCTGACCTATAGATGTGAAATTGGATGAAAAGATGTTCACACAAAATAAATCAAAGGATCGGAAAGTGTATGTCCTTGTGGCTTAGAGCGCAGGTTTATAACGTGGGAGTGTGAGGAATTTTGGCCACGACTATGGAGAGCAAATTGGGCTGCAATACCACTGAAATGAGCGTGAACTGTCCAGACATGCTGGCTCAATTTTATCTTGCATCTAATAGTTCGCTTAGTTCGGTGGATGACTCCGGAATCCAAGACGAAACTTTATGAGGGTTGAACAACCTGGCCAGCTGACTTGAACCGCATGGAGGACTGCGCAACACAAGGGACTATCACAAACTTGAAGCAATGGCCAACTCAACAAGGTGCATTGATGTTTAGCAGGCAGAGTAGAAAAGTTGGTAAGGAGAAGAACCAGGATGAACCCCCATCCACTTCTCAAATAATGGGACCACAACCACATAATCTCTAGCGGAGGGGGTATACTACCTCCACTATTCATAGAACCCCCTGGGGCGATAGGGAGCAGGGAGAACTCAGCCACATAGGTGGTGTTTTCATTTGCTGTGGGTCATAGGGACCTGTGAATCATTTCCAGAGGAGTTGGTCGAGGGTAACTATATGGTTCCAGGGCTGTGAATGCAATTTCATGAACTTCTCCAAACTTCGGAGCTGTGAATTTTTTTTCCAGAGGTATCGGAGGTGGTGCATTTCGGAGAGATGAGGGGCTGCGATTTTTTTCCTAGTACATTCCAGCAGGGTATGTTGGAAAGATGGGGGTGGTGAACTTTTGTGGCAGATGCAGGATAGGTGTGCTTATATCTGTAAATTTCCTGAAGGTGGTGCGAATTTTCGTCAAAACAGGGTAGGGTGTGCGAAAAAATGTTAACTAGTGTACCAAATAATTATGGTACAGTATATGCACTATGGGGGTAATACTGTAACATTATTATCCCAAATTTCTCGAAAATTTACACACCTGTTTCCAATATCTACACAGCTGTTCCTGAGAGTTACACCCCCGTTTCATACATCAAAACACACACATAGAAAATTTTCCACAAGTGGAAATATGTAAGAAAAAATGCACAGGTTGGTTTTTGAACAAACTCCACTGGTTGTTGCTTTCATTTTTTTCTTTAACACCACTCTCACCGGTACAAGCTCCTACACACCTTTTGATTTCAAAAAGATTCACTGCTTGGGTCACACATCGGAAAAGTGTACTGGTTCCTCCCTTGCATGGATTCGCCACTGGTAAGTTCAGTAGTATAGTAGTTCAATTTGAGCCCCAGGAGCGAAGTGCGTATTAGGATCAAATGATGACTGATCGCCGGCTGAATGTTAGTGGTTTTTATCGCTGCCACTAGAGGTGGAGGAAGTGTCCGGCCCTGCCTCTCAATGGGTCCTGATGAGTTGAGCCATCTTATGTAGCCTAGGGTTAGCTTCCCAAGGGTCTCCGGCAAAATGTAGTGTCAATGGCTTGTTGGTGGCACTGCGCGCCATCCCATTCCGTGCGAGTCAATGACTGAAGGACTTCATACTGATAGATGACCCACATATAAAAGAGACCCTCAGTTGCAGAGAAAATACTACACAATAAATGTGTACATTGGGCACGTACTCTGGGGCTTAAAACATGAATAAAATCTGTTGTTGCAGCCATGCTTCACCTCCTTATGCCCTGTATCGTTGCAAGATGCAAATGGGCTGCCACAGTGCGGCGCTCCGATCTGAGGATCAAATGCACTGACGGTGCTCTGATGGCCGGTCACCGCACTGATCCTGACATAAAAATAAGGCTAGGTAAAATATACAACCCAGTGTTTTTATTTTGGAAGGAACCAGGGGTGGGCATATTTTTTGGCTAGCAGAAACACCTAGATAAGTGGAACCAGCCATGAATTTTATACCAGGTTTGAAGGTGTGTATATTTCCTCTCCAGCATGCTGTGCTAATTTCCGGCAAGAACCTTCAGCTATGTAAATTTATTTGCCATGTCACCCACCACCTGTGTTCTTTTTCCAAATGACAAGGGTGTGTCAATTGCACCGTGGGCATGTGAACCTGTGTATAAAGATGAAATGTCGGCAGGTGGTGTCAATTTTATCCAAAAAACACCAGGTGGTGCAAAATATTACAGCCATATGGCACATATACTGTGCAATAATTAAATTAGCGCACACCTCAGCTGCAACCGGCTTAAACACTCACGTTTGGAGAACTAGTAGCAGACTGATGCAGGTTAACACATTTTCTTCTGTGAAAACACACCCTCATTTTCTGGCTGGCAAAAACACGCAGGCCGATGCCAGGGCAAACAGTAGGATATCTCAATACCCACTAGCCTTACAAAGATGAAATAAAATAAGGGATCTGATGATGCTCAATTATCCGTGCCATTATCGAACCAATCATATGACTTCATGGGAACTGTACCATTCGTAAGTTGAAGAGGTACAGTAGCTCTGGGGAGGATATTTGATGTAGCAAAAATCTTGAGGTGCAGGGAAGGCCTCCGATGTGAGCTTAGGAATCAACCAGAGGCGTCCGTTGTGGTTACTCGAGCGGCTGACACCAACCATGTGAGCTGCAAAATCCATAGCAGCCAGCAATCCCCAGTAGAACGGGAAGATCGGGCTGGATAGCGCAAATAATTGAGACATCGCAGGGTGCGGGGTGGAGAGCGTGCGAACTCCGCACCCTTATACAAGCCGTTATTGTCACGTGTCGCGGTTCCAATTGTTGAGAGTGAAAAAATTGGTGGGAATGGCTCTGGATGCTGAGAAATTGTATTGACAGCTATGTTACATTGAGCTCCTTCATTTGGAAGTTGTTACACTGGTTTATCTGTGAGATGGAGTGAACATGAATAGGGGTATGGTTCAGATCTGAAACCTGTGTTCTTCAAATTTTCTATGCTCTCCCCGTCTATCGTCTAAGCAACACTTAGAACTGAGGTATTCAACTTGGTACTAATTGCTTCTCTGTATTTCCTTTAGATCTCCCGCGGCGAGTTGAAAAATTGTGTCCGTGAGCTCAGCTACAGGTGCATGGAGTCCAGGGACCATAGTGTACAATCAGTGCCTGTACACTTCGATAATTCCTGGGCCCCGGTGTTCCTAAGCTGGACCGGCCGTGTATCTACCTACTTACCTACCCCAAGAGGTGAGCGATCGGTCTGATCTTAACACAGACCTCCTTGACGGGACCCCCAAATCCGGATGGCGGAAATCACCGAGCGACTTTCATCGGTCTACATCTTCGACTTTCCGCTGCGACTTCAGAATTAACTGAATGGATTCAGAGTTTTGGCTACCCCCCCATTTGTGCATATTCTCCGTCGATTCAGCTCCTTAGATTATTTTATTCTGCTCGCTGCTAGACACAGTTGATTTTACAATGCTTTTCGGCAGACTTCGGCATGCTTGAGTCCACAGATGAGGTGACGTCATGACCAACACACGCGACTAGATACTTAACTCCGGCGGGACTCACTTAACTTGGTTTTCTGAGGGAGGGGCTGCTTACATACCCCCCCCCCCCCCCTTGACAGCTGTCACCGACAAAGGGAGGTCTGTCAGGGACTTTAGTACCGCTCACAAGAGGCACGCGGGAATTCCCGATCGCACACAGACCTCCTCAGAGACTCCCCCAAACGGGGATTGTCACGTGAATCAGCTACTTTTGAGCCGCGACATCGTAAACTTTTGCATTGAGCCCTAGTTTAAAGTCAGATCGCTCCGATATTTGGGTTACCCTCCCATTCTCATACATAATACATGTCCCTGTGTGCTCAAAATATTTTTTCTTCGGCCTTTAGACATCGAAAGGAATATATTATGTTCAAGATCAATGATGTAATTGCTATTACTCACTGCACTATTTTAAACATTTTGTCATGGGGCGGCCTCCGACATCACCGAAAATAGAGAGGTACCCCCCGGCCCGCGATCCGGACCCTCCTCCTCGTCTGCACAGCATGCTAAAACTGTTGGAGGTTGATGTCGGCAATTCTAGTCCCGCGTGCCTCTTGACCGCTCACCTCTTGACCTACCCGAACTCGATGCTTCTCAGGGCTGTGCGATCAATGTCTGGCTACTTCTCCGGGGTCTCCCGAGCTGGATCAATCCATCAAACTCGCAACTTGCTCGCAACTGTGGTTTATGTATCCCGCATTCCCTTCCGACCCTCTCTGCCGCATCTTTCCCCCTTTCGCTTGCTGTGGGCCTTGATCTTTCTCTCCGATCAGCAAGCCCCAGCGTTTCTACCTGGCTCTCCGTGCAATCTCGATTATTGTGGGCCCCTCCATTAAACTTCGGCACGCGGTGGCCTCTATTACGTGCAGAACACATGTTGAGCCAATCACCCCGTCTAAAGACCGCCTTGTGTATACACATTCATCTCTACGCCCACGATTGTCCACGACAATGTCCTCTGCACCAAGACCCTCTCGTCAGTCCGAGTCCCGGTCCTCATTCTCTGGTAACGCAATTTCGCGGAAAATTCCTCCCCCCACTCAACGAGTCCGGACATAGACGCTGCAATTACCACCACGAGCTCACGCTCTAAGCCCGCCAGCAGCACATCCGCCAGGAATGCCACACTCGCCGCCCGTAACAGCTAGGGCTCTAACCCGTCCGACCCGTACGACGGGTCGGGTATTTACGGCCGTTTTTGACCTGACCCATACCGTACCCGACCCGTAGAGAAAGTCCTCGGGAGCCCCTACGGCCGGGTCCCGGCCGTACCACGGGTTACGGCCGTAGCGACGGGTCTGGTCGCACATTTCCTTTTTTGGGATTCCGGTTGCGTCTTGGGACTGCTGTGTGCGCGCCAGGCACTCCTAAATGAAGGTTGGGGTGCTCGCATGGATGTTTTAAACACCTGACCTAGCGAAATCTTCTCGGGGACTCGGAGAGCAGCAACTCTTGAATTTTGATGGGGACTACGGAGAGTATCAAGCTCGTCGTTCGCTGCGATGTTCGATGGTTTCAACTATGAAAACCCCAAAATCTTGCTCAATGCATATAAAAACCAACATCTGGCTCTTGAAAACCACTGATTGAGGACTATTTTAAATTCGCGTCGCGAGGTTAACACCAGCCATTAGCAAACGGGTGGTCTACACACCATCAATGAGAGCTATGAAGCCCGACGAATTATCGGAGGTCACGAAACCACATTTGGGCTCACTTTAGGCTGGTACGCACCGCTCCCTCTACCTAATTTCGTTCCTTTATAGGTTAACCCGTACAACCCGTAGACGGCCGGTTACGGGTGACCCGTTTACGGGTACACCCGTCCCGTAGCCGTCCCGTAGAGAAATACAATCTTTAGCTCTACGGCCGGTACCCGTACCCGTAAAACGGCCCGTGAACCCGTGGGCTACGGGAACGGGTGAGAGCCCTAGTAACAGCGCCTTTCTCCAAAATTTGCTCACAAGATTACCGCTGCGTGCCGGGCAGCTCGCCTTGCTGCTAGATTTCGTCAGGAATGGACATCTGGTGCGAGTCGCCAAAGCCGTGATGGCGTTTATCAAGGCGCACCGTTGGGAAATTCTCTGGTCTCTGGCCACCATCGTTGGAATCGGGCTCATCATCAACCCTGTGGCGGTGATTGGATTTGGCGCGATGGGACCCATAGCAGGTACGTAGGAGTTTGACTGCATAATGCGGGAAGCTTTTGCTCAAAATGTCCTAGGGACCATCGCCGCGGGCTGGCAGGCCGCTATTGGAAACGTGGCTGCTGGAAGTCTGTTTGCGTTCCTCCAATCCGTCGGGATGGTTCACTTTGTTACTATCCCTATTGTGGGGGTTGCGGTCGCTGGTAGTGGGGCCGTGGCTCTGGCTAAGGTCACGGGTGCCTTGCAGCCTGCGTCTCGTTGGGTTCAGAGAACGGCGACAAGTGCCTGGCAGTGGCTGATGACCCGCAGGTCTTGGTAAGTTCTATCTTGTGGCTCACCGTTGCATTTGAATCTTATTTTACGCGGTTAGATTCATCCCTATGATAGTCGTCGTCCGCGAACCTCCACCTTTATTTCCATGTCCCTCCATGTCAGACTCGGATAGTTGCTTTGAATACTATGATCTTCACTTGTGGGGAAAGGACATGAAACTCGTCGCCGTCCGGAGGAACCTGGTTCTAAAGGCTCATGAGCGGGAACTTGCTAGACGGTAAGCTGTCCGGGTCCCGGAATGTTATTTGACCTTGTCTGGTTGGCTGGTAGGAGCCTCAGTGACCCAACAGTTTTAGAAGCTCCAGCAGACGTTCCAGATGACATGGTTATCGACGAGTGGGTGACTTCCCGTAAGATTTAAATCATCTGGCGCAATTTCGGGACACTTTTGAGGGTGCCAGTGATGGGGTTAACGTTGATGGACAATATTCAAGCTAATTAACATTATCGTTCATGTCTCCCGCAAGAAGATAATACATTTATTCGACCAGAACAAGCAAGGTTGGCCTCCTCTGTACACCACATCTCACTGGAGCGTTTTCCCAGTGTCTCATGCAAAGGAGGCTGTTTCGGAGAAGATTGTGCCTAAGTACACTACACTACGAAAGCACTGCACAAAGCGAAAATATCTATTAACGAGGAAGGCAACGTAGATGGAAAAGGAGCGATTAGCGCTCGAAGAATATGCGGCGCCTAATCGGGCGCTTATCCCCTTCAGCACTAGCCTCGCGGGTGGGTGGGGCAGGCAGCGGAGACGGGTCCTCTGCGTCGATCTCAGCAATCCGCGCGCGCCACCCGCCATTCGACGGCGGCTGGCGCGCCGCACGGATGCGGTCTCCCAGCGCGCGGCTGCTATCCGCTCCATGACCCCAGTCCCAGTCCCACTCTCGTCGCCCGTGTCCGCCGCGGTGCGCTCTCCGCCCACGCCCACACCCACACCCCTACCACTCGCGGTCTCCTGCGTACCCAGGGCCACGACGAGCGCGCCCACGCGTGCGAGCAGCTCCGTCTGCTCGCGCATGATCCCGCTGAGGGCTGTGAGCGTGGGGGCGCTCGGCGCGGGCGTGGAGGGCGCAGAGGATGCAGAGGGCGCGGAGGGCGTGGTGGCGACGGCCGCGAGGCGCGTCTGCAGCTCCGCGAGGCTCAGGCCCTCCGCGATCGCGGCGCGCGTGGAGGCGACGATGTCGCGGGGTGTGGAGGTGACGACGGGCACGGGCGCGGGGCTCAGTGGGGCGGCGAAGACGACAGTGCTGGTGTCGGAGGTGGGGGACGCGGGGGGTACGACGTCCGTGGGGATTGGGAGTCTCTGCGCCACGCGGGAGGCGCGCGGAGCGGACAATAGCGACGACGCTGCGCGACGCCACTCCGCCTCCGCTTCCTCGTCCACAGGGGCGAGTGGGGGGAACTCGTCCTCATCGTCCTCATACGAGGCGGGGGCGCGCTCCCCCGCGTCTGCGTCCGCGTCTGCAGGGGGCGGGGCATCCTCGACCCGCGCTGGTGCGGCTTCCTGCGGCGGTGAAGACCTCACGCGCAGGGACGCGATGTGCGCGCGCACGTCCGCCGCCGCCGCGTCGAGCGCCACGACGCGCACGCCCAGCTCGTCGAGGTGGCGCGTTAGCTCGCGCACGCGTGGGTCGGGGGCGCGCGTTGGTGCGGGTGCGGGTGCGGGTACGCGCGGCGTCGGGTGCGCGTCATCAGCGGACGGCAGGTGCTCTGCGAAGACGCGCGCGCGGAGCCCGTCGTCATCAGGCCCGGCGTCCGCGCGCGGGCCGGCGATGGGTGCGGGCACCGCGTCGAGGACGATCCGCTCCATGGCTGCCTCGAGGCGCGCCGTGACCGCGCGCACGTCAATGTCGCGCGGGGCGGGCGGCACCGCGCCGTGCGGGTGGAACCAAGCGCCGAAGCCGTCGTCGTCGGGGATCAGCGGCGGCATGTCGTCGAAGCGCGCCGCGGCGGGGCGTGATACCCACGAAGTCGAGTGGGGATGCGGGAGTGCGGGGCCCAGGGCGTCGCGCAGGTGCTGTGCCGCGCGCGCATGGGCGGTGGGGGCAGTGAGCGTGCGGAGATACTCGCTCATGCTCATCGTGCCCTCGCTACCGGCGCCGCTATCCGAAGAAGCGTCGCCGCGAGTCGGAGAGCGAGGGACATCGCGCCCCGCGGGCGGGGAAGCGCCTGAGGACGTGGATGCGGAAGCGCCGTCAAGCCCGAAATGGCGCTCGAGGCTGGCGTGGCGGCGCAGGGTGCGACGGCGGACGGGGCGGGCTGGGACTGTGGGAGCCGCGGGGGTGGTAAAAGAAGATGCCGTCGGCGAACGCAGAGGCGGCGGGACGGGCGAGGGGGGGATAAACGGTATGTCGCCCGCGCGCGCGACGGGGGAGTACGGGCTGCTCGTGATGGCGACGTGGGAGGGCGCGCAGGCCGCGAAGGTATCGAAGGTCGGGAGCTCTCTGCATGGAATCGAAGGTTAGCGCAAGGATACGCGCGAGAAGCAGGAGCACGTACCGTGTCCAGTCATTTTGCGCATCGTGCAGCGGGGACGACGCGGGGGTGGATGCGGAGCCATCTTGAAGGGAGGATGAGCTGCGGGCGGGCGAGACGGCGGTCGTCAGGAAAACATAGCCGTCGCGCCCGGCGCTGCTGGGCGAATGCACGCTGCAGTAGTTTTGCCGGGTGCCAAGCGCATTGCCACTGCGAACACGTTAGTTTCAGTTATAACGAGGGGCAGAAAAGATCTGGGAAGGGAGGGATGCTTAACGAAGAAAAGAGGTCAAGATCAAGAGTGGGACACATTTCTGAAAGTCACATCTCCACAAACGAATCCGTGAAGAGTGAAGGAAAAATGGAGACGACGCGGCAGTGGAAACCGCGAGAGTATGGAGCTCAGTCTATCGGATGAAGATCGAGACGAACGCAAAGGAATGAAAGAGTTTGCTCACCACACAGCACAGCCTAACCTGCTAACGATGCACTCACACGCAGATGTCCCGCCGTTCTTGAGATCAAGCGATTCCGCCATCGCCGATGGAAAGTACTCTGTGTCCAACGGCACCGCTGTCGACGCGAGCCCATCCTTCCACCCAAACCAACACTGGTTTCGCCGCATCATGGAGACAGCCCCGTGTACCTGCGCGCCACAGCCGTTGGAACGCGACCGGGAGTTCCTCCTGCGCGGGGGAGGCGGGGACAGGTCTTCAGGGAGTATTTGAAGAGCCCAGGGCCGATATTCGTCGTAATCGTCCATGAAAATATCGCTCGAAGTGTCTGGATCGCATGCACCGCAGTAGATGGTCGCGGATTCGATTGTAGGAGCCCGCAGAACGACAGCAGGACGCCTGCGCAGACGAGACCCTTCAGCAAAAGTCGTCGAGGGCAGAGCATCGGTACGCACAAGCGGCGGCATTTTTTTCGAAAGTGGAGGAGGAAAGCGGCGTCACGGTGTGGCTGTGTCCATCACGGACACCTTTGTGACTCCCGCTCGACTCCCGCGCCACCGCCCAGCTCCGTTGGTTTATTCCTGCTCGAGAACGACTGGAGCCAGAAATACGGCGGCATGCACAAGCAATTTTGACGATTCTTCAATCTGGATGCGCCGCGGGACTCGGTCGAAATTCAACTGCAAGGCTTCACGTTTCTTCACGCTGAAACTGCGAACAAGACGAGGGCTACAATGATATGTGTCTCATTTAGGACTTCCTGGGAGCTGCTTCTTGGTGTCTACACACTCTGCGGCGAGTACTAGTCTCGAATTTTAGGCGGTAGGGTGTTGCGCTCGAAGTGTGTTCCAAATATCGCGGGCAGGCAAAGGGCCATCACTCGGAACCAACAATCTTGCAAATGAAGCCATTGCTCAGGTTCGGCGAGCGGACCTGCGAAATAGGCCTTTGTCCCGGGCGATGGAACGGATTAACCGTCACCGGGCGCGTCCGTTGTCTCACCAGCTGCTGATGCATGTTCTCCCCGGGCGAGAAACTCCGAGAGGCGTTGTTCAACCACTCTGGGATGTGGTCAGCGCACATCTGGGCGCTCTGCTGTGCGTAGTCCGTGCATGCGAAGGGAATGCTCGCCCTGGGAGCAATCAATCATTCCTGAATTAGTTCCCCAACCGCACCTCAAGGGCAGACAAGAGTCGGAGACAACTCACATCGTCGCACACGAAACCACCTCGTACCACGTACTATACGACAGGATCCCCGCGTTAAGGGCCACGAGCGCATCGGGGTCCTTTGGTGCGAGCATCATCACGGAGCGCTCCCACACACCCGTGAACGGGCGCAGCTGCAGAGCGACATTCCGTGGTCGCGGCGGCGGGTGGTAGAGCGATATCGCGATGGAGCCGCCGCCCGTGGGGCGCGGGGCGGTGTACTCCCAGACCGGCCCATCGCGCGCGGCGATGGAGCGCGGGAAGCGCTGCTTAGCGTGCCCCAGGAGGCCGTGCGCGGCGGGCGAGAACACGGTGAGGTTGATATGGGTGTTGGGGAGGAGGAGTGCAAGTTCGGAGAACCTTGGGCCAGGAGAGGTCAGGACCTGTTGCGCGGCGGAAAGAGAACAGGACGACGAAATAACGCACAGCGGGAGGTAGTTCAGCTCGGTCTCCGCTCCGAGGTAATGCACATCCACGACCTGCTTCTCTCCCAACGGATGCTGCAAATCCACCACCTTGAGCGTCTCTGTGAGGAGGTAATAGGTCGTCAGGACGTGATCCGTGAGGACCGCCGCAGGAGACTCGAGGCTCAGCCCGCGCCAGTCATACCATGACTTCCAGTCCTTTACTTGACCCGGGCGGGGACGCGCCGGCGGCGGAAACCCGCCCGTGAAGAAAATATGGGGGATGAGCGCCTCATCCTGAAGCTTCCACCCCTCAAAATCCGACAGCCATTCCTCCAGTGCTAACATCATCGCACCGTGCGCATATCCCGTCAAGTGTGTATTGTCTTTAGGCTGCATGAGCGGCTGCGCGCTGGCGCCGTAGAGGGGATCGTCGCTGACGTCGTGTGGATGAATCCGTTCGGGGACGGCCCAGAAGCCGGCCACGCGGTAGTCGGAGTCCAGCACGTCGAATCGCGCTTGCAGAAATTTGTTCGAGAAGGTTCCGTCGCGCTCGATGCGGCCCCAGGGAAACTGGTTAAGCTGGGCATGGAAGTAAGGCAGCTGCGGCATATATTCGTCCTGTGCAGCCCCAGGATCGTTATATTTAATTTCGGGAATGCACTACGCAGCAACGGCTGAATAGAATCGCGTACTCTGATTACTTTGCACCAGTCTTTGTGATACACGCCTGGTCGCTTAGGCCTTCCGGAGATGGGCTTCCAGTCGGCGGTTTGGCACTGGCATCAAAATTTAAATCGGTGCGGGTAAGTGCGGAAGAAGCGCAGGGGGCTTTACCTCTTTGCTGCAATAGTAGTTGCCCTGTTGAAAGTCATTCAATCGCCAATTCTGTAGTAAGTATACGGAGGGAGTTTACCAGACATCCTGAGCATCTCTTGGGCTAACGAATGCCGATATTAGAGCCATCCGCGCCGTCAATGAGCGGATGCTAACTTACCGTCCATTTGTCTCCGCTGGCACTCAAGCATGGCTTGCCGCATTTCACGTAGGAACACTGAACGACGAGTTTATCAGGAAGGCAGCAGTGTTCGTGCAAAACCGAACAACGTACCACAGTGCCGATCGAGAGGCGGATTTCTCTCTGAGCGGCAACGTCGCCTGCATTCACGGCGTCTTCAAATTTCTTTGCCACTAAGCAAACATCTGTATCGATGCATTGGAGGCTAAAAAGGGCGACATACTTTGTCGAATGTACTGGAATTGCTCTGAGTTGGCGGAATCCATAGCTTCGAGCATTCGTCTCTCGTGTGGTGTGATATCTGTGGTCTCATCCATGGGGAGAGCTGTCGGGACAGGCCTCCTGAGCGCTGGAGATTGTGGCTGAACCGCCCGGTCGCCACGGAGGGACACCTGCGTGCTCGCATTATCGGGCTCAGCGGCTGGAGGCTGCAGCCTCCATGTGAGCTTTTCGCGGATTTTCAGAATCAATCCTAGAAGCCAAGGTGTCGATTTCCAGCGGTTCCTCGGGGTGGTGAGTGATAAGGGGTGTGTTTTTCAACTTCGCATAGACAAGAAACGGGAGAGCTAGTGCGAGCACCGTGAGGAGCAGCGAGATCATGGAGATGAAAGAAGAGAAGCAGAGATCAACACGTGCGTGCTGTTGACACTTGCACCACCTTGTGTTTCGGCAAGCGATGCCGAAGACTTGCTTGTGCTTGTTCCCCGCTCTGATCCGAAAGGTCGCTCTTGTCTCACTCGTCGACGTCTCTGCCAGTCTCTGCTTTCTCTGCAGACTCCTTGCGATCCCACTCGCGGCGTAGCGCTCAATGCTCACCAGTCGGGCGCGCGGCGTTGCAAAGGAGCAAATTCACAAGGCACTGACATCCGCCGCTCCTCCAGAAGTCCTTTTCGGATTCCTTACACGGGCCCACCGTTCTAATCGAGCTTACGGGCTGCCATTGAGTTTGAGGCTCTTAACGGCTCTCTGGACCTAAGGAACGACTCTCGTTGATTTCTCCGCTTTCGATGCTCGCGTGCTTGGCTCCATGGCACACGACTCCCCGTTCGCGCTTCCATCTCTGCCAAATACAAATGCCCTTGTGCACTACTTATCGGTGTGTCCCCGATCGACTCGTTTCTATTCCAGGGTGCAGCTGGAGCTTCATATCGGCTCGATGGCGGTGGGACCGCGCCTGCCCCTTATAATACGGAAGAATATAATTAATAGACAGGATGTGCAAAGCCGCACAGAGCCGCATGCGGCTTTTGTGCATTGTGCAAAGCCGCGTGATAAACCAAAGGATTTATGAGCGGATCCTTGGTCATTCCGATGAAATCTGAGTAAATTAGGTGCTATGCAGTACACTGGACCACTTACCTAACATAAGGTGCACCACTTTCACGTTGTTATTTGGTTTTGCCACAGCCGCTGTGCGGCTATGGCTGCAATTGTCGGAAAAACGGCCTGATGCTTGCAACGGATTTATACTGAATACGACCTTGCAATGGTATATATTGTATCCGCAGAGTGGATTATATTGGATTGTAAGTTGATATGACCCATCTAAATATATATGTGCAGTTATAAGGTCGTGGAATCTTTACGGTGGTTTACAGCGGTTTAAGGTGGCTTTATAAGCCGATTTCACGAGTACTGGTCCTTTGGTGAACTCTTGGCCGCAGATTGGACACTCCTCGGGATCTGTGGGTTTGCAGCGCGTGCGTCTCTTTGCTTTTGCAGGCATAGTGGTGGGGCGAAGGACTCGGAACGAGAGCTGTCGGGCATGTGATGGTGGATCAACGTAATCTGCATCGCTTTCTCGCTTGACAGTGATTGACACTGCTTCGACTTCTTTGCTCTTCTTCGACTCTCACTCTCACACCGTCCCAAGGCCCGCCATCCTTTGCCATTCGGGCCCCGAGCCAATCCCTCTCTTTCCATGACCTTCAGTGACTACAAGTACCAGTCAGATGTATTTCGAGCACAGGTCCTTGTGGAGTGAATGTGGGGCCTGTGAGAGCTTCAACATTTATGACGTGAATTTGTGGGCGCCGTGGAGCCATGGCTCAGCGCGAAGTAAACAAATCCCTCTTCTCTCCCACCACCACCAAGCCGCTCAACAACACTCTACTTGACTCTAGTTACCACCAACAATGGCCCAGCGCAATCACTCACAGACCCCGGGCTCCCCCGAATGGCCTACCACTCCGACTCGTGGTGCCATGGCCGACATCCTCAATTTTACTTAGCAAATCACCCCGCGCAAGACTCCGCGGCGCTGTGCGCAAGTGCGTGCCTCATAACTGAGTCGAATGGCTCTAATTATACCCCTAGCTTCGTGCCGACATCCAAGCTCGCGCAAACGACGCCGATGAGGACCATCGCGCACTGATTCGCCGCATTGCAGACCTCGAGAATCAAGCGAGTTCGTTTCAGCGACCTCAGAAACGGCGCCGCCGCAACAATCGTGCAGCGGATGCGGACGAGAACATCGAGAACCCGACAACTCTCGAGCGGCGGTGTCGAGCCGCGGGACGCCACTTCGCTCTTGAAGAGTCCCTGTTTCTGGTCGATCCCCAGCGCATCTGGACGGTCAACGAAGACGACAACTTCGACTCCGACAACGAGTTCGAGGACGAGGATACTCGGATCCAGGGCCAGCTCCGCGATGTGCTCGGGATGCTTCCGAGCGATGCGCAGCCTCTGCGTAAGAGCCCTATGATTGACGCCGCCGTCCTCGTGAGTCCCCGCACACTCTTATTCTTATCTCATTATTTCCAGGCCATATGGTTGCACTCGGCCGATGTCGAACTTGTCCAAATTGGCAACCAGACTGAGATCAACTACGCCAAACGGTACGAGATCTACCTGGCGCGGATCTGTCGTGGACTGCGCATGCGGAAGAGGTGGGCTCGGGACCTATTCACTTACTGGGACAGCATCCTGTTCCCGCATGCCGAGGACTCGCTCGGCGAAAATTTATCCACAAATCAACAAGCCGAGCAGGATGAACTTAACGAAGCCATGGATATATTTGATGATGCGCCTTCTGTGCCATCGGTACGTTGTTGTTAACATCCAAATCCCTATTCTCATAATCACCCTCCAGTCCCCGCATCGAGGCCGCTCCGCCGATGCCGCAGGCTTCGAGCCCAGAACGCTCCCACATCCCACCGCCGACAAACGAGCAGCAGCGGTCTCCAACGCCGCCATCGCCAACGCCACCAACGCCAAACGCTAAGCGTAACCGCGGCGGTGGAAGCAGGAGTGCGCATGCACGCCGACGGCGATGATGATACACGAGTCGAAATGTAACCCGGCTACGGTTTAAGTAGCGTAGCCGCAATATAATTTTTTTTCGCTCTTATTGTGTGCCCGGCTGTAATGGATTATGGCTCGATACGAGTAGTCATAACTACATATGGCTCTCGTACGGTTACAACTATGAAATGGTATTCAGTGGGTTGTAATCCTCAAATGGTCTAGACATGTCCGTTACAATGTAAGGAATGGAATCTGACCTCACAACAGTTTACAACGGTTTGCATTCCGTTATGCGCAATCCAGGATTTTTCCGACAATTATGCCTAAACAGGGCATTTTTCAACCATTTTCCACACTTCCTCCTTCCACCTGGAGCCGGAGTCAGCACCAACAGCTTCAAAGCACTCTATGCAAGGTTTATATACTTAATGGATAGGGAATAAAAAGCCGCACGGTGCCGCATGCGGCTTTGCACAATGCACAAAAGCTGAATGCGGCTCTGAGCGGCTTTGCACATCCTGTCTAATATACGCTGCATGGATGTCCGTTCGACTCGGTGTCGAGCCATGGTGTCCACGAATATCTCATATGTTTTGCTCCACGGCCTCGCACTTCTGTAGTAACTTGATGTATGTACATCCTGTCTGCAGGTCTGCCACCCCTTCGAACTGCGAAATACTTATTTATGTACATGCACAAGGAGCAAGCTCTGCCTTCATGGCGCCCACCTCAGTTCATTCGGAGCTTACAAGGTTCTTCCTGGACAGCACATCCTCCCGCTCCTTTTCTGCCTCGAACCTCCGCTGTGTCCTTGAGTATAAATAATCAGTCTAAGAATACAGTTCTATCTGTACCCGAGAAGTCGTGATCGCCGTGGAGCCAGTCTGAGCGAATACTTAATTCTGAGCCTGAGCGGTATACTTCTCATGAGACATGTACACGGCCAAGAATAATTCATGCCTTGTGTCGGCTCGATGGTGGGGGCCGCCCTGCAAATGTTAACGAATGACCCACACGATCCACACCGCCTCCTATGCGCAACCGTGACTGTGTGCGCCTCCTCAATGCATCAGCAAGCGGACATGTGGGTACACCCTCAAACTACGCCTCAACACTCTTTATTAGCCCTCCCTTCCCTTAGCACTCCAGATAATAATTCTGGTGAATATCAAACCACTGCTATCCGCTGCAGTTGATTAAGTGCTGCACTTTGTACCGTGTACAGGGATCGCTCGCGCCGAGGACCGGCTCGATGGCAGTGGAACTGCACCTCATTAATCAAGGAACGAATTCTACCGAAGGGCACCCGTTCGATTCGAGACTGCATCGCATAAATAAGTATCGAAGAATTTGGGGAGGATCGCGTGCAATCGGGGATGCATAAATGGAAAATGCAACAAGGAATTGGACACGAAGATGTTGGAGAGTAAGCAGGGCGCGAGAATTCGAAGTCTCGCGGGGACGTAATGCACATCCGTCGTGTTGCAAACAAAATAGATGTACTTGGAGCCAGCTGAAGCGCAAGAATAAAGCGAAGTTCTGCAAAACAACTTTGGTGCTTTTGCTCCATCCTCAGAAAGGACTCGGACCTGGAATATTCCCTGCTCTTTCAGACCAGAGCTAATGCGTATAATTTGGTCGACATCGCTGACGGTTGGATAGTCGCGGAGAGCTGAATGGCCACGCAGAAACCTCAACTGAATTCAAAACATAAATTTCTTTTTTGTCTTGGGTGTACTCGTATGCATGTGGGTTTCGGTCGTATCTTGAGATTAAAGAACTAGGGGTGTTTGACCCTCCGATCCCCACATCTGCTCTTCGCTGCTTATGGAGTGGGGAGGACAGAACGTGATCGTGTATGCCGCGTTCTTGTCAGACGGGCAACTCCAGAGGGCGGTGCCGCTGGGCTCGTCGTACGCAAAAGCGTATGCGTTTCGGCAGTTGTCCTCTGCAACAAGAGTAAAATTTAATTAGTTCCTGAAGCAAGCAGGAGGACGGAAGAAAATAAATAAACATAAAACGAGACTGACTGAAATAGTGGTAGTTGGTGACACCAGAGGCTGGGCATGTAGCCGGCGTGTTGTGGCTGCCGGAGCAGCAGTTGGGTGAGTTGGCTCGTTGAATGTCAGGAGCGGGTACGGCAGAAGTGATAGAAGGCGTACCGGCACGGCCGTTCAGGGCATCGACGGTGCAGGCGCTCTTGCAGCCGACAGGGAAGCCGTTCTTGTCGAAGGGTCCTTTCTGCGCGCCGGGGCCTGAGAAGCAGAATGATCCACCAGTCTTTCATCAGCGGTGGGGGTGCCCATGTGATGAATGAATACGCACAGTTTGGGCCCAGGTCTACGGGGCACGAAGGGATCCCGCAGCCGACGTTGTTGTCTATGCGCATCGGCAAATTATACCCATCAACGAGGGAGACTGGGCGAAGGCGAAGTGAGGGTTGACAAGCTGTGCGGCGGCAAACCAAGTTGCGGACATACCGTCGTAATAGTCCTTGTTGCCGGCACCTTTGAACTTGAACTCGGCGAGCGTGGCTGGAGGAACACCGGTCCCGGTTTTGGTGTCGCATTCCTTCAGTAGTCGTCAGTAGCGGCATAGTCTGAAGTGAGGGTTGAGTCGACTTACGAGGCCTCCGTTGCAACCGCCGGCGAGGCACGAATTCGCCCCGGGGTTTCTGGAGAAGTCGCAGTTGCGGCGTCCCCACACGCGTCCGTCCTGCAGAAAAGTCTGTTTTAATCATTTCGAACTCAGAGGGAAGAAAATATGCACCCAGTCTCCGGGGACGTTGAACGAGTGTTTCGTGTGGGAGGGCGCGGACCACCTACGGCGGTGCGTCAGCCAATTGGTAGGGCCAGAGGGAATCAAGTTTTGAACCCAGTCGCTTGAGAAGGCCGTCCACCGGAGGAGGTGAAGAGCTGAACAGCTTGAGTTCAATATGCTGTTGAGTGTAGTGACAGGCGTACCGCGGGCCAGACCGTGAATGGGCATGCGTTATAAACCTATACGGTCATGAGCGCCGACAAACCAGTCTGCAACAAGACTGACGGTTATGGTACGGTCGGCAACAACGGTCGTAGCCATAGCTAGGAACAGGACGAAGAAGGACTTCATCGTAAATGAGATGCGATGAGGAAAGCACAGGTAGTTTCTTCTCGAGCTTCGCCATACCCTATATACTCTCCGGATTTCCACGCAGAGGAATATCTTTGTACCCAAGCCTAGGGCCGGTAAGTACGGAACTGCGATAATCTGCGCGAAATGTCCGCACCTCCGTGTTGCCTCTGCCGGCAACCTCAATCTCTTAAGCGGCGTCACCCTTGATTAATTGATTCCCGAAGAGTGCGAACGACTTACCTAGGACGAATCAGGAGTTGTGGTACGGCAAGCCGTGCGGCGTGCAAGGATTGCGGAAGCCTCCCACTCTTCGTCGTCGCTGTCAGATGACCCGCTTGAGGCGAAGGCCGCACCTCCGGAGCCAAACACGCCCCTGCGCATCTTTTCATCACTCTGGCATTCGGAGAGGATGAGGAGATGACGTACTCTTGATACCATTTCAAGGTTTGAAGAATCATAAGTGCCGGAGCTCGATTAGGACGGATTATTATGAGACACGCCGTTTAGAAAGGAGGAAGCAAAAGAACATCGGCAGTAAGTGCGGAGCTCGATTAACACGGATATTATGAGACACGCCGTGTAGAAAGGAGGAAGTAAAAGAACATCGGCAGTAAAAGGGAAGAGAATAGCTTCTACAAGATATGCCTTCGCTTCACTCCGGCGGCGAGAAACAATAAAATAAAAATTGCATTATGCATACTAAAATCTCTGCATATTATTTCGAATCGTTCGTGACACTTCCGACTCTTTTGACCGAACCTGTGTTTCCGTGATCGACGCCCATGTCAGAATCTTTGACTTGCTTCTAAAATTATATCGTCTCCATCAAAAACGGAGACCCGTCACCATGCGGCAAGGCGACAAGCAGGTATAAGAGCATTGAGAGTAGGTGCATAATAACAGCTGGAGCCGACCACGAAGCTAAGGTCTCTTCTCTTACCATAACAACTTCATCCAAGATATCATGAAGGTCTCTCTTACCGCCTTTGTCACCCTCGCACTCGAATACTTGTTCGCGACGCCCACCGTACAGCACGGACCAGGGAAGCGTGGTCTGGTCTGGCCCTACTACAACGGCGGACTTGATCCCGGAAGGCTTAATGACCACCAGGGAACTGTCAACCTGATGTATGTGATGAGATTTAATTGTGCTCAAGTTCTAACACACACGCAGTTACGATTATGAGACCTACGCTCCTCCTTCTTCCAACGGAAACGGCGGCCTTGCTTTCATTGGAATGCAGCGCTGCCTGGATTGTGACTCTTCTCCCATCTCCAAACTCGCGGCACGCCAGCAGCAACTCAAATTCTCCACTGTTTTCACTCTGAATGAGCCTGATCTGAACGGCATCAGCCCGGGGCAAGCAGCTGATTGGTATAAGCAGCATATCAACCCCCTGGTTCGTCGATCTCGCATGAAACTCCAATCTCCATCCCTCACCTGTGTGTCTGCAGGCTATTAAGAAGGCGCTACCCGCTGTGACCTCGTCAACCGACCCTGGAAAAGGCCTGAATTGGGTGCAGCAGATGGTCAATGCCTGCGGCGGCGGCTGCCACTTCGACTACATCAACATTGTAAGCGATCATAGCAACTTTCAGCTCTACCACATGTACTTCCCTATCTTCTATAGCACTGGTACGGACAAAACTTCGCTCAATTTAAAGCGCACGTCAACGACGCCCACTCCCGCTTCCCGCACCATAAGATTGTTATCACCGAGTTTGCGCTCCAGAATCCGCGCGGTGGTCAGGCTGACCAGTACGCATTCCGTCGTCACCTTGATATCATCTGAGACTGATCATAACTTTTTCAGGATCAGCTTCTTCAAACAAGCATTCCCCTTCCTCGATTCAGCCTCCTTCGTTGAGATGTATTTCCCCTTCGTCGCGACGTCGCCGGCTCTGTTCAAGTCCCATGATCCCAACGGCGCCACCTTCGTTGGCACGGGTTCGACGTTGTATAACAATGATGGTACGATCAGTGCGGTCGGCCAACTGTTGCTCAAAGCGTAGATGCCTGCAGTAAAGTCGTACAACATATTCACCTAGTATATTCTGGCCCCAAAAAGCTCTCTCATTGCACACACTTGCCATATATATCAAGCCGATTAAGTCCGGTCCAAAGTAGTGTTGCCGCGACTCGGAAAGTCGAGTCGCGACTTGGTAAAATGACTCCGTTCCAAGTTTGACTCGACTCGATGATAAGCCGTGTACCAATTTGGCAAACACGGGTGTAATTTTGTGATTTGCACCTTTACATTCACTGAACACGCATCCTCCATAACTAAGAAGCTATCATGAGCTCCGAATGAGTCAGCTTAAAGCCAGTCTCCAATCACTCGTATTCATGAAACTAGGCATTCCCAAAATACCCCAACTCAAGTCACTCGAGTCGACTTGAGTCGACTTCCATTGACTTCAAAGTCGTGGCCGACTCACCAAATGACTCGGTTTAACTCGGCTTAAGTCGGACTTCCCAAGTCGACTTGAGGGGGCCGAGTCGGAAGTCATGGCAACACTAGTCCAAAGTGGGGACCCCCTACGATGCATTACCATGATTTCTTCGGTGATTTGACCATTTCTATTTCCCTTCAGACAAGGTGCAAAAAAAAAATCGAGCAAATGAGCGGCTACGGTGAAAAACCACCCAGATCTCGACATGTTGCGAATAAAGAAACATTGCCTGCCCGTCGGTTTCGAGTCTAGCCAATTGCCTACATCCCTTCTCCTCATATAACCCCAGTTCCTGCCAAAATTCCAGGTCAAGGTCCCAAGTATTGAGCCCATACCTATTGTATTTCTGAAAATGTTCTGAAATTCACAGACTTTGCCTTAGTGCTGTCTATAAATATGATACGGGATACTACAATATTAATATAGTGATAATACTATGAATATGAATCATGATACGGCCTTGGGACGAACCTGATGATATTAATACAGTACGATAATATGATATGATATGAGTATAATATGATACGCTGTGATAAGGACCGCTGTGCTACCATGTGAAATGGGATGGGATTCAGGCGGGCAGCTTCGTTCAGCCTCTAGGGGAGTTTACTGGGTGGAGACAATTTAGAGTGGAAGCTCAGTCAGCGCGTGTCTCATTGGTTCAAATGGGTGTGGACTTCTCGTGGAGCACACAGTGACAAAAGTGGGTATCAGTCGGTGTCGGTGTCCTCGGGTGTGTATGGCGGTGAAAGGTATGAGGATGAGTGTGGTGCGAGCTTAGAGACCTAGAGCTGCAAGAGATGTGTGTGTGTGTGTGTATGTGTGATTCAACTCTACTTGAGAGTACAGGAGCACTCAGAAACAAGTGGGGAAGTCTCCTCTACAAGAATTGTATATCCTATAGTGCCAAAGTCCGTCCCTTTTATACCCCAGCCTGTACAGCCTTTGGGCCCTGCTCTTTCCATTGGAATTGGGTCTAGAACCTCCTGCTGGTCGTAGAATAGCTAAACACGCCCACAGAAGATAGTTTCCAGCGTCGTGAAATGGTAAAATGTGGTGGTGGAATGAATCTGTGGTGACGGCTTGAGAGAGCAGCGGCCCGGACATAGTTTATATGGTCGCAAGGATGCGAAAATGGAGTGTACACCTGTGTGGATTGCAAGGCGGAGATGAATCTGGGGTGCGAAAGGGTAGATCTGGGGTGTGAATTGGTTGAGGCCTCGGGTTCAGGGTGGTTGGCGGTCAAGAATGGCCATCCCCTGGAAACTGGGTGGGAACATAAGTGAACATGGCGGCAGAATGTAGCAAGAGGTGGGTGTGGTGTTGTCTGTGAGCGTGGCTGAGGTGGAGCACCAAGGCACCCTGCGAGTTGGTTCGGAGTGGGACTCCTACCGTGGCCATGGTCGAGGAAAGGTGTGTAGGCAAAAACACGGCCATGGTGTGATTCTGAATCGGGTTTCTTGAGTTTCCGATGAAATGGTGCACCAATGTATAGGCTGCAAATGCAGCTAGATATAGATAGACTATTCCGAGGAGAAATCACACTAAAACCAACCAACACACACAACACACTACACACAACCAATATGATGTGCTAATAATTGAGTTTGGGTCACCCTGAAGTATACAGGTTATTAGGGCTTCCGCGGAGCACGGTAGTTATAAATAACCACTAATAGTCAACCACTCTGATACCACGGAGGGTATTTTCGGGGTGTATGGAAATGTAAAGTGTCCTCGGACTACCAACTTATGGGTCCTCGGGATCTCTGTGCAATTGTATGACCGCCCTGCTATACAGGAGCGATTCCAATACCCTGGCTACGACCATCCTACTAAGGTGGGGAGCGATTCCAATAACCAACCTTGCCACTTAACAAGGTTCCTTTAACGGTTTCTCGACTCTGCGGAGCAAAGCAAGGTGTAGAAGGCTTAAGATGAACTTAAAGCTTTTTAGAGCCAACAAATATCAAAGCTTCAATTTAATGAATCTACACAAAGAGATATTTTATATCACAAAATCTCCGCATGGATACAGAGGACACCAAGGCCGGTTAATGGCAGGTGCCATTTGACTACTGTCTGGGCACCTCTGCGGGCAAGGATGAACTGCTGTACTGCGGGTTCTCTATGGGCTTTTATACTACTTTCTAAATAAATTACAAACGGCAGATGTGTAACAGGAAATAAGAGAGACTGAGTAATATGGAGCGGAATAGGAAGAAACATGCGGCCAAGGCCTCTCTAGTTTGGTGGTTCAGCAGTCGGGAGTCATGTTGAATGACTCCGCGGACCCGATTTGGGTATATTTGAAATTCCCGCAGAGGAGCCAAACATATTCATGTCCATGGCTGCCCCGCAGAAGGGTACGTCCCACGCCGGCATGGTTGATAATCCCACCCATTGTGTCATCTCCACCTGGTAAGCTGGTACGGTATTTGTCCTACTGTGCTGTGGGTACAGCTCAGCTTCGGCCATCGGTGCCTGTCCGATCCCTCGGATCATCGATCGCTGTGATGCTCTTGTTTGGTCTCCCTCGGGTGCGTTGTGTCCGTCACATGGGTCTATTTCCTGAGCACTGAGTCTGTGGAAGCTCTCTGTGGGCTCTTGCTCGTCAACTTTGGCAGTCCCGTGGGGCCTTTGCCCCTTGGTTTGTCAGGTATCTAGTCAGAGTCTGCTTCTGTGGACTCAACATTTATCATTCCGCAGACTGGTTAGTCCAGTGCTTTTGGACACTACTAGTCCACAACTGTTCGTCTAGGCTTTTTAATGTTTAATCTCCTTGGTATGGCATCTAGCCAACAGGGCAAGCCATTTTCCAGAAATACAGGAATAACTCTGTCTGTGCACGTATATGCCCCGCGGAGCGCTATGCTGACCCTCAATGGTAAAAGGACCAAGCCTTAGAGTGCCCACGACTAGATACATGCTCTGGCATCATCAATGCACAGCTAGCAGCTCGGAGCTCACTCTAGCTCTAATTGTATATCAGCGGGCAGGGTAATAAACCGCTAAAAGAACGAATTTACGGCCGGTTGTATCCAGGCCGTATCACCGAATTAGGTGATTGGCTCATCTGGAGTCATGCAGTGGCACGAGGGCACATGCAGTGGATGTACAGCCCTCACAACGCCTGCCCATATTATCGTATTATTCTTGTATTATAGAGGGTTCAACACTGCACTTCGGACAGCAGCCCTGTCACATTTTTTACCACTCTGTTCACTCCCCAGACCAATAATTAGATAGGAACCTCATCAAGTGCACATAAAATGAGCTATCCACTGTGTATTTGATGATTGAAAGGGTGCTGGTTGCGAGTTGAACAAAGTGGTGGAACCATTCCATCATCTTGCCTGTATTTTCATCCCTGGTCGTGCAGATGATTGATATCCTGGTATACAAGAGCCCACAATCCTTGAATAGCCTCTGCTTGAGCCATAAATTATCGAGGGTGCCAGAACCATGCTGGAAATGTATTATAATATATCATGATACGGCAAAATATGGCTTAATATAATATGGAGAATGATACTATGGATATGATACGCCGCTGGAAGGCATAATATGATACATATCAATATCAGAAAATTCTAATGGTCTGGGGTTTTGGGGGATAGGCATTGTCAAGTCAATGCCTTGAATTTGAGCCCACTCACGCATGTTTATACATAGTATTGGTGGAGATTTTTTTTTTTTTTTGGAGGTGCATTTATTATGACCATTGGCAACCAACAATTGGTTAGCCCCGCTGGTCCGCAAAGCTGATAGGGGACATGTGACCCTACTCCAAAGGTGGGAATGCATTTACGCATGAACAACAGATGCCGAACAGTGTGGGACTCAACCTAAATTAGGTAATACCCACTAGAGCCCTCCTAGTGACGGCTTAGCCGGGGTTCGAACCCTCGATCTTAGCGAGGCCCGGCAATCTCCGATTTACTCAGAGATTAGGAGCGCTGGTTACCGATACACCATGCAGCCCCCCATTGGTGGAGATATTAGTGTCGTTCAAAGTTGCTCCTACTTGAGCTCCTACTCATCTTCCTACTTCAGCTCCTACTTGTTATTTCTCCGTCAAAAATGCAACTTTTTCTTTTGAGTAAAATCTAGTCCATCTGAAATGTTATTCTGCACCCCCCAGCCAATTTTGAGCCATATATTTCAAGCCATTATTGCATGGCAAAGAGTAGGGGGTTTAAATGCGACAAGTAGTAGGAACTTAAAACGGGCAACTTTGACACCATCCCCCGGCCAATTTGCGAGTAGGAGATTAGTAGGAGAACAAAAATGTTGCAAATGTTTCCTAAGGTTTAAAAGGCCAAGGAGTTGGTTATATAAGTCAGTGTATGTATAGAAATGCTACAAATTTGTGAAAAAATATCGGGGTAAAGAGCAACAGTCATTGAGAAGGAAATTCAAGTAGGAAAAATTTTGCAGAAAGGAGCCCTTGAGACTCCTACTGGCAAAAACTTTCCTTTTTGGGCTTCCTGCTCGTGCTCCTACTTGGAGTAGGAAAATGAGTAGGAAAGTGAGTAGGAGCATGAGTAGGAGAGAAGTAGGAGCAACTTTGAACGACACTATTCACTTCTCCAAGTCTTTCCGGGAGGTCTCAAAAGCGTTGTCATGCACGTGACCACCCAGATGGCGTGCGACGGCGATCCTAACCTCAACCCTGAGAAACGACCGATCGGCCTCCACTAATCTTGCATTCTTCGGGCCCCTGTCCACTACTTTTGATTCTTCCCAACTGCTTTCTGCTCCTTCTCAAGCCAACCTGTCGCCCGATTCAGCCACTGTCTGGCGCAAAGCCGATATTCCAAACGCCCATTAGTTTTGAATCATGCGCCATCCTCTGCGACAGACGTCGTTTGACTGAAATGTAATGACTCAACTTGGTGGAGACCATGGAATTGTATAGGGTCAGAAAAGTTGCTGACCCCAATTGGTGGAAACCATAGAATTTTAGCGGGTCACAAAAATTCCTGACCCATTTAAACTACCTGACTAGGGTCACTAAAAGTGGTGGAGACGGTGGAATTTATAGCATTCTTGCCCACCCGACCCTCTCGTGGAGAGGATGGAACGGAGACGCCCGACGGTTCCATGGAGGGTCAAAAGTCCCTATGTCTTAAGGCTGTCGACGTTGTATCGACAGCCTTAAGACTAAGGCGTTTTGCGGTATTACCAGGTACTCAATCCACGCCTTAGCTGTCGCCGTAGCAGAATCTTGCCAGCGCCGCTTCCATGTCCATCCATGCAAGTCTCTGGCTCTCGAGTCTCAAGGATTATTCATTAATTATCCACTCGCGTTCTGCGGGCATTCATCATGCAATACTCAGGGAATTTCCAAGGTCCAATGGCAATTTGAGGTCAGTTAAATTATATCAATGCTGCCGTGTCCCTCTTGCATTACTCGGATCCAGGCTAACAAATCACATTGCATTTTGAACTGACTTCCTCTGTTTTTATCAGCAACTCCAATCACATCGTCCTTCCCATATTTCAACCACTTTTTTGGACCATATCCGCCCAGAATTCGCTGGGTCATTTTCATCGACTGGCACCGAGGGCTAATAAATTCCCTAGGATCCCACGTTCTCAAATAGCCCCTATTCAAGTATTCCTCAAAGGTATTCTCCTCCTCCATGCTGAATTTCGACAACCCTTCCCCAAATCTCCTGAGTTAAAGTTGATTTCTCGGGAGGCCCCTATTCAAGTGTGATTCATCGATCGCCGATCACATCAATCTCTCCGGCATTCCCTGGCTAATTTCAAGCTACGGTTATCCTCCCCGGGATGAGGAGTTAAGTACATCTGGAAAACTGCTACTATGAGCCGCTAGGCAGTGCTGCGTAGGTACATACCTATCACAAAGTGCTACGGAGTGCTGCATAGTGCCCATAGTGCCCATAGTTACATCCCGCGGTTTTCCGTAGTCTCTCGTAGACAGACACTTCAACATGAAGCTCGTGCCTCACTTGTTGAAGTCTGTTGGACTTCTAGCTTATTACCAATCTTTTGGCAGGTGATTACCAATCTTTTGTCAATCATTTGGCAAATGCTTGTAAACTGACCATCAAACTTGTTGAATAGCAAAACACCCAGGCCAATTTGGAGAATTCTAGAGGAGACAGAACTCTTGACAGCAGGATAAAGTATCAGTTTGCATTGTTGCCTGTCGCAAATACTTGAATCCCAGTGCTACAAAGATGATTGGTAATAAGCCAATACCCCGATCGGACCCCCGCGGTAACAACAGGACTAGGTTTTCCGGATGTAGGCCCCGGGAATTCCCCACCCAACTCTTAACCCCTGCAAGGATTGATGCATCTTCGCCGCAGTATGCTGCAGTAATGCCCAGTTTTGCCTTATAAACTCACCTTTATAGATCCCACCTGACTCTTCAGTTCAATATGCTCGCGCTGCCAGTGAATTACCCCACGCGACGTGTCTGTTTGGCAATGTCTGCTAACAACCTCTAACTGGATCAGCGACTTCTCTTCAGCAAACCACCATGTACTAGAATACTCCATACCTCGAGCCCAACTGCTTCTCCGTGGCTCATTCGTGCTGGCTCCCTCCAAGCTAGTGGTCTTTGAGTCAACCTTGCCTCTTTGCATAACCTTCCTTCAAGCAGCTAGGATATGATCGCATGTTTCCGTCAGATGACTCTCCTGAATTTTTCAACTTTATGGCTTCTGCAGTCTGTGGCATCTACCCCTTCTCACACCTGGCTCAAATAAGCTCCCTATGGCGCTCAGTTCTCATCGAGTCGATTGTCTTGGCTGGGATTCTCAGCCATTATCCATTCGCCATTCAGCGACGACTCATTCCATTGCCCAGCCCACCTATTTCAGGCCATACTTCACGAGGCTGTACACCTCTCGCATCTTCTATCCCCTCAATTCTTGTGTTCTCATCCGCAGTACATCGGGCTTTTTTTTTTTTCCATCTCTCTAGACCTCAACTTGATACAAAACTCTGGGTCCGAAGCTACACCCATCGTTCATGAGCCATGATCATATTATCTGCGACTGCCTTTGTAAGGAATTGTGAGAATGGGGTATCCAAAGAGAGGGGAAGAGTAGGGAAAGTAGGGAAAGCAAGATCTAGATAATTTATTCCAAGATGTACGAGGGCTTTTATACCTCAGAGAACAATGTAGAATACAATCATAAACAGAAACGTTGAACAATGGAGCGTACACTGTTTCAGACCAGCTGAGACATGTTTCGCAACATTGCTGTGCATCTCCATGCCAGCATTCCAAACAGCCACGTTGGTAAACAAGTGCACAACGTGTCGGCAACGTGTCGGCTTGGTAATTTTCCAACAGGAATGTCAATAACTAAGCCGGTATATTTTTCTTCATTATGCTTACCTTGTATTATCTGTGCGCGCGAATGATCGTAGTCAGTAGGATAAGCAGTCACCTGATCGTCTAGATAGATTATGTAATCGCCGGCTTATCAAATCATCTATCTTCTCGTATCTACCCGCATCTAAACGCATTCGGCGCCTTGCCTGGCCGCCTAACTCCTGACTCATAGAGTCTCTCCGAGTCGTAAAGCACCCAGGCGCTAGGCTATATTAGTTCTTATTCTCAAATCTGCGCTAAACACTCCGTAGAGCTCGAAACATCCGTTTCGAGCGATTCCCTTATCTACATTCATAACTCTATCTCTCGGATTTCCGGAGAGATCGAGGCTTTCCTACATGAGAGAAAGGAGTTCCTACTCTCTGTGAAGTCTCTAAAGAGTTCGACCGTAGATTTAGGGTCATTACCACTCTGTACACTCGGAATTACTACTCATCAGATACCTCGTTGACTGGAATCCTCATAAGACTCAGCGGAGCCTTACAGCCTTCCCGGCCACACTAGGCAGTCGGTCACTTGCTTCATAGAAGGTCTTGCATCGCTGAATCCTGAGTTTTTCGTGCTTGAGGGATCAAATAGGACTTATGGGCATTATTCAGTATGTCAAAATTGGAGTCACGGAAGTTCGGTGATCAACAAACTGAGGTTTTCAATCAAAATACCGGCGTGTCACCATCATTTCTTCGCCTTCGCACTTGTTTTTCGCATGTTTCTCCACCAATTCCTCACACAAGTTTGGGGGTTCTTTTTGATCCCTATGTTCATGCGGACGACGATGGGCAGTTTATGCATGATAAGTTCTCTCTCTCATATTACTCATATCCATAACCCTCCAAGAAGACCGCCAGCCGACCCAGGTGGCACAATCTCCCCACCAGGATAGCGAACCATCCGTACATTCTACGGACATAGAGCTTGGTCATTATATTGAGGACCGTCACCCGTAGATCCTACCATTACCATAAACCTTTAACTGCCCAACATTCAGGGCACTGCCGGCTTCTACCGAACACTGCCACATTTCAGTCAGGCATACAGATGTATTTTTTTGGATAGGTATGTGGGATACATATGCTACGATTAGATATGTTCATATATACTTGGGGGTGAGGCCGTGGCGCAGCCCGGCAAAACTCGTACTTATGTAATCTTTTTGTTTTACAACATGTTTTACAAGTCAATTCTCACGTCTAATTGCATGACCTCTACAGCAGCTATAAACAGTAGGTACAAATGAAGACATAACTATAATAAGTTGAGCCAGTCAATAGAAGAATCTGCCGAGGGCAGGGGCCGATTTCGTGCGCTGCAGGGGAAGGGGAGAATCCGTTGAAGAGCGCCGACGATCAACGCGGGTCACATTCATGTTGGCCATCACGCTGGTGTGGGTTAGCAAGGAGGAGCTATAAGGAAGGTTCAGCTTACCTTTTAATTGATTCAATCGCGGGCGCAATATCTTCTGCAGTCCTTCAGATGAGCACCCGCTTTTTTTAGCACGATCACGTTCCCACCCCATTCGAACTTGATCAGATTAGAACCCCAAACGTGTAAAAAGTAATAAGACATACATTTTTTTACAGAACGTACGAGTTGATGCTCATGGTAAAATAAAGAAGATCACAAGACAGAATTTATAGAGAGTATATATATCAGGAAAAATCGAACAGAGGAAGGTTTTTAAAAAAAATTACAAAAGGCAAAGCGGTCGGATCGAACCGCAGATGCTGGTAAGATGGATTACACAAGCAAACACTGCCACTATGAGAGTAAGAAAAAATGAAGCATCGTCGGTGGCTTCCCTTCAACACAGCCACTAGTGGGCATTCAAAATGCCATCAATTTATTACACGAATAGATGGGGACAAAATGCAACGAGCATGCAAAAGCTCATCTCAATTGATTAAAAGAACAATTACATAAGTACCCGTAATCCTATGGAGTCTTTGTAAGGGATGGACCTCGGCAGCGGATGGAGTGATCCGGATCACACAGTTGATTAGGGACTAGCAGTTTGCCCGTGCTACGCTACGGAATATTCGGAGAGAGGTCAAAAATGTGGTGTGATAGCCTGAAATCTAATCACACCGCTCGTCATCAACCTTTGGTTGATTCCTCGCGGCCTCATAGGCAGACCACACCGACAGAATCATGTTTCAGCAATCATGAAAGTCCGTGTTACCTCAAAAGCCGGATGGAAACCATTTCCGAGTACTCCTTCAGAATGTTGCATTTCACAGTAACCCATCCTCCCAATTAATTCATGGTGGTTTCCAGTAATTGATCCACTTGAAAAGTTCAACATCCTCCCTTCAACTTGAGAAGGCTAACGTCCTGCAAAACTCTGTCACCTTTGTCTTGTAGTGTTCAAGAAATCCTGCCTCCATCCTCCTTGCAAAACACTATCTATTCTGCAGGCCATCATCATGCCCTTCTCCTCAAAGCCCGTCTTGGTCTTCAAGATGATCCGCCGTTATATCAAAACTTGGCATGAACCCGCAGGAGGCGGAAATCGCTGCGGGAATTCTAGCCGACGCCTAGCCGACGCCTAGCCGAGGACAGCCGCGGCTCGTATCAGCCTGCCGACCGACGGCTATCAAGCCGTTGAAAACCAGTGCTGTTCCCAATGTCAATTCTTGCCTTCATCCCCGCCTTCATTTGACCGGCATTCATCCTCTACAATTGCGACAGGTTGCCAGGAGCTCCTTTTTACCCTGGTAATTGACCATGTCTCCGGGATGACTGACGTTCCGTTTCCGTTCTTCCGTCGGACCTTTCGGTTGGCAGCTAGATTCCGGCGAAGTATTCAACATCTCAACAGTTCATAAATAGAATTCCAACAGTTGGTGGGACCTTCAGCATTTGGGTGGAGCCGCAGTGCAAATGACCCTGGTGGAATGGTTTGTGTGAGACAACTGGCCTGGCAGCCAATCAAGTTGTGTGGTCAGAGCCAAACGATGCTGGATTCTTATATAGACTTGAGAGAGCAGTATCGACTCGGAGCTGGACTTGGGTTGGACAGAGGAAGTCTCAAGCTTAGTGAGCAGTGGGTTGTGGGCAAAAATGGATATATTAAAGTACTATCAACATGTCTCGGAGGTTGGATCGGAGTGAGTGGGAACTGTGGAGCCATTAAGCGAAGAAGGCCGTGTGGCGGTGAATGTGGTGTACCAGGTTTGGCTGCGGAGCAGATGACGTCGGTGGAGCTCCGTCAGCCAATCAAGTTGTCTGGTCAGAGATAAACGACGTTGGATTCTTATATAGATTAGATTAGATATGAATGTTCGACGGCCTTGTTCGACTGCGGTCGTTGTACCAGTTACAGCCACCATTCATAGCATACAAGTAGATATTTTAGATACAAGGACAATTAGTACAAGGACATTAGGACAGTATTTAGGTAGACCCCGAGTAGGTAGTTGATCAGTTTTCTTGAATCCAAAGTTCCCCCACTCACCTTTGTGCAACTCTACTTGGTTTCTTGACGACTCACGCGGGGTCCTACCCCGTTTAAATACCGGGACCTCACAGTCTTCTAGGCCGGAATTCAAGTTGTCCGTGCGGTCTGTGCCTTGTACGGCAAGCCATTCAGTCAACAGCATCATTTCAGCCACCTCCAAAGCCGGCAAAGGGAAATAATTCTGGTCCCCATATTTCTCAGGTGTACAGTTGGTCTTTACAGAATAGTGTACTTATACCCCCTTAACTATTTGGTATGCATTGGGGTGACTAGTATATCCACCAACTAACAATTTAAGGGGGTGGCCGACTAGCCTAGTCTCTCTTGACAGACTCCCTCGCTCGTTCCTCGTTCTGAAGTCTGTTAGTTACCACGCCCTGATTGCCATTACGTCTCCTTACTATCCAGGGGGAATCAGCTTTCGAATTTCGGCTATCGGGTCGAAAAGTTTTTTTCTGACCTCTCTGGAGACCCCCCCCCTATATAGGGCAGGAGTTTCCCACCCCTAGCGGCGGACCGCGCCTCCGAGTCATGTGCGGGCTCACCGCCACCTCACTGCCACCTGATGGGCAGCTTCCCAATCCAGCCCACGACATAGCCGCTTTCCTCACTCAACCCCTGGGACCCTCCAGGTTGCCTACAATATATATTGGCTGCACTTATAACAATTTTATGGCACTTCTATGGGTTATTGACTCATTTTGTACCACCCAAACTCCCATACCAGAGAGTTTCAGGCCTCGGGGAGCCTCCTGACACTCATTCTATGGCCCCTACACCTCCCCAATGCCTCAGATAGGGTTTTAGGCATCCCAGGACTTCCGTTGAAATATATAGTAAAAAGTTTTTTTCAGCCCCCCGGGGGGACCCCCCCCCCCCTCCCCATAGCCGAAATTTTAATGCCGATCCCCCTTTGCTTACTATATAAGCTTCCTCGTTTAGGAAGGTGGACCGGGGTCACGTGTGGGCTCAGCGACGCGACTTGGGCACGTCATGGCCGGCTGAGTGGCCCCAGTTCTTCCAATTGCATCTGAATCCCTTTACAGCACATTACCGCTTATGGACGTTTGGGTTTGGAGCCACAAAGCAAAGTCTGCAGAAGTATTCTAAGTTTGTCCATCTGTGTTGCTGGTTTTGAGCCAGTCCTGCCCGTGAATTTTGTTCAGGAGGAAATGCCGTTACGCACATTATTTAAACTAGTGTGGGACTCTGGCCTCTTCAGATTATCCTATACCAATTAATGGCCACATACCCACTAAAACCCCCTTTGTGAGTGTCCAATCATCCAGCAATGAGGCATCATTCATAAGTATCCCACTCTCGGTATTCAGTACCATTTGTTTCTTCAATGTGAGTGGGCCAAATTTCACTTTGTCTGTGAGAATATGATCACGCCGCAACACCGAATGTACTTCGTGCACTAAGTGTTGCACCTTGATTTTTAAGAACTCGGTTCACGCAGACGTTCCAAATGAGTTGCCATCCTACCGATATTAATATCGTAAATAGTCTCCCCTTTCGGTATCGTTTGACCATTCCGAGACTTCAACTTCACAAGATTATACCCTAAATCAATCTCCAGTTAAGACTTGGCCAAGCATCATATTTTTTCGCCCACAGCTGTTTCGTGAGAGACCATATTAATTCTCGTTCAGGTGCCACGCACTCCAATGCTATATAACCAGGGCTCATTTATTGATAGGTATTAATGGTAAATCAGGATTGAACATGCCAGAGGATTTTTAAACCAGAGCTTAAAGACCACCTCATCCCTTAACAGATTCACTGCAAGGACAGCCATGTATTCAATTGCATATGGTTGGGGTTTCAGACGAGATGCAAACTGGATATACATCTTATGGCTCTTTCTATGCTGGGTTAAATCAACTGGAGTCCGACTCTCAAAGTCAAGCGGTTTAAAGTGGGACTATAGGCTATGTTGTGATGCTGCAGGGTATAGTTAGATTGGTGCAGCGGTTGTGCTGTACGCAGCTTTAATGACTCAGATAGTCTTGTGTTCTATTCTACTGGGGGCATATATTCTTGGTCTGGGACTGTTTAAACCGCCACTCAACCGACCGCACAGCCCCGGATTAACTAATTCTGGCTTAAATCCAGGATTACCGTTTCAATGGGCTCGGATTAAGCAATCCTCCTCGGATTACTGATCATGAAGGCGCTTTTCCCATCCAGGATGTGTCTATTATGAGCTAATCCGCGTCGTCAAAGTCGGATCACCCTGAGCTGAACTCTCGATACCTGATGTACAGTACGAGGCGCAGCAGGCTCATTATTACAGTCTGAACCCGGGGATTGCGCTCACTTCTGTTACATCGACACCTGCATATGCGATGGGCGTAGGCTGGCGCATCGCAACTCTCGCTGCAGGTACGTTTTTGCGCTTCGATGGTCCCGATTCTTTCTCAAAGTGTCTCCAGGATATGACGCTGGTAACCATACAATCCACCTTCATCTTTTTATCGTGCTAATTGCTGCGTTACATAGATCTCGTCGTCTGGGACTCTCACCCCCTCGCCCTCGGCGCAACGCCCGTGCAGGTCTACATCGACGGAATCCCGCAGCTTTCCTCCCCTACCACGCTGCACAGGCCCGCGCCCTTCCAGGACGTCCCCGCCACCCCCTCCTGGAAGAAAGAAGTCCAGGAGACGATCGAATTCGAGGGCCTCCCCCCGCTCACAGGTACCTCCACCATCGGCGCCGTGCTCTTCTTGAACGTTACCGCGCACATAGCGGCGTCGCGCCGCTGCTCGAGACAGCAGCGCCGAACTGGCTGCTGCTCATCGAGGGCGGTGCAATCCAGTGCTTCGCGCTCTCAGACGACACGGGTGGCGGTGCGCGGCGCGCGGATTCGCCTCGGACGCGCGGGTCATCGACCTCATGGGCGGCGCGCTTGCGCCAGGGCTCACCACTTTTGGTTCCGATCTTGGGCTGAGCGAATTCAAGCTGGAGCCGTCGACGACAAACGGGCGGGTGTTCGACCCGCTCACGATGGCAGTTCCTGGTAGCCTTGGCGATACTGTCGTCCGCGCTGTTGATGGGTTGCAGTTCGCCGGTCGCAATACGCTGTATATGTCTCTTACGGTTCTGTCGTTGCAGTCGCTAACATCTTGATTGCTAGATACGCGTACCGCGGGGGCGTTACTAGGGCTGTCGTCGCACCGATGGGCTCTGGCTTCCTGCATCAGCACAGCATTCTCGACCGGCGCGCCCAACGCCCTGGCCGACGGCGCCATCCTCCAATCCGAAACGGCGCTGCACATCTCGATCCACTCCGAGATGCGAGCAAGCGTGAGCACGCAGATCGCTGCCCTGCGCAACATGCTTTTCTCCAGCAGCGCAACAGGCCCGTGGAGTCGTGTCAAGGCGGTGAGCACCATCATCATTTGCGCGCATGTCATTCGATGGTCTATCTGCTGAAATGTGCACGTAGGGCGAGATCCCACTGGTCATCAAGGTCCACAACGCCGACGTTATGCCAGTGGCCACCCTCCTGCTCTTGAAAGGCGAATTCGAGGCGTCGACCTCTGCGACTCTGCGTATGACGTTCGCGGGCGCAACGGAGGCGCACGTCCTCGCTGCCCAGATCGGCACAGCGGGCGTCAGTGTCATCCTCGCGCCTGCGCGCTCGCAGCCCAATCCTGGGACTAACGCCGCATGTACGTGTGGTCCTCATTCTCGCTTCCTGTGTATTCTCATTCCTTCTGAACACAGTCTTCCCGGCCCTCCCCTGTCCAAGAAAACGCCTGTGATGGCTCTCCTGCAACACGGCGTCAACCTCGCGCTCGGGGTGCAATCCGAGTACGGCGCGCAACGCGCGCTTCGAGCTCGCCTGGGTGCGTCATGCTCTCCGCCCCTCAACACCGCTACCTAACCGTGCGCAGGCCGCACTAGACGCTGACGGCGCCATCGACTACGCGACCGCCATGGTGCTCTCGACGACCAACATGGACAAGGCGCTCGGGCTCGACTCTGCCGTCGCAGAGCGCGAAGACTTGGTGATTTATCAAGGCGGTGGGCTGTTCGATCTCGAGAGCAAGGTACTTGGTGTGGTTTCTGGCCGGCGCGCAGTCGTGGACCTGTTTTAAAAACTGTTTCCTCGGCGATGTTCTTCTCGACTGCGAATTCAAAATGTGTTGACGGTTTGAAATTAATATTATATCCCTGTCATCAGTGTTTGTAGAGAAACTGTCTGTTGGCCGTAAATGTAACAATGCAACTTCCGCTCCCTAGTCTCCCGTAGTCAGCCTGCACAGTTTTATGATATTCGATACAATTATTATATTATTAAATTATGGATCCGCCTTCTATGCAAGCAATACTTCCCGCTGGAACGGCCCTGGCTTTAACCACAGAAGTTAACACTACATCTTCTGACTCAATTCTGACTGTGAAGTGTTTCGAAATTCGTGCTGGTACCTATGGCTGCTTTCTCGTGAATATGATGAAACTTTATCCTCTCTCGCCCCCTGTGCGAAGAGGGCGCCGGAACCATCAGCCCCAGTGGCATCAGGCAACTCTCTCTAGATTCCTATCAGATCTGGCAGCTTGCAGCTCCCTTGTGGTCCGTACTCAGCTTCGGCGAACCTGGTAGGTAGGTATGAAGGTCGTCAGTATTTCATGACACGGTCCCGCTTAGGAACACCGCTGTGCTGGCCCTGCTGGGAGTATCCCGACGTACACGGACTGTTTACCTCTTCCCTGGGGATGGCGGGCACGGTGTGAACAAGGGCCTCTGACAAGGTAGTGTGTAAATTGTGCGGAGACCATGCGCCTGAAGTGTCCTTGACGTGTCCTTGACATCTTTTTGACATCGAGGATGAAGGATGCGGAGAGAGTGAACGGGATCATGAATACCCCGGATGGCATTGGCTATACCTAACAGACGAATCTCGAGAGTTCCGTTTACAGGATGTATGATTCGGAGTCTCGACTCTCTCTCTCAACGGTTATACGGCTGGTATCCTCCTGCCGAAACATGATCCCTTGGACGAGAAACATAGAACATTCTGTAACATTTCCGCAACAGTGTATTGTACTTGGCACATGACGGACACCTGTCGGGCGCGTCGGTGCCCTGGCTCCTGCCAGCCGTCCGATGATAAATAGTGCGAGGTCAGGCACAAATGTCGTTTAAATATATATTCCCCCGATGCGTATACGGCCCTGAACAGTATGAAAGGCGCGAAGAACATTTCTCTCGTAACCATTTCTCCGCAACGTAGCTCCTTAACACATCCACGTCGGGACCAGGCCACAATGTCATTCATTTTAGGTAGCAATCTAGGGCGAAGATCTTTGTCTACCTTCATTGCACAGCGTGTTCAAGACGAAAATTCAGCTCGACTGACTCTGGCCAAGTTCCTCAAGTCGCTTTCGTCAATGAAATGCCGTTCAACGTGCCGATGAATTGAAGGTTACCGCTCATGCCAATCAAGCGAAACGTTATCCCGTTAGGCGTAGAATAACTGTATGGGTTCAGATATAATTATAACCATTCAATTTATCGGATCAGCAGGGATATTCACCTCTAGTAGACCACCGTGGCACCATGGCCAGTGGAGCACAGAAAGTTCCCGAAAGCCAAAAGCCAATGTATTATCCGGCCCTTTCACTATTTGACCCAACACAACTGGCACACCTACCAGATAGATCGCGCTCGAAAGCGGAAAGCCCAATTTTGGTATATTTCCTCTCGTGAATCAGTCCCCGGTCAGAACACGCATCAGAAACGTAAATAGGCGAAACCTTATTAAAAGTCGATTTACATTCCACCCAATCACAGTGTACACCGAGTGCGACAATATACCCGTACGTCCCGCAGTTTCAGGCTAGCAGGGGAAATGAGACTTTCCCTATGGAGCTCATTCTCCGTCGCGGGATAAAAGGCGACGCTATTCAGTACTGGTACCCAACCGCACCTCGCACAATGTTCAACAAAGTCATCTCGAGCACTCTCCTCTTCCTTGTCCTGGCACAGGCCATCTCTCTGGGCCCCGGGCCGGTGAAAATCCACTGTGAGTGCCGTGGCGCTCACGTCTACATCCGTAATGGCTGACTGAACTTACGCGCATAGGCGGCGACTACGGTGTACGTGCTTTTTATTAATGTCGATATTCACACAATTGATACTCCCGCCATAGGATCGCCCATGTCCGATTTTTAGCATTATTGGAGCTCCTCGTACTGATTTTGGCCACAGGTGCATCCGGGTGGCTCTGCTGTGCCCAAGACGGCGGAAACTAGTGAGTCTGTCTATGATTGTGCCAAGTGCGGTATCAGTTGACGCTGTCAACAGCTGCCAGCCGGGGGAGTTGTTGTGCCGCGTCCCCACCAAGTAATTTATGCGTCGCAGAGGCTGCATTCAGGGTTATTGGAGGCACGGGGCGTATTGTAGTTTTGGCGATGAAATTTGCAATGATTCAATCGTGTTTGAAGTAACCGAAAGAACACCAGCTGTGAAATATCGAAGGCACTTCAGTTAAATCCAGGGTCAGTTATTTTCCATATTGCGTTCAGACGAGTTATCCGGCTGGCGAAATGTCAGCGAGCAAAATGTAAGGAAGCAGAGTAGGTAGATAGGTATCTTCCGGCGTGGTCCCATGAAGAAACAGCCGAGAACATCAAGTATTATACGGCCGAATGTTTCTTGATCACAATCTACCCAGCGACTTCGCCCATCCTTCCGGCAGGCTTCTCCTCGGGGGCATTCCTGTGTATCGGCTTTCCCCCTTCACTCCCTAAGAAGGCGCCCGTTCCCAGTCTCTACATCGCCGGCACCCATGACCACCTCCCTCCACACTTGCGTCCACACATAAAATGTGACCAAACCACATGGTCCGTTCCACACTACGCCGACCAAACTAAGCGCATAGAACAAGTATACGAGCCTGAGAAGCGTGTCGAGCAGAAGTCGTACCAACGCTGGCCCCCTCCTCCGAATTAGGAGCATGGTATGTATTCCCTCCCGGGGGTGAAGGAGGTCGCAGCCGAACTGCACCACGATCACCAGGAAGCAGAATAAGACGCATGGCCGCAACAATGAGAACAAGCGATGAAACCCCATCGACGCAGCCATCGCGTCCATTGTTTCCTGGGCGATATGACGATATGCATTCCCAGCGAGACCCCCAGCCCGTACTCGATTAGCTGGATTATCATGACGAGGACGATCCCCAAGAGGATAATTGGGGCACAGGGCCAAGGCAAAGTGGTGAGAGTGTCGACGCACGTCAGGACGAGGTCGGTAAAATCTGAGGCTTGGGGGACGGCCGCAGTGAGAAGGGGGAATCGTAGGAGTTCGAGCATGGCGCAGGTGGCATGGGCGCCGATAAGCCAAGGCCGAGCGCCGGCAGGGACGCCCTCGGGGGGGTAGAGAAGGTTGGAGGCGGTCGGAGTGGATGAGATCTTCGACCAAAGGTGTGCGAGATCTTTAGGGCAATCGAGGGTTCTCCTGCAAACGGTAATTACCGTCCTTGCATTCGCTGGTTCGACTAAAAATTAGGGGGTGGCTGCGGCAAGAGATGCGAAGTTCTCCGGGTCAAAAAACTACTGGCCAGGATTCGCAAAGGTGTAATCAGCGCTCGCTCCCATTCAGAGACGACTTTGGAATATACAGACACGGCGTTGTTTTGAGTTTTTCTGATGCTCCATCCATCGGCCCGATGTGGCCTCAGTGGTCCACGATGACTTTAAATTGCATTGAGAGTGAATCAAGGTCGCGCGGCCATTCCAATGAACGAGTCAGATAAAGTAACAGGGTCTGAACCAGTCGTCATGAGAATACCCTGAATGCGACCACCGCGGTAATACATCCTCCTCCTCGTCCTCCTTCGACTCTTTTATTACTCGAAAGGGATGGACAGGATTCGTAATTGGAGGACAATTACAAGGATGCCTCTACAGATACATATGCAGCCTGGTCCACTAATCATCTTCCATCGCCTCCTTCTGAGTATTCATTGGTCTCACTCCTTCGTCTTCAATCGGGGAGGAGTATGTTCTCTGGACCATAGGCTCCTGCGTGCTCCACCGACCATATGAAGATGTCTGTACCGACATTCCTGCCCTCCTGAGACGCGGAGTAGTGGGATTCTCCACAGCTGCAATAGGGCGCTGTTTTTAAGTCTGGTTTGTAAACATGTTTCTAAACATCACGTTTATAAACCGGTTTTTAAATGGACCGGCCAAAGTCACCGGTTTTTAATTAGGATTATGTAACTCGGCGAAATTTTCGGGGCATCCATCGAGCTTCCATGTCTGGCGGCTCTGGCTCTGGCTCCGGCTCGACGTATTACGAAAAGGAGCTGAAGGAACTCTTGCGCATCTTCCACATACTGCACCCCTCGGCGACACTCATAACTTCATTGACTATGCGCCGGACCCCGTTAAAGTGGCCGATATGGGCTGTGTCAAGTCTGTCCGGAGGACTGCGAGGCGGGTTTGGCAGCTGTGGACGAGGCAAATGAGACTTCCCAGCCGGGCTCGCTGCCGCCTGGTTCCCTTGTCTTCGAGCTCGACGGAGTGGATATTTCCATGCCATTTTTCCGTGATTGTCTCAGTGACGCGCCAGTTGACGGCGCAGATAACATCAAAAGTCTCTCAACGTGGGCAGTGACATCTGGCAAGAAAGGTAGCAAGCCGGCGCAGCCTACGCCAACAATGAAATTCAGGAGGAGGAACTCAATTTCTAGTCATTTAGCACAGCATGTTTGTAAACATGCTTATAAACGGGCTTGTTTACAAACCAGGTTTGTAAACTGGTTTTTAATTGCTTGGGAATTATAAACAGCGCCCTAAGTTGCAACTGATGCTGCCGTGACTCTTGCGTGACTCACTGAGTTGAGTCGCGACTCATCAAGTCGACTTGGATTAGAAGTCGACTCGACTTGACTCGACTTAACCACTCAAGTCAACCAAGTCGACACAGTTTTCGAAATTGCTCCAAATGCCTCCAGACCTCGTAAAAACTCGAAAGCTGAAAATTGATTTCTCCTGTCACAGGATGCCATCTCACAGTCACGTACTGTCCTTGACTTGACGTGGGGAAAATCAGACGGCCTCAGACGGCGATCGCATGTGGGTCTGGCCCCTCACGTAACTCCGGAGAACACAAAGGGCCGTGCTCAGCGGACGCTGGGGAGATTTGCAACTGATGCAGCTTACTGGGACCCCTGGCTATTCGACTCCGGCATCACAACCCAAACATCCTGCGCTATCCTCTATCCTTCAAGGCGCAACATTTTTTCTCTCGCTTTCTTGCGGTGGCGACAGGCTCACGTAAGACCGTGGGGAGTGTTCGCATTTTCCAGTGGCTTCTGCCGTCTCGGCTGGCGATTCAAGTGTCTATAAATGTGGAGCATCCAAGCTTTGGTCCACAGCACGATGCTGTCCTCTCGGTCTTACACCTCTCATATGCGCAGGCGGCGCTCTCGCTGCGACAATGTACTCCTTATATTTGCGGCGCAATCGCTCACAGTTGCCGCTGCCCCCCGGCCCCCCGAAACTGCCTCTGATTGGGAATCTGCTCGACGTACCGGCCAACCTTCAATGGGAGAAATACGCGGAATGGAGCAAGGAATATGGTGTGCCAGTCCGTTTGCTCTTGTATCCTCTGGGAATTAACTTCGTCGAGACTCCGACATCATCCACCTCAATCTCGCCGGGCAGTCCGTAATTGTCCTCTCGTCGTTGGAGGCCACTAGAGCTCTGCTGGAGAAGCGCTCCTCCATATATTCTGATAGGTTAGTGCGCGGAATTCGCCCTCGCTCTAACTCAATGTGACTTCCAGGCCCGACATTCCCATGGTGACAGATCTAGACCTCATGGGTTGGGATTTCAATGTCTGTACGTGCTCTCTGCTTTACCCCTCGGATATAATACCCACGATAACCGACCGTTAGCTCTCATGAAATACGGTATAGATGCGTCATAATCTCGCCGAGCAACCTGTGAATTTCGTACAACCTATAGGTGACAGATGGTACGTTTGCCAAGCCAAAAGTTCGGTGCTCTACTGACGTCTCTCCAGGCGGCGGAACCGCCGGCTTCTTAATGAGACTTTCAACGTAGCAGCGGCACGGCAATTCCACCCGATGGAGCAGGCAGCCTCCCATGCGCTCCTCCGGCGTTTGCTGGATGAACCTGCCGCCTTCTTGGATCATTTCTACCAGTACGGGTCGTATCCCGCCGCATGCCACAGCTAACACGTTTCAATTGAAGGATGGCGGGCGAAGTCATAATGGCAGTGACGTATGGAATCCACGTCCGGCCGTCCAACGACCCTTACATCACCGTGGCCCACACGGTGGCCCAAACCGCTGGAGACGTCGCTACCCCGGGGCGTTTCCTCGTCGTGAGTCTCCGGGTAGTTCGAATATATTCGGCGACGTCTGACCTGCCCTACAGAACTCCTTCCCGTCTCTGAAGTATGTGCCGAGCTGGTTCCCTGGTGCTGGATTCAAGCGCCTGGCACAAGAGTGGAGGACGACCGTGCATGCCATGCGTGATCTCGCCTTTGCGGAGACGAAACGCCAAATGGTGCGCAGGCCACCCCTCTTTCGATAACGCCCTGACTCCAGGATATGAGTTCAGGAGGCGGGCATTGCCCCGCGCTCGTTCACGGTCGAACATTTGGAGGGCCTTAGGGACGAAGACGTTTATTATCAGGAACAAGACATTAAAGCAACTGCTTCGACGATGTTCGCCGCCGGAGCGGACACGACCGTATCTTCGCTCGGCACGTTCGTGCTTGCGATGCTGTCGAATCCCGACGCGCAGAAGCGCGCTCAAGCCGAAATCGATTCCATCACGGGTGGGAAATATCTCCCAGGCTTTGAAGATGAGGCATCCATGCCTTACGTCTCGGCGCTGGTCAAAGAAGTCCTTCGATGGAGAAACGTCACTCCCGTTGGTGTGTCCCTTCTGGTCAATTATCGACGAACGACTAACCTCAGTTCGCAGGGGTGCCCCACTTGCTGACGACAGACGATGAATATCGTGGATACAGGCTGCCTGCAGGCTCCATGGTGATGGGGAACACATGGTGAGGCATACATTTTTCTGAACATCCCAATGTTCATCTGCGAACATCAGGGCCATTCTGCACGACGAAGTTCGTAAACCGTTTGATCTTTGCTTCGCGTTGGTTCAAAATCTTCCTAGGTCATGTATCCCGATCCGAATGCGTTTAAACCGGAGCGCTTCTTGCTTGATGGCAAACTTAATCCCGCCGTGCGGGATCCAGACGCAGCCTTTGGGTTCGGACGGAGGTACGTGATTATCTGGATGCGGCAGCTATGTGCGCTTACCCGGACCACCGCAGAGTATGCCCCGGGAGACACTTGGCTACTTCTTCAGTCTGGATAACGGTTGTGTCGATTCTCGCAACGTTCGACATCCAGAAAGCGGTTGACGACATGGGGAACGTTATCGAGCCGACGGGCGAATATATTTCGGCCCTGGTCAGGTGCGATAAGCCCGGTATATGGCACGGAGTGACCTGCTGTCTCTGATTATGATCCTGCAGCACACCGGTGCCTTTCGAGTGCTCAATCACTCCGCGCTCAGAGGCAGCCGTAGCACTTGTGAAAGGAATGCTGTAGCCTGCTCTCCTCTCGGTACTGGAGGAATTGTTAGAACGGCGCAAGAATGGCGATAACTACCGCTACACGAGCGGGGTTGCTATGACCAATATTTGATGAGGGGATAAGAGCCGTGAGGAATCAATGGATTCATAACTTGGCTTAGCTTTGCAATGCCAGGGCATTGGATTCTTAGGCTCACTATTTGATAAAGCGGTGGCTCGCTTTCGGGATCTTCGCGGAGTGACCACAAGCGGTGCGAATGGCAATGCCCGGACGACATTGAGACCCTGCACTCTACAATGCACCCGCAGTGATTCGGCCCCCGTGGCAAGTACCAGTTTTAACTCAGTCTCGACTAACTAGCTTTCAATTATGTCGGAGATGTGCGCCCTCCCCCCTTCGTGTACAGCTCCGTCGTCTGAATAACAAGAGAACTAACTTCCCCAACCGACATGGGGGAAAATTCACCCACCTCATCTTATTGACCATGCTCAACTCGCTACTAGCATCGGCTCGGTAGCGGGGGGACCGCATCGGCGTATCGTGTTCTAGCCAGACCATAACCCCCACCGAAGTACCCCCGTTCGACTCGGGGTCGAGCCGTGGTTTTCTTCGAACATCGTTTTTAGTTCAGCGTTTCATTCAGAAATCCAGGAATAAAACAATCGCGCTCGTACATGATGCCCAGGGGAGGAATTGAATCTCAGCCTTTCTCGTGGCACAATATGTTGCGAGAAGTCCTTTCACCGGTCGACCCGATGAAGTGCGAATATAAGAAGGGTAGCGGGCTGAGAAGCGCGGTGGCGGAAACCAGAGGTTGTGAGTGGCCGTGAGCCGCTTTTCTTTCCCTGACTTGATGATGTGGATGCGCATGATGCACCCAGGCTCGCAGTCATCCTGAACGACTCACCATGATGCCAAAAATCCGGCGGAAGTGGAAGCTCATGCCGCCGGGGGGACTTGAAACCCCGGCTTCCTCGTAGTGCGAAACACAGTCAACTAGTGAGGAGCACCTTCCAATGGTCGACGGCGCCTTACATCGTACGAAGGGCGGCGCTTGAAGTGCAGATGCAAGGGCATACGTACACCCGAAAATGCCGCGATTTGCGAGTTGCAAAGCGCTCGGTTTCCCACTCCCGTCGATTTCACTCTCAAATAACCTGAGGTCTGGAAGCTGTTCAATACAGGCGGCGCCCGTTCCACCCAGGCCGAGGCCATACCCTCTGTTTTCCCCATCGAATAACGACGTCTCAGCGCACCATTTCTCTCATCTGTGAATTCAGCCGTAAGACTGCAGTTACTACGGTTCAAAGGCGGAGTGGCCCGCACCTGCACTGCACTCACTATGAAAGCCACGTCATATCAGCAGGAGCTCGCCCGTTCGATTCGGGCTTGAACCATCATCCTGATCCCGCGATCTTTTTTCCGGCGGCGGAAATTCCACCACCAAGTGCGACAACTCAGATACTCCAGCTTTAAAATTAGGGCTAGGCCAGCTCTCCAACACCATCCAGGATTGTGTGCCTAATTGGGCTCGCAAGCGAATCGCCGTCCTTGAGATCTCGTCAAAAAACGAGAGCCTACTTCTGGATGGTCCAACCCCGATTCGAACGGGCGACATCCTGCTGTACATCGCAAGCAAACACGCATTACAGATTGCAGGTGCGGGCCATCCCGCCTTTAGACCGTTCCAAGGCTCCGCGCGTCGCGGGGTCATTGGGAGCAGAGAAATTGAGGAGACGAAACTTACATAGTGCATTCGAGGTTCAAATGTGGGGGGGACGCACCTTCCTCCCAGGGCCAATTGCAAGCGGCACGGTCCATTAGGCGCGGAGGAGCTCAGCCGCGGGTGCGTGTAGCAAAAACAAATCCTAAATCCAAGTCGACCATGGTCCAAGCTCGAATCGAACGAGCGTCCCCCGCAAATAGGTCTAAAATGGATGTAGACTGATTGCAGGTGCGGCCCACTCCGCCTTTGAACCGCGCTAGCTCGAAAGTAGCAGAGTTGAATTCATGTGCGACGCGATAGGTCGGAGTTTTGCATTGCAATTGCAATTGTCGGATCTCGAGCGCATATCAGGCAGACTCTGAGGGAACGACGAAAAGGAGAGCCGCAAACGAACGCACCCTAGGACCGGGTTATTGCGCAAGCGATTCGAACGAGGGACGGCTGCGAGAGCGGTCGAGTAGCGGGTGCGATGCATTCCGCTCCGGTCATGTGAAGTATCATAATCGTACACGACAAACGGTGCACCCCTCACCCGACGGTAGATCGCGCACGCCCCGCGCGGAGGTCGGAGATTAAATATTGAATATGGTCCTATGATTGAATACTAGACATTAAATATTAAATATTGAATGTTAAAGAGGCAGAGACCCGGTAGTCAGCGGTACAAATTCATCTCGCTCGTCAGTGGTCCGGACTCGCAGATGGGAAGTGGGAAGGCAGTCTTCGTCTTCGCGGGAGGTACGGTGGACGCGCAGACGGGCGGGCGGACGGGGAGTAGAACGGAGGGATGACTGAATGCCGAGGCTATCGCGGAGCCGTCGGAGTAGGAAGTAGGACGGTCGGATTCGAAGTCGGAATGGTGGGAGCACGGAGGAACGAAAAAACAAGGAAGGAGGACATCACTTACCCAACTGCGTATCCCGGTTCCTCTGCGCAAACCCCACCTCGCACCCCTCTTCGGGCGGGGCACACGCGACCGCCGGCGTAAGCGGGGCAGGGGGTGGCGCGCTCTCCAGGTTTACGCTGCCGTCCGCGCGGGGGGCGACCCCGCGCGGGGACGGATGCGTCCAAAGCGAGCGTGAGGACGCACGTCTCCATCCCCCAGTCGATCGTGCGGAGTTGCCAGCGCGAGGGTGGGGATCTGTGTGCACGCATCGCATTCAGTGTGTATGGGAAAGCTAACTTAAGAATGGAGGAAGAAGAAAGGAGCACGCACCCCGCCCCCAACCCGAGACGTCCTCGCCATGACGTATATAGACCCAAAGCTCCCGATCCAATTGGGGTCCTCTCGAGGAACACGCGCGTCGACGTGTGCGAGGACGGTCGGGAAGGTCGATATCGGCGCGGGCTTGAATGCCGGAGAGGAAGAGGACGAAGGGAGGGAGGCGGGGCCGAGGCTGGGGTACGGGTCGGGGAAGCGCAGCCGCAGAGAAAGAGAGGGAGGAAGACGAGCGGAGGTGAGGAGCACAGTTGAGGGCAGCGCGAGGCCGGAGACGGTGCATGCGCGCTCTTTCGCTTCAAGCAGAAGTCAACTCGGTTTTGCTATCTGAGTTGTGAGGGAACCGCTTCACAACGACCTAGAATCGGCTTTGCCGGTGCGCGGGGCGGGTGCCCAGGCGTCCGGCGGCGCGTCTGCGTCTGGGTCGGGCAGGAGGAGCGATGTTGATACCGACATCGTCACGGTGGTGTGTGCGCTACGCGCCGGCATCAAATTGGTCGGCCGGTAACATCCGGCGCACCATCAATCAGGTCCAGATTTAGTGACCGTGCCATCAGCACTCTCCACGGTGCGCGACCACGTAGCGCTGAGCCTCCTCCTCCCGCTCCTCCTCGCCAACGCCGCATCCTTCTCTCTTTACACTCTCTTACCTCCCTCCCTCTTGCCTCTCGTCATATATACCTTCCTGAGCGACTCCCCAGGGCCCATAGCCCCCCTCGCCCGCCCCACCCCGCACGCCTCCCCGCGCCTTTGAGACGGTGGAATGGACGTGCACGACACGTCTTACTCCGCCCTCAGCGGCGCCGCAGTGGGCCGCGCGCATCCCTCACAGCCGGGGAGTCGTCGGAGTCCGTTTGCCGCTGGCGCGGGAGCGAAGGAGGAGACGCCCATGCTCGGGATGGCGCACCAGCTGCGCTGCCTCGACGTGATCCGGCACGCGCGCGTGCGCGGCGCCGTCGGACCACGTTCATTCCGCGTCCGCCTCCGCGGATGCCCACGCTGATGGCGACGAGGACACGGCGGGGACGACGCCGCAGACCGCACGCTGCCTGTCCTATCTCCAGCAGACCGCGCCTCGCGCCCGTCGTCCACCCCTTCGCCTTCAGCGCGCATGCCGTCAATGGCCACGGCGTGCAGACTGGGGGCGGTGTAGGCGCGGGTGCGGGCGCGAGCGCACGAGGGGGAATACGACTCACGGGGACGAGGAGGGGTATGAGAGAGGACGGGAACGAGGTGCGTGCGTACGTGCCCTTTTTTGATTGAGCGCGCTTCGCTGACGCTTGGGGTATCCCCAACCCCCTCGATGCGCCGTCTCCCCACCGCTCCTGCCCTCCTCCCCGCACCTCAATTCGACGCCGAGACGCGTCAATTCGAAGACTCGACGCGTCGCGCATATCCCACGTCTGCGCATCCCCGCCGCCCTATCCGACGCTCCACCGCAGACCCCCGCGTGTCAAACGAGCCTTCTGCCAATACCTATAGATCGTTTTCCCAGGTTCACTTGTCCGCTTCCAACACTGATAAACTGCGGTTCGACAGCTCTTATACGATTCAACGGCGGAGGGCCCGCATCTGCATCCGCTTCACAATTCTGCATTGGATAAGCAAGAGACGCCCGTTCGACTCGGGCTTGAATGGTCCATCCATGCTGTTTGGCGGGTCTTTTTGGTTCCCACCGTCACGCGCCGCCCCATCTCATTCTCAAGTGCTACTCGGCTCTGTGCTTGCTTATGCTTATGCTTATGTACGCTCAAACGCGCGGGGACGCGGCGCTCGTGCCTTCGAAGAATGAGGAGCCACAGCCAATACATCATTTTTCAACGATAAATTATACCCTTCGCATCAGGAAGAGCTAGCCCCGTGCACAATTGGCGCCGCGCGTCTCAATTTCGCCACTTACCCACTTCATGCTTCGTTCGACGCGCAGGAGCTGCCGTGAACGCCTTACGGATCGTGTCCCCGGCGGCAGCCCTCCTTCGCTCGGGCGTGGAGTTTGTCGCTTTTACTCGCGGATAAGCTGGGGTGTCAAGGGAGCGAATACGGGCGGCGCGCGTTCCTCTGTTGTTTGTTTTCTCCTACGGTCAATGGGAGGCCCACACGCCGCCCGTCTCACGCCCTCACATCTCCCCTCGGTCCTACACACCCTGCAACCAGACGCGGCCGTGTCCCCGTTCTTGTTCCTGTCCCTGGTCCCGCCATCGAATTATGCCGCGCAGCGCACCATTTTTCTCATCTATTGATTTAGCCAAGTCGTATCAGCAGGAGCGCGCCCGTTCAACTCGGACCTGAACCATCCCAGTGTCCCGATCATCTTTTCCCCCCTCGATCCTCATTCACACCGCAGACTTCCACTGTGTGCGAAGACTCTTCGAATTTCTGCGTGGATTAGAGACGTCCCTCAAACATCGTCTAGGACAGCCTTGATAGTCGGCTTGATTAACGCCTGCAACGCACAACCACAACGGTTGACGCGAATGAGAATCAAAGTGCCTCCCCCTACTGATCTATGTAGATCTCACCACCAATAATCTCTGACCCCGCCAACGTTTTCTCGACCGAGTCGTGGGATATACGAATGTGAAAAAATGTCACACCGGCGTAAGAGGTTGAATTGAACAAAAAGGGACAGTAAACTCTGCTCATGGTCCAAGCCCGATTCGAACGGGCGACGCCTGCTGTACACGGCAAGCCCTCATTACAGATGGCAGGTGCGGTCCGTTCCGCCGTTGGACCGTTTCAAGGCTCTGCGGTTCGTCGTTTATTGGGGGTAGAGAAAATGAGAGTAGAGAAATTGAGGAGAGGGACCTAGTGCGTTCGAGGTTCAAATTTCCGCCCAATTACAAGCCGCACAGTCCATTATTCGTGGAGGACTTCGGCCCCGGGTAAGCTTGGTAAAAATAACTTTCACGTCTGGATCTACCATGGTTCAAGCCCGAACCGAACGAGCAGCTCCTGCAAATAGGTCTGAAATGGAAGTGTACTGAGTGCAGGTGCGGGCCACTCCGCCTTTGAACCGTGCTACATAGAAAGCAGAGTTGGATTTATGTGAGACGTGGACTGATCGCAAGGCACTCGCGCGCGCGATAAGTCCGGACTTTGCATTACTAGCGTGATTGTAAATTGTGAAAGTTTAATCAGGCAGAGTACGGCCGTAGATACCGAGAAAAGGGGAACCCCAACGAAAAAAAAAACGCAAATTCCCATGGTCCAAGCCCGACTCGAACGGGCGACTCCTGCTGTAAATGGAGAGCCCACTTTTATAGAAAGCAGGTGCGGTCCATTCCGCCTTTGGACCGTCCTAAGCCTCTGCGGGTCCCTGGGTTATCGCACTCCAAAGACCACTGAAGGGCGACTCAGTGCATAATACTTGCGAGTGAAAATTCGCGAGGACTCGCCGTCCGCCGAATTGCGACGCGTGGGCAGGTTGTTACGTATCGGCTGGCGAAATCCATCTCCACGATAGGATTCCACCAGCGATGTCGGTCAAAACGAGTCGCATCGCCCGCATGGATGGTTCCTCTTGAGCACGGGTATCTCTTGCGAGATGAGATTAATCCGCACGCACGTGTGAAAACACGCTAGGGATGGAATGTGGTTCGCGCGCGACTTGCTGCGACCACTGGAAGACACGGGGAGTGCGACTTCCATAAAGCAGTGAGGGACAGACCTGAGGAAGACGCATTCACAGAGAACTTCGGCCCCTTGTAGCAAAAATAGCTCTGGATTCCCAGTCTAATATGGTTCAAGCCCGAATCGAACGAGCGTCCCCTGCAATGCAAATAGATCCGAAATGGACGTATACTGAGTGCAGATGCGGGCCACTCCGCCTTTGAACCGTGCTGGATAGACATTGGACCTAGATTTATGCGAAACAAAGTGGACTGATCCCAACGTCCTCGCGCCCGCGATAAGTCCGAATTTTGTATTGCTAGTGTTATTGTGAATTGTGAACCCGTATTAGGCCGTGGACACCGAGAAAAGGGGAACCCCAACGAAAAAAAATCGCAAATTCCCATGGTCCAAGCCCGACTCGAACGGGCGACTCCTGCTGTAAATGGAGAGCCCACTTTTATAGAAAGCAGGTGCGGTCCATTCCGCCTTTGGACCGTCCTAAGCCTCTGCGGGTCCCTGGGTTATCGCACTCCAAAGATAACTGAAGGGCGACTCAGTGCATAGTACTTGCGAGTGAAAAAAACTCTGCATTCCCAGTCAATCATGGTTCAAGCCCGAATCGAACGAGCAGCTCCTGCAAATAGGTCTGAAATGGAAGTGTACTGAGTGCAGGTGCGGGCCACTCCGCCTTTGAACCGTGCTAGATAGAAAGCAGAGCTAGATTCATGTGAGACAAAGTGGACTGATCCCAACGTCCTCGCGCGCGCGATAAGTCCGGACTTTGTATTGCTATTGCTAGCGTGATTATGAATTGTGAAAGCTTATCAGGCAGAATACAGTCATAGACACCGAGAAAAGGAGAACCACCTGCGAAAAAATTCTTCGCAATTGGCATATGGTTCAAGCCCGACTCGAACGGGCGACTCCTGCTGTAAATGGAAACCCCACTTTTATAGAAAGCAGGTGCGGTCCATTCCGCCTTTGAACCGTTCTGAGAGTGTGGTACCCCGGCTTCGTGGAGGTGAAAACAATCTGGGGAGGAGAACCGCGAGTGGCACTGGCATGAGTTGGAAACAAGGAGCGGCAACATCGGTGTGGCAATGCCCCTACCGAGGCTGATCCGATGTCTCATTCTGCTTTCCCTCTGGGGCTGCTGATGTTAATCTTCCATCTTTCCTCAGGACATCCTTACGCGACTGCATTTCCCTGCCCCCGTGCCAGTGGAGCCTCGGCCCTCTCTCGTCTCAATGATCTCCCGCCAGCGCCCTTTTCCGATGCTCATGCTTCACGCGGCGGCCCGCGCGAGTTGACTCCAGTCTCCACCTACCTCCACGCGCTCGGATAATAGAATGTCCGTCGACTTTCACTCTTGTGCGATGTTCCAGAATTAACTCCCCCGCGGCACCCTGACGGAAATCCTCTCTTACATGGTTTCCTTGGCCAGCCTCATCACTTTCTCACCGGATTTACAACGCACCCCGTACTCCCAGACATCGGCTCGCTAGCGGACGGACCGCACCTGCACCATCTAAGAGGTGTGCTAAATGCTTCGCAGGGCCACCCGTTCGACTCGGGCCGCATCCCTTGTCAGTACCTTTTTGCTCCCGGACTTTCTAATGTTAAAGACCAACATTGCACAGCCGAGGAGTCCTTCCATGAGCTCCTCTGTGCTGCCAAATCCCATGTGCAAATTTCACCCATCCCTGATAGAGTTCCATCCAGTGCAGGCATCGGCCCGATGGCGGTAGGACCGCACTTGCACCATGTGGAAGAAATCGTTCACTCTCTGCACAGCAACCCGTTCGACTCGGGATCGAGCCATTCATCTGCCTTGAATAAGTACGTTTTACTCCTCGAACTTGAACGAAGTTCGGACGTTCAAATGGTGACCCACCCAACCATTACCCTTATACCCGTTGTATACCTGGACTTTGCTTACTGCACTGCGGTCGGTCCAACTTGCCTCATTTTCACACATCATTTATAGAATGCCATCCAGTGCATGCATCGGTCTGATAGCGGTGGGACCACACCTGTTTCCTGTAAAATATCCAACGGATCCGCAGGCTCGGGATCGAGCACCGCCCCTGAAAATAACCAATCAAGGCGAAGTGCTTCAACAATTGGTTAAGTGGAATGGCGAAAACGGACTCTCGCGCTCTCAAAGATCTTCTCGGCCGCCATCTCCCAGCTGAAATCTGGTCTGTAATTCCACGGAGACTCCTCCTCTTCGGTGTCGCTCGGGATGGAGCCATGAGTGGAAGGACCGATTCCTTTTTTTTTCCAATTGTCTCAGTTATACATGGATTTAGTCATAGGACTGCTGTTGGAGCGTTGGTGGCCCGCCCCAGCACCAAGAATGCCAAGTCAGATCAGCAGGAGCTCGCCCGCTCAGCTCCGATTTGAACCATCTGATAACACCAAATAATTTTTTGCCCTCCATCCTGAATAATACCCGTAGTCTTCGGCGGGCATTATATGATTCCTAGGAGCATCCCACGTACAGTATATCTTTGTTGAGTGTCCAATGTCAACTTGTTGTCATTCACATCATTCGCGTCCGGGTTTTCCCGCTCTTGTATCAGGATTGTCTGAAATGCAGCGCTGAGTATACACGAGACGAAGCACCACGATGACGGGGTGTCTCAATCGGCTATCCAGGTTAAATTTACACATAATCAATGTTACCCCCGCCACAATGGTACGTAATCCATACCCCGGCAAATTTGTTCCCAGGAGATTTCAGATTGAATCATAAGAACCTGAGATCCAAGGTCCAATTTCCAGCAAATCCAAAACATGAGCTTCTTCAATCAAATACATTTAACTTGAGCAATTGCTAAACACGATCGACTTCAAAGCCGTCCAGTAAATCCCATCATACACGCGAGGCGCGCAGGAAAGCGAACCTGGCAGTAGATCATTCGTGCATCAGGCCTCCACCACCGTCTGCATGACCGGCAGCCCCAGAAGCCGAGTAACGTCGAGGCTATAGGGGTCGAATCCTTTGGCTTGATGAAACTCGCGGACGGCGTTATAGTGATACGGCTCCCAGAGAGTAGCCCATGGCTGGAAACCAAACCGAAAACGTGGGAGACCGATCCGATCCGACTCCTCCTGGGACAGCCTGGTAGTTCCGGCAGAATCTAGTGCCCAATAATATTGGTCGGACTCGGGAAGTGCAAGACTGAACCGCGTATCATTCTTCCTGGCTTGTAGAGGACAGGCAAATAAATGAGATTCCACAGTCGTCCCATCATGGCGTAGAACGCCCTGAAATGCCTTGTCGAATATCAGGTAGCATGTGATCATGTCAATCACGCCTGAGTGGAGATGAGGTTTGAACATTCGGAAGTCGTTGGACTTACCCATTCGATCCTCGTTATTTCCAGTGTAATTGGAGAGAAATTTGTTTGCTTGAGACAACCAAGCCTGATGGAGCAGATCCACCTGGGCAGAGTCCAATTTGATAAATGCCATGAAAAATGTTTTCCAGGGGTTTAATGCCGCTTGAAACGAACAAGGCGGAAACGTAAATCTATAAAGGTTGAAGAGCTGATCTGTCGTGCCGAATACACGAATACCTTTTCCAACACGCGTGCTGCTCCGCATTATATTCATCTGTGGCGTCCAATTTCGATTGTCCTCCCATGCTCCAGTGGCTGACCTGGACATTCGAACAAGCATGAGGCATGAATCCAAGTGGGCGGAACGGACTGCCCGCGGGGCCAGGATCTGCAACGACGGTCCCCAGATGGTACTGTCCTTGGAGTGCGAAGGGGATATCGCCGCTCGATCGCCAGGGGGCGGTCAATGTTTTGTAGAGTCCGCGGAAGCCAAGTTGCCGAATAAGGGCTTCACGAAGATCAGTGTCGGGGGATATGAATGTTGTAACAATGGGCACGATGGCACTCTCAGATGGTTGAAATTTGTAGGTCATTGAGTACCACTTGGACAGTTTCTCGTGGATGCGATCGACGGCGTAGCTCCATTCCTCGCATGCAAGGGAGAGGGAGAGTTGTATCGGCTCCCGCCGGACGCAAATGGTTGACGATCCTGCCCCAGTGAAATTATTCAATTTCCACTGGCAGTATTGCTTGGAATCCTGTCCACCCAGGTAAGAAATGTAAGCTTGTTGGCCTGATAATCAAAATGATAACCGACTTTGAACTGCTTGAACTGTAGACACGATGTGGGATTCGAAATCGGGAGGATATACTGGACACTCACAAGCATTCCCTCAATGCACGCCCAAACGAGATCTGAAGAAGGTCGATAGAACTGTCGGTACACAGCAAGCGGCATCAGTTCTGTGAGTGCGTGAGCACGAGCTGGGGTCATGAAGAGGCCATGAACCGTCATAAAATATCAATGCCTGCCACCCCGGTGCCTGGGAAACTCCGAACAGTTGCCACACACTGGGATGTCTTCATCACTTAGCGATGCAAAAGAGGACCTGGGCGAAGAGAAATGGAAGACAGCAGTACCTGACAGACGAATACAACGCTAAATCTTGTTTCCATTTCTGGGGGAGCCCAGGTCAGCAGGATACGTTTCGTGCAGAAATCAGACTCACCTCCTTTTCGTCTTCATATTTTGCGATCGTCATTGTCGATCCTTCGCCCGAGATTCGAGCGGTGAACATCTTGATCTGGTGGACTCTGTTCGTCATCGGGGTCTCATACAGGAGGTTAATGTCCCCCAAAGCGACCTGCCGGAACTGTAGACCGAAGATGGGTTCAAGACGCAAGGTTACGAGGCCAGAAATATAAACACGGACCTGTGCACGGGAGTGAGGACTTTGAATAGCAGCGAAACTCCTCTGAATATCAGTGACATTAATGTTGGTGTTGATCGTTGCGATGAGCTGCAACAGTAATATCAACGACCTCCAAGGTGTCGGAGAAATCCGATGTACCGTGAAATTCGAGCGCAGTTCATCTAGACGGGTTCTATAGCGTCTGATCTGGTCTTCTACGCTTGTAGCACCGACAACCTCTTTGAATCGACCACGAATCCCCTGATGACTCTTCTGAAGCTTCTCAAGTCCTAACTGCAGAAATTTCATGCACCTGGAAGCGTCCATATTCAGAGAATATCAATGGCAACAACTTGAAGATACGAGCTCACCCGATGAAGTCCTCGCAAAGATTTTTGAAGCGAATGGCGCCTGTATTCCCGTTGACCGAAATTTCGTCCCGCAGCAGAACGACAATCTCCACCATACTCGCACATAGGTCTTTCAAATCCTCCCGATTCTTCTTGACTTTCTTGACTCGATGAGGTCAGAGCGAGTCACAATTAAATCACTGGGGTCACGCACATCCGCAGTCTCAAGGAAAAGCACAACAGCGTCGAAGGCCACTCTTATGTATGGCAAGGGGACCAATTCGGCACCGGCGGCCATAGTCCTCACGGCAAAGGTCATGCTGCAGAGCCAATCCTTCGGTGGGAAGGGTCCTTCAGGCCTATCGACTACGCCAACGTCCAGTTGAAGTTCCCTGGGCTCGCGCGACAGTGTCGAAGTAGCCTGAGACATGGTGAGAGGGAAGGAGGAGACCATCATTCAGAGGATCAGTCACAACCTAGGAGCTGGCTTTGCGGGAGATTTGATTTGTCCGTGTAAATTAAGACAAGATAACATCCGAGTCAGGCTTCTGAGTTGCGTGCGATTAAAGATAGCACGGTTTTCAATCACCACAATGCAGCCACCGCATTTGAGAGCCGCACGGATGATAATAGTCGACGATCGACATCGTCGTCGGTTCGCCCCACACCCCCTCCCAAGTCCACCCTGTTCCCCACACGACACATATCACATCACAATTTTCTTGTTCACATTGCTACCGCTTACTCATATCTTCCGTTCCACCCGCGTCCTGTACGCGGTTTCTATTTCTAAAGATGGCCGTAGATCACATGCCTTGGTCGCGAGGGAGTTCGATGCGTCACGGACAACCATGACGTCCCGCGCATTTCGACGCGCGCGACAGTCCCCACTGGTTGTAACCCGCGACCTCAAATGGGCGGAGGGGTGCCGGTCGAAAGCCCATTTCATCGCGTGGGGTGATTATGTAGCTAGCTGTACACATAGGCCATAAATGGCCTGAGAGCTAGTATAAATATATTGATTTCATCACCGAACGATGCGAGAACGCTCTGCGGAGCACGAAGGACTTTGGAGTCGTGGTCTGCGCCCTGAGAAATCTTTCTTGGCCCCGGTGATCTCTAGCGAGTCCGTGTCGAAGGGCAATCAGCCGACAACGCACACCCAATGCCCATACGCGGCTTGAGAGGAGGGTTTCATGAGAATTTGAGCTGCTTTGCAGACAGAAACAATGAAAAAGCAGAGGGGAGAAGCTTTACAAGTAGGCCGACGACGAGCAGCGTGTATTTCATGGAAGAAAAAATCGGGGAGCAGGAGCAAGCGACTCGGTGCGGACGGTACTATTAGGATTGTACTGGGTCAGTAGTACTGGTGGAGGAACCCGGGATGCTCGCAGTTAAGTATAATAATGAATGGATGTGGTGGAGAAGGACAAATCGTGAAAGCGGCAAGGGCCGGCAGCGGTGGCTGTGGCAAGCAAGGCGGCAAGCCACAACTTGCGCAAACGCTAGACGCAGAGGAAGAGAGTAAGGAGGGAGAGCGGAGGTACGAAGCAACGTAGAGGATCAGCACGAGGACGGAGTCAGCGTCGGAGTCCGTTTGCGCGCCGGCGCGGGAGAGCAACGGGAGAGAATGAGGAGACGCCCATGCCAGTACTCGGCACGGCGCACCTCGGCGTAACTCGGCGCGCGCGGCGTGGCGTCGGACCAAACTCACCGCGTCCGCCTCCGCGGATGCCCACGCTGATGGCGACGAGGACACGGCGAGGACGACGCCGCAGACCGCACGCTGCCTGTCCGCGCGGACCGCCGCCTCGCGCCCGTCGTCCACTCCTTCGTCTTTGGCGCGCATGCCGTCAATGGCCACGGCGTGCAGACGTGTAGGGACTGGGCGGCGGTGTATGCGTGGGTGCGGGGGCACGGGGGGGAATACGCCTGAAAGGTCTGAGAAAGGAGAGGGGAATGAGAAGAGGCGGAGGTACGTACGTGCGCTTTTTGGAGTGGGTCGTCGAGCGTTGATTGAGTGACGCTGAGGGTACCCCAGCCCACCCTCGATGCGCGCCGCCCGCGCGTCCTGCTCGCTGGACCATCTCCGCTCCACCTCGGCCCCCCACCGCATCGTTGCCTCCTGCCCTCCTCTCCCCGCACTTTAATTCGAAGACGAGACGCGTCAATTTAAGTTGCGGACTCGGGCATATCCCACGGTTCTTTCTCATGCGACGGTTCCAGTTCCTCGCTATCTACTTAATACGAGAGGCGCCCGTTCCACCCCGGCCTGGACTATTCTCCTTTTATTGTGAGTCCCACACGCTGCCCCGTCTCATGGTCTCACATCTCTCCTCGGTCATTTACACCCTGCAAACGGACGCCCCTGGTCCTGCCATCGGATAACGCCGCTCAGTGCACCATTTCTCTCATCTATTAGTTCAGCGCCAAGACTGCAGTTACATCGGTTCAAAGGCAGAGTGGCGCAAACCTGCACTCACTCTGAAAGACGAGCGTGCCCGTTCAACTCGGGCTTGGATCGTGATCCCAGCGTTCGAATTCTCTTTTCCCCCTCACACCGCAACCTTCCACTGCGTGCGAAGCCTCTTCGAATTTCTGCGTGGATAGAGACGTCTCCGCTTCAGTGCTAGTCTCAAACATCGTCTAGGACAGCCTTGATATATAGTCGGCCTGATTAATGCCTGCAACGAGCACTGCGTGCGACAACCACAACGGTTGGCGCGAATGGGAATCGAAGTGCTTCCCCCCACTGATCCAGATCTCACCACTGATAATCTTTGACCCCGCCACTGCTTCCTCGACTTGTGGGATGTGGGATATACGAAATGTGAAAAAATGTCACACCGGTGTAAGAGGTTGAATCGAACAAAAAGGGACAGTAAACTTTGCTCATGGTCCAAGCCCGATTCGAACTGGCGACTCCTGCTGTAAACCGCAAGCCCTCGTTACAGATAGCAGGTGCGGTCCATTCCGCCGTTGGACCGTTTCAAGGCTCAACGGGTGCTTGTTTATTGGGAGTAGAAAAATTGAGGAGAGAGGACCTAGTGCTTCCGGGGTTCCAATTTAGGGAGGACTCACCTTCCGCCCAGCTACATACAAGCCGCACAGTCCATTATGTCGGCGGCGGGTAGGAAAAAATGACTCTGGATTCCCAGTCTAATATGGTTCAAGCCCGAATCGAACGAGCAGCTCCTGCAAATAGGTCGGCAATGGATGCATACTGAGTGCAGGTGCGGGCCACTCCACCTTTGAACCGTGCTACATAGAAAGCAGAGCTGACTTCGTGTGAGATGGAGTGTACTGATCCCAACGTCCTCGCGCGCGCGATAAGTCCGGATTGTGTATTGCTAGTGTTATTGTGGATTTTGAAAGCGTATCAGGCAGCGTATGGCCGTAGAAACCGAGAAAAAGGGAAACCACCGACTATGGTTCAAGCCCGACTCGAACGGGCGACTCCTGCTGTAAATGGAAACCCCACTTTTATAGAAAGCAGGTGCGGTCCACTCCGCCTTTGAACCGTTCTGAGATTGTGTGGTACCCCGACATCGTGGAGGTGCAAACAATCAAGGAGAGGAGAGCCGCGAGGGACATGAAAGTCGGAAACAAGAAGCGGCAGCACTGCATCCGTGTGGCGATGCCCTTGCCAAGGCTGATCCGATATCTCATTCTTTCGGGGTTCTCATTTTCCACTAACTACTTCTCCATTTTCTTTTTAGTTCTACCGCGGCGAGTCGGAAGATTGCGACCGTGAGCTCGGCTACGAGGTTGTGGAGGAGTCCAGGGACCGTAGTGTGCAATAGTGCCTGTACACTCAGATACTTCCTGGGCCCCGGCGTTCCTAAGCGGGACCGTGCCGTGTAATCCTACCTACCTACCTGCTTTCCCTCTGGGGCTGATGTTAATCTTACATCTTTCCTCAGGACATCCTTACGCGACTGCATTTCCCCGCCCCCGTCACGGTGCCAGTGGAGCCTCGGCCCTCTCTGGTCTCAATGATCTCCCGCCAGCGCCCTCTTCCGATGCTCATGCTTCACGTGGCGGCCCGCGGGAGTTGACTCTAGTCTCCCCCTACCTCCGCGCGCTCGCAGAATACATAGACTTCGCTCTCGTGCGATGTTCCAGAATTAACTCCCCCGCGGTGCGGCTACCTGACCGAAATCCTCCCTTGCATGGCTTCCTTGGCCAGCCTCATCACTTTCTCACCAGATGTACAACATGCCCTGTACCCCCAGACATCGGTTCGCTAGCGCACCTGCACCATCTAAGAGGTGTGCTAAATGCTTCGCAGTGCCACCCATTCGACTCGCGCCGCATCCCTTGTCAGTACCTTTTTGCTCCCGGACTTTCTGATGTTAAAAAGATAACACTGCAAACAGCCAAGGAGTCCTTCAATGAGCTCCTCTGTGCCGCCCAATCCCATGTGTAAATTTCACCATCATTCACAGAGTTCCATCGAGTGCAGGCATCGGCTTGATGGCGGTAGGACCGCACGGGCAGGGGGAAAGTGCCGCAGACTGCCGCAGCAGAATTTTGGATTGCCGTTGAGTGCCATAGACATGGTCTGCGCTCCGAATCGGCGTAAAATGGGATGAATATTCCGTTTCGGGATTTCGGGAATAGATGCCACATCAGGATCCGATCATTTTGATGAACTCACCAAGCAGGAATTACAGACCCTAAATGGCGCACTCGGGCTCAGACGTCCAAACCTTCGAGCCTAGACCCAAGTGACATTCTACTGTAATCCTGCCTAACGGATTTCCTGGATCCGTCGAAATTCCCTGTCCACGGTTGAAAGATGTCAGACAATAAAATTTGGCCAGAATAACTGAACGAAAGCACAAGGTTTCCCACACAAAATGACGTCTTGTGTTGTAGCGCAAATTGGCAATTCGCCTCTTTGATGCAGGCCACGGGGTGGCTTGTTGACTCTTGCGGCCGCTCTGTATTAGACCAAGTGTTTCAGGTGCGCGGTGATGCTAGTGGAGCCATAGCAACACTTTCAACAGCTGTGGCTTTCAAGTGGATGAGCAAGACATTGATTTTAGGGGTGAAATGGAGATATTTTTGGGCGGACACCCGTCTATGTGGGTCGAGGGCAAGACTCTAGCCCTCAACGGCACAGGTTGAAATAGCAACCAAGCTCCACTCTCGCCGCTTAGGATATTCATTCTATTGATTATGCGGCTTCCAATCTCCGTTCGGAAGTCGTAAGGGTCTATAGTTGTCTTGCGTACAGGACAGGGAGAAACAGTCGTCCCCCGACTGCTATATAACTGACGATCAAAGAACGACTTTTTCCATACCAAGACCCACTACAGCCCGCTTAAAGCTTCATTACTTTCTCCCATCCACATGTCTGCCGCCCAATTCACCACGCAGCTTTTCGAGAGCATCTTCTTCCAGAAAGACGCAGCCAAGGCGATCTCGACGTTCGAGGCTGACGTCGCGCCCGATGCCAAGATTACGTGCGCTTTACAATTTACATTTTAGTACGGGACTAATGCGAGACACAACAGCTTCAACGGGACCGACCTGTCTGCAGCACAGTTCCTCGAGGCCATCAAGGGCTACCACAGCACCGGATTCGCGACATTGACCTCGCCGCAGGAGACGCTTGCGGTCACGCCGCTCGAGGGGAACGCCGCGGTGGTCGCACTCATCGTGAGAGCGAAGCATACGCTCAATGCCGGGACCACTCAAAACATGGTGTCGGTGTCGATCATCAAGATCGAGGAGAAGGGCGGAAAACAGGTGGTGACCAGCTGGGTTGAGAACCAGGAACGCACGCCCGCATGAGCAGTGGCGGAGGTGGAGTCTGATCACGAGAACTCACGACTACTTATGTTCTGAAATTTAATGTACGATGCTTGTTCGATTCTGATTAACCTCGACGATTTCTATCAAATATTGAACTGAGCGCAGCAAAATCACTCCGCGGCGTTTGTTCAAATCACTGGTCCCGTTTCACGTTAGTCCCGTCAAGGTTATTTATAGATTTCCTCGGGTATGCCCACGAGCGTCAGAGCTATTCACGTTTCGCCCAAGCGCAAGAATAGTGGGTCTAAGTATAGCTGACCGCGCCATTGACGTCAGAATTCGAGGTTGGGTGGTGGGTCCAGGAACCAAAGTTACCAAACGAGTCTGTGCATTTCGATAATTCCGGGCGTCGGCTTTCCCAAGCGGGACCGATTATGTAATTCTTAGCTACCAGGTATATTGTTTGTTTCAATTGTGCGCTCCGAAATGTCATCCAATTGCTCAATGTTTGGTGCGCTAGCTTTTCAGTTTGAAACGTTTGTGTCCACTGCACACTCCGAATGTTTGAGCTCAATTATGCAATGTGCATCGGGTGCGCAACCCTGCTGAATTGAACGAATCAAACAAGTCGGGGGCCTCGGGAATCGTCGCTTGGGCGTGCCTGATATATTGCAGCATGATGGCATGTCGATCTTTGCGGCCGCTCTGGATTTTGACTCAGTATTCCAGATGATGGGATGATGGGACCTGTCCCCTGTACCTGGAACACTTGGGCGGAGGTGGCGCTGAGTCGGGCACGGCTTGATACGCTCTCCTCCTAGGCTCTGCTGGACTCATAGTGGAGAAGTATAAATACGGGACAGAAAGACCAACACAACGCATCGCTCCAGCGTCCAACCTCTCCAGCAGCAGCATACATCCGCCCAATCCGCCCAATGCACTTCACCCGCCTCATCCAGACCCTCAGCGTCGCCCTCCTGGGCTTGTCTTCCGTTGCCCAAGCCCGCCCCCACCCCCTGGCGAGCCGCGACCTGGACGACCTGACCCTCAGCCCGTACTTCATCCAGTTCTTTGAGACGCTGTTCTTCCAGCCCGTCAACAACGCCACCCTGGTCGCCGAGACGTTCAATGACAACGTCGCGCCCGATGCATACATCTAGTACGTTGCATACCCCTGTGGATTGGACTTGCAGGACTGACCCAACATCCAACAGTGTCAACGGGCAGACGATCGTCGCGTCTGATTTCCTGGCGGCCATCCAGGGCTACCACACCATCAAGAAGGGGGCCGTCCAGACGCCGATCACGGACCCGGCGGTTGTGCCCTTCGACGACGCGGGGATGACGGGCATGGTCTCGCAGACGGTCATTACAAAGCAGACGACCATTGCTGACGGGAGCGTCGGGGACCAGGTGGCGATCGCGCTCCTGACGGCCGAGCTGGTGAACGGGAAGCGGATGATCACCAACTGGGTGGAGATTCAACAGGACACCCCTGAGGCCTGAATCCCGAGGGGTCCGTCCGTCCGATGAAAAGTCGAGTTGCGAGTGGCTATAATTTATTTCAACACTATTCGCGAACATAATCTATCCGTCCATCGTTACTCATATCTGTCTATCGTTGCAGTTTATTCTTACTCATCTATCGTTACGGGATCCCGATTAACCTCTACAAATTCTAATGGAGTTCTTGGTACTATTTTAAGCACATTGAGTAAGATGCCTCGGCTCGAGAGTAGGAACCACCGTTCGATCAATTCGGCAGGGAGGTGGCTGTCCGGTATGTCAACGGAGCCGGATTTCTCCAGAGTTACATGGGGCTGAAGAAGTTGCTCGACTTGTTGATTTCTGCAGCGCGGGCACGACTTCCATGTCTGCGAAACTTTAGCACACGAGTCCTGACTCCTGCGATGGATTTATCTTTGACAAATGGATGCGGCACGTGAAAAAGTTCCTTGCCTAAATTTCCGTTGGGTTTGTGTGCGGGGCTCGAAAGTGGGAAGGGGTTCTACCACCCAAACGTCGCATAGGCCTGCTGAATTGCAGGGGACTTGGTGCTTTCGAGGTTCAAGTTTAGGGAGGACTTACCTTCCTCTCAATTACTACGCGTGGGCAGGTTGTCCCCAGGTTGTTGCGTAGGCGCTGTCCGAGATCTCCTTCATCATAAGGGGATCTCTTGCGAGATTACCCGCGCCCGTGTGAAAATGCTGCGGGGTCCATTATTCGAGCAGGAGCTCGGTGGCGGGTAGCAACAACAACTAGTGACTCGGAGTCTACCCTGGTTCAAGCCCGAATCGAATGAGCGCCTCCTGCAAATAGGTCTTAAATTGACGTGTATCCGGACCACTCCGCCGTTGAACCGTGCTAGATAATCGGAAAGCAGAGCTGAATTCATGTGAGACGCGGACTGATCGCAAGGCACTCGCGCCCGCGATAGGTCGGAGTTTTGTATTGCAATTGCTAGCGTGATCATGATGTTGAATCTCGAACGCGTATCAGGCAGACTCTGGCCGCAGGAAGCGGCAAAAAGGAGAACCACAAACGAACACACTCTGAGGACCGTTTCATTGTCCAAGCCCGATTCGAACGGGCGACTTCTGCTAGAGCGTTCGAGTTTCCGCTAGACGGATGGCGGGTGCAATCCATTCCGCCTTTCGGCCGTCCTAAGACTGTGGTCTCTGGCCCATTGGGGGTGCAAAATCAAGAGGAGAACACGAATTGGGGTGCCGGTACCGCGCGAACGGGGCTTATATCCATTGGGTTGCCAGATCCTTCAATTTACTGAGCTGTGATGATCCATGCATGCGCGACTTGGGTACATGTGGCAAGTCTGAGACACTCTGAGTGAGAACTCTATCGGCCCGCCAGGGAGGGCTTGTAACATCCGAGAGGAGAGAGAGGCACCGGTGCTGCAGCACTCCCCGCGTCGGGGGTTTAAAGGACGCTAATGGTATTGGTATTGATTAGTAGATGAGTTGACGAGCATGACACGAGTGGGGGGGGGGGGGGGGGGGGAATAACCTCCTCCAGTATGGTTAAAGCCCGAATCGAACGAGCGCCTGCTGCGAATATTACGGCAATGACCTCCATGGACTGCAGGTGCGGGCCACTACGCCTGTGAACTGTGGTAGATAGAATGCAGAGCTGGGGTTCTGGGAGATGAAGTCAGTGCAGAGAGACGGGCGCTGACAGAGGATGCGACCGGAGTTCTGAGGGAACTGGATCCCTTGTAATTGAACAAGATAAAGGCTGGGTACTAATCTGAGTGCGATCAGGACACAGAGATCTTGTGTAGAAAGCGGAGGAAGGGATCGAGGATCAGTTTCGCCAAGACGTCGTCTGTGACCCTCGCAAGGGCAGAGTCATCAGAGTAAGCAGCCTGAGCAACGGCAGGGGATGGAAGAAGGATTAAATTGATTTCAGGGTTCCAGAGGATCTCGAGGGCGAGTGGCATGAGAGTCCGAAATAAGAAGCGGCAATATACGTGTGGCGGTGCACTTGCCGAGCTGCCGAGATGACGAATGTCCCTTTGCTCGACTCTCACCTGTCACCACGCTCTGCTCCGACTTCTTTCTCCGCACCTTCATACGCAACTCTCAATGAACACAATGGTTCCAGAGGATATACTGAAGCGAAGGGCTTATCTCCCAGGGCCTTGCCGCCGCAGATGGCGTAAGTCGGTCGACCATCTTCCGCTGCTCGCGACGGCCTGCTCAGCTCCACCTCAGCGCGCTCATTTTCTGTCCACTCTTTCAGCCTGATGTGCACCACGCCGTGACCCGAGTCGATGAAGAAGACTTTTATTGGCGCAGATCCACTCTCGCTTCTGCTCTCCCGGCGGTCATCATTGTCTCTATCCCGGGCGGGCCGCGGGACTGTGTCAACGGCTGGAACCACATTCATTATTGCGCTGGCGCATGATCGAGCAGTGCTCTTTCCGCGATGGCCGTGTCATACCTATGTGCGTGAGCGCATCTGAGCCGGGCGAGATCGCGGGCGGAGTTCACAGCGAAGGAGAGGCCATACTGCCCGCCTCCACGCCGGCGGTGCCCGCGGCGTCGACGAGCGACGTCGCATCGTTCGTATATGCTCCCACTGCTAGATGGCGTGGCGGTGCCGGCGCTCTCCCTCGCCTGCGAGACGCGGAGTCGGCGTGGTAGTTCTCGTGTTTAAGCTGCGAGCGCCGTCAACCCGGAGCGGGGCGCGGTGCCCAGGTCTGGTGCAGGGAGGAGCGGCTTATAGAGGTGCGTCAGCGTGGCCCTACATGCTGCGGGGCCCAGGGCGGGTGATGTGCCCCCGACGCCGTTGCGCTGCGGTCCGTTGCGAGGAGTGGAGTGCCTAGTGCGCTGGGCAGCGGACGTCGGTGCGCACGTAGCCGCCCACACTGGGCGCGCTTGCCGCTGCACGGCGACAATATTGAGTGCTTGGTGTAACCATAGCTGGCGGTCGCGGTCATTCTACGGTGCCCGCCGGCTCACCATCGTGCGCCGCCGCTGAGCGCGAAGGCGAGCGGGGCGGCCCCAAATGGTTTCGTGATTCTGGGCGCATGGGCGCCGCGGGGACTACGTAACACCTTCTATAACTTCGCCCTTGTCGTCCCGTATTTATGAACTTTTTGCAAAAATTTACCACAATTTACAGTGTCTGATTTGGTCGTGCTTGTCGCCAATCTGCTTTAAATGTATTGCTTCCTAATAAAGATTAGAGGCGGGTTTCCTACTCACGATGAGAGGATGGTCAGCAGGCCACATGTCATCCCGCGGCACCGTTTAGCTTGCACACCAAAATCTCCATTGCTATCATTATGTTCCTGGAACTTGCCCAAATTGTGTCCATGACGGAGGATTAGTATTGGGTGGTGCCCAGCTGCGCCAGGGCGGGATCTACAAGTCTCTGTCCGTTATGTACCTCGAATCCATATTCCTTGACAGGGGCCCCACATTTACAATTTTCTCGGAGCAAACGGTATGTATTGAATCTACTGGTCGTCTTTGTAGTTTGACGCGCGCAACATTCTAGATGGCATTAGCATGATTCTGTCCACGAACATCTTCAATTGGACTTGATCACTACCAGTTCCTAACCTCTTTGAGATGCTATGCATGGGATCGATGGTCTCCAATATAAGACACTTGTTACACCTTCCATCGCTCCTCGGAGAGACCCGAGAATGCGAGTTATTTAATTTCATTTGCAGTACATGACTCAATTAACACTCGTATCGAAAAAGACATTTGAAAACCACACAGACTGGCAGTCGCTCAGTGTGTAATGAGGATGGTTGGAAACGGGGGAATACACCAAATCAGACCGAAGTCCTGCCGTGGTGTTGGGACACAGCGCCCAGAGATCAGAATGGCCGTTGGCTGCAACAACAAGTGGCCCGATTCTGCCTGTCACCGGACTGATCTGCAAAGAACTGTCAGAGGACTTCAGTTATACGGTAACTTGAAGCGTACCTGCACGCAGAAGACATTGTTCTCGAGGCTGAAGAATTCACGAGCAAATGGAGAATCTCCCGTGTCCGCGTTGAAGAATTCCACGAATGAAGCATCCGGATAAAGACTGGAAAATACAAAGAGATCGCCATTCTGGACAATGGCCTCGACCTTGCAGGATGGACAAGTATCAGCAGTCAGAAGAAAAGCATGTGTGCCGCCAACGCCGACATCAATGAGATTCAAGCGAGTTTGGGTAGCAGGAGTGCTTTTCGTGACCACTATGGGCGAAAAGTCCTCGCCGCTGGAAAGGACACAGACGCTCGTGTCCGGAGGCGCAGCGGACGTGTCCAAGTAGATTTGGAGACGGCCTGGTCCACCGCAGGTTTCAGCGGAATTGCCCGAGCAGGCCATTTGTGCGCATTGACTGTCTGCAAACTTCTCTGTGCCATGCAGGAACGAGTCGCACCCTATTGCAATCAATGAGGTTTATCATTACTGTATCAGACGATTGGGACGCACAACATTCGCCTCCAAATTCAAGGCCTGCCAGTGCAAAACCTGCAGTTTTGCAAGCCGAGGTACAAGCCTCGACTGTCATACCACCGGTGACAAATTGCTGGTGCTGAAGCTGACGGAAAGAACCGTCTCTGGCAGAAGTGTGAGCATCACAACTAGCAAGGCAGTATACAGTACTCACATGAAGCAGCCTTGATACGTCCATGGTCCAACAACAATTGGAGCGACTGTTTGAGCAGAGATCTGTGTAACACCAGCGAGTACGAGGAGAGAAGCCCAAATAAACATTTTGACTGGCCATAAGCCGGACTGCACGGTTCATATTTATATGAATGCCACTTTCGAACAGCGCGGTGATGCACTGATATGCTGTTTCTGACGCGCGACAGACAGACTGGCAGTCAGGGGCCGAGAATTTGACCATTGGCGGAGCATACTCGTACCTTGATTGATAAGCTCGAGGTTCGAAAGTAACCTCACCCGAAATTCTGCGCTGGAACGAGCCTGCGGTACCTGTGGACCGCGGAAAATCTCACGTATCTCTGGGTTAGAGAATAGAGAACCTATTGACTATCAAGACGCAGCGAAAGCAAAAGCAAGAACGAAAAATGACAATCATCAATATGAAGAAAGGGCCAAATGCGAGGTAGGCGCCTAGGTGGAGATTTGTGTCATACCGTTGGTTGAAAGGGTCTAAGGTTGCCCTCTCTAGGCTCTAGAATAGAGTACAAAGAGCCGAATGAATCGGAAAGACAGCAAACTATCATAACGTGATAATACGAAGACGTCAACAAGCCATAAAAATATGGGCTCTCGAGGACTGTGGGTGTCTGCACCGTGCAGATGAGGCTGTGATGAGGTGGTAGAATGATGAAGGGTGTCACTCTTATTTGAGTGAGATTGGTAGGCAGTTCTCCGACGGTGCCCGGTGGGACTGCGCCTGCACCATGTATGCGAGTACATGCATCCTCTGCAGGATCGCCTGCCACGGTTCGACTCGTGGTCGAGCCATGAATGGCGGCGTTCCGGCCAGTTTTTCCCGACACGTTATGAATTGGTTAGATTGCTGAATCTGACTCTACTATACGTCTTTCTGATCGTTACCTCCACATCCCATCCAGGATCCCGGGATATAGTTGCACGCACGCCGTCGGTACATGGAGCGTCCCGGCCCACACTCGCGATATTGGCTGGCCGGAATTGACACCTTGCACTGGCTCGATGGCGGCGGGACCGCGGCTGCATCCGGTGCAGAAATATCTGTCGACGCTTGCAGCGCCACCGGTCCGACTCGGGATTCAGCCAACGGGAAGTTTTGTACTCTTTTTGAATCCTTTTTTTTTTTTTGGCCCTTTGGCACCCAAAAACCCAAGGCTTGTACAGGACCCTCACGTAGGTACCATAACCTCTCAACAGACTCGCCCAATACACCGGGAGCCAATAGAAAAACTGATAGAAAATTAATCAACCAATACATCTCACTAATAGTGGGCCGCGCTATCACCATCATCGTACAGCGGGAGGACTGACGTCTGAGGTAAACCAGCGGAAATAGGATTACATTAGGTAGGTCGGAAATGAGAAGTCGCCGGAGGACCGAAATGATCGTATGGGCAATCTACTGTTCGAAAAATAAAGTATGCAATGGGGAAACACCCCGTTCGTGAGCACTCCAATCCGAAAAAAAAACACGCAATGTGGCCTTGCCGAACTAACACCAATTTGACACGATCATCATTCACCACCGTGTGCACAACTTCACAAGAAAAACACAACATTCTGGATATCCAAAACTCCGGAAAGACGTGATGTGTACTTGATGCTCCGAGGAGGGTGGACAAGGCCGGTCACGCATGATATTAACCTGACATAATTACAGGTCATTCCTGGGCTACAGACTATATCAATGAACCACCAATTTTCCTGGCGGATGAGTATACTTAAAACCGCCCAAATAGGTCGCTTTCAGCCCATGGGAAACAACCCATAGCAATAGAAAACCCATCCAGATGCTCGTTGAACAATAGGTCAACTTGCATCTAGGACAGCCCCTCGGAAGGATTGCCCTGGGTGGAGGTGTGTCTGACTGAGTTGAGTCCAAGCTCGCTGATTTCCTTGAGCCCTCAGGCTTTATTATTTATTTGGCAGCTTCACCACGTCCATGCTTACAGCATACAAGGTCAGGTCTGGAGTCCATTGCTGAAGGAGATAGTAATCCAATCAGGTGGTATTTGGTTGAGTTTACTACAGAAGACCTCCGAATTTTTAACGGACTTAGGTTACCACTGATTGACAAATGACAGGACTGCCAGCGGAATCACAAAACGTTTGTTTGCAAGAAAAGCACCATTGTGTTTATAGTAATAGCCGTCGGGGCAGACCTGGTTCCTCCGGAGCGGGGTCACTGAATATTGCTATTAAGTATGTTGGGAATGACTCACTGGAGCACCGCTCGTCGCCGACCTTCGGTCGCTTCTCGGGGCGGTTGGACACTGGTGGCAGTAAAAACAGTGAAATAATGGAAGAGCCTCCCATGCACCACTCGTCGCCGACCTTCGGTCGCTCCTCACTGCTCGCGGAAACCGCAACTATTATTTACCCACTTACTGGGCTGCATTCGGTCGCTAGATAAAGAATTGCTCGGGAGTTGAACACGTGAAATTAGTCATTCTGATTATGCAGTCACCAGAAGTGGGGACGGACAAAGTCGGTTTCAGACCTAGTTCCTAAAGTTACCTTGCTTGTCAAGGTCTCTCCACCCTCATAATTGGCTCACTTTTCAATCCACCCAGTGATCCTACAGTCCCCGAGGCCCAGACTAGGTCCAGACTCAATCCGTTTGTCATAGTGTTGCCGCGGTCAGGTTCTGAACCGCTGGTGAACCTGAACCGGACCCGAACCGGACCCAAGTCCGGTTCAGTGGCTGTGAGGCTCACCGAACCGAACCCCGGGTCCAGTTCGAGGTTCAAAAAATCTCAGAATTTGCCAAACCTCGCTGAACCGGTTCGAACGGGTTCGAACCTGAAAACTCTACCTTGATATTTGGGGCCATTACTAAATTGATACTACCCTCAGTCACCTATAAGGTCAGGAAGATCGTCTAGGTCATCATACTCCATTGATGAGCACCACACATCACAACTAAAATTAATGGGTAAACGAGAGATATTGATAAATTTCAGGGAGGCACGCATGGCCGTCCTTCGGCTGCTTTCTGTATCAGGTGGCGAGTCATCTCCAGGATGAAGTCCTGAAGTATGTGTCATTCACGGGGCTTCAAAGTTCAAAACGAACGAACTGAACTCAATTGAGAGAAGAGTTTTACTGCCCAGATGAACAAACATGAGAATCGTGCAGTTGAATTGAATGAGATGCAGGTGGTCGAAGAGGGCCATATCAACGGCCCAGACCAGATCAAGTGCTGCACAGAGTTGATATCTTATAGGAAGTAGTAGGGTAGTCCAGCGGGTGCAATGGATCATCCGTGGAGACACCTGTATGGCCCAGGAATAGTGTTAACACAGTGAAACATGATAAGGAAATGATTTCTTGCTGCATTGTCGGAGGCTGTAGCCTTCGGGAGTAGATGAGGTAAAACCTGGAGCATAAAGGTGTTAAGAATGCGAATGGATAGGCTACCCATTGAGAGGAACAGTGTAGCTACCTTGTGTGCCAGTTACGAGCCGTATACGCAAAATATAATGGGTTCACGGTTCGAACCGGTTTTGAACCTGAACCGGACTTTTCTGAACCTGAACCTGCGGTCCGGTTCAGTGGCTGTGAGTTTCAGCGAACCGAGCCTGAGGTCCAGTTCGAGGTTCGGAAAATATATGCCTGAACCGGACCTGAACCGGACCGCGGCAACACTAGTTTGTCAACGGCGACTAAAGTCTGACTCGAATTTACGTCTTTTGTCGAAGCCGCGAGCGAAACGCAGCGTGCAATTGAACCTCAAGTTAGCCTCTTAGTTTTGTCCTGCACGTAAGGTTTTTGCTGACGGAGTCGGTGGACTCGGTGCTCCCCAGTCGGAACCAGAAATTTGAATTATTTTCAACACCTGATTCATTGTGTTTTTTGAAAGTCTACTAGTAGTCTAGTACCCATTGTGCCTTTTTGTTTCAGAGTCCATCGATTGTGTCATTGTCACAGCAATATCTACTTCATTGTTGCATTTTATTTGTCGGAAAATATGCGTGCCATATGATCACATCGGACAAGAATCAGCCGACCCCGAATACTGTTGTTCAACCACCACGATCTCCGGCGCTGCTCAGTCTATCAGGTGTGAGAACTGGTGCTCTGCAGATAAACATGCCAGCCATTGCGATAGTATTATCTCTTCCGCACGGTTCGCAGCCGGTAAAGTCGCTGAACGGACCAACGCAACCGAGCTCGTTCGTTCGACTCGGTTTGGACCATAACACGCATTTCACTTTTTTTCGTCATTTCGTCCCACTTCCTGGTTCGTTGACTTCAGATGAGCTAGTAGTTTTACGGGGTCTCTTGGATGGTTTTCAGGCGACGGCTCTTCTTCACTCGACCGCTCGTCAATTTTACTCGCTGATAAGGTGAGGTTGGACAGCTTCTCAGCATGGTTCAAAGGTGGAGTGGCGCGCCTTCGCCGCTGTGTCAAGGCATCTGAATGCTATGACTCTTCAGGAAGCGCCGGTTCGACTCGGGCTTGGACTATACCCTGTGAATCTATTTTTGTTCTCATTGTCCAGCGGCACGGGTATCTATGCAAGCTCACGCACCACCGCGAGTGAGCCACGGAGAGACACACTCAGTCATCGATGGCCAACAGAGAAAAGCAAGTCCATTGGGGTATGGTCGAAGCCCGATTCGAACACGACCTTGTACTAGTATGAGCACGGATGAGAGGCGAGGGACGCCAGGTGATTGAATGATACCAATGAAAGGTTGGATCCCACGGCCTAGAATGACTCCGGTGTCCGTGTTTTTGAGTTGCAAGGATCTTGATTCTTGACTCTCAACAAGTGAGGTATAAGCTTCAAGTTAAAGCATCTGTCTACGAGAGACCAACTCTCAGGCCCGAAGGGCCGTCAATGGACACTGACATGTGGCGAATGAACTTGAATGGAACGTAGGAGTTCAGAGCTTTACGGAAGGCACGGATATTAAGAGACATCACACGCTCGAGAAGATCTGGTGTTGATCCAAGGTTGATCTGGGCAAGCGACTTGGTCTGTGGGGCCACTGCGTTGCATGGCATGTACGAGGACTGTTAGGGGAGAGAACGGGGAAGTTCTTGACACATCCAGGCACCAGCCAACAAGTTGAGCTTTTCCAGACTGCCTGTTAAATATCTAATTCTGGACCGACCAATCATGTTTTGCAACCATACTACATATTTTACACCCTATTTACAAGATATCAATCCACTATGCCTCCGCATACACAAGTGTCACAGGGAGCTTCCCTCTGCAAGACTGGAGAAAATCACCTGGATGGCTATCCAAGTACTGTTCATCAATACAGCCTCGACCGGTTTCGATTCCATCATGGAACCATACCTGTTGATCCGATCCTATAATTCTTGCTGTGAAGTGGGAATTGCCCATATAGAGCTCGATGAATTAGAATAGCAAAATCATGTGCCCGGTGAATATGTTGAAGGGTTCTGAGACGAATCTCAGGACACATCTGATGTGAACCTCCCCATGAGTGTCACATTCGCCTTGGAAGATAATAGCTTCACATATAAACATGAACTTCATAAAAAAATGTAATATGGCATTTCGAACTGGTCTGGGATACTTTATATATGAGCTAGAACAGAACTGATACACTGGCAGCAATCCAGGCAATAATATTATGCCATCCGAGACTGAGATTTGAAGCAATCCACCAAACACTGTTCAAACGGATGCTTGTACCGACATGCTGTTGCTGTGGTGAATGTACATTAATAAATTCTGTGGTACTGGTAAAGGTTCTTGATTCATGGTTGTTTTTAGCACATTTGGCATGACCGGAGTTAGCAGGGGCGGGGTAAACACATTCATTATTTTCTGTGAATTTATTTAATCCATAGACCATTTCGGCCACTCATTGGGTCTTTATCATAGGCCTTCACCCAGGCCACCCATTTTGGGTTTATACATATGCCGCACATGCGGGAAGTAGGAAGAGTGCCATCATTTCCATCAGAGACTGCGTCGGCTGCTCTTCGAATGCTTCCGTACCTGAATATTGGGAGTAGGCGAGGCCGGAGATGCAGGACCTGCAGCCATTGGGAGTTGCTAAAGCAAGTTTCCAACAGCAAGGCTGAGGAGAAGGATTTGGTGTATGATGCACATTGCAGGGGATGAAAAAGGAAGCGAGATACTGACACAAGACTTTCAATACTTACCCGGAACCTGGATGCCGGCGCTGATGCAAGCCTCCGGCACAGAGGAGTCATGCCGACATTTGCGGAACCGTGAGACCCATGCAGGCGCAGACGCAACCCGTCGGCACGGAGGATTTATGGGCCGAGGAATGCTGTGACGCTGACGTGACCCTCGATTGATGATCTTGATGGCCGGCGCGGCGAGCTGTAGACTTGGGCAGATACATAACAATTTCACTGACGGCAGTAAGTAATCGGCTGATGGCAGTCAGAAAACTGCTAATGAATGTCGGGGAAACCTCGGGAAAAGGGCAATTTAATTGATCCCCCAATCGTCACGCTTTCTCGGTGGGAGAAGGAATATAAATGAGTCAAAACAAAGTTTTGTCCTCGTAACAGCGTGAACATCCGTGTGGCGATGCATTCGCCGAGCTGATCCGAGATTGCCGACGTCGCTGTGGTCTTTTCGAACACCATCTCCGGCAGTGCTAAGGCTCCAACCATTTAGTTTCCGTTTGTGAAAGTCCGCAGACTCAACGAAAACGGTGGGAAAGTGTTTCAAAACCGTTTAAACAGTTTATAAGTTCGGGGTAGTATTCTTACACTGGTGTCTGGATGGGTTCACTGAAGTGCTCGACGCTAGCAATGACTAGCAGAGCCTCTTATATGGCCCAGCATTGCTATTTAGGTTTGATCTAGACACAGAGAGAGATTGGTTCGGCTGAGCTGCCCGGAGGCAACGAGTTGTGGTAATATTGAGGACGCACGGTGAAAAAAGCCATTTTGTGGGTTGGTCGAGAGTGAAATCATTTGTCGTACACTATAACTGCAGCAGATGCTCAAAAAAAACCAGGCACTAGGTGGTTTGTTTTCAGAACCGTTTAAACTGTTTGTTTATTATCCATTTACCACTTGTCAGAGAGCATAAAATAAATGGAAACGGAAACGGTTTCATCCATTTAAAACGTTTAAAAACGGAAATGATTGGAGCCTTACACCGGGGGCAAAGACCGAGGCACCTGGCCACCAGGTGCGACCTACGCATGTGGTCGGCACTTGTCTTTGATCCTTTGATCAAACTACGAGTGAAATCAACTTATACACAAAAAATGCATAAATTTATTTCCTAGTAATTTTCGTGATCTTTCACGGTACACATGAGTAAAATAATACCTTTGTCTTTGACATCTTACATCTTTGAACTGCTCTTTGACAGTCTTTGTGTTTGTAAGGTGGCTGTGGTCTTTAAGACAGGTTTTTGTTTTGAGTAGAACAGCCTTGCCCGATTTGCCAGCTTTGTCGTGGATCATAGTGTCGTAAGTCCTCGGCAGGTGGGAAATTTGGGTGTATCTTGGGCCAATTTTCCCCCTGCCGAGGACTCCCGACACTGAGATCCATGACAAAGCTGGCAAATGGGGCAAGGCTGTTCCCTCAAAACAAAGACCTGTCTTAGAGACCACAGCCACCTTACAAACACAAAGACTGTCAAAGAGTAGTTCAAAGACGTAAGATGTCAAAGACAAATGCATTGTTTTCCTCACGTTTACAGTGAAAGATCACCAAGATTACTAGGAAATAAATTTATGCATTTTTTGTATGTAAGTTGATTTCAGTCATAATTTGATCAAATGATCAAAGACAAGTGCCGACCACATGCGTAGGTCGCACCTGGCAGGTCAGGTGCCTCGGACTTCGCCCCTGGTGTTAGTTCATGCTACGACAAAAAAACTAATGTTGACTCGGACAGTGCCAGACAGCAGGCTTGCGACGTGCGACTGTGCTCAGGCGTGCGGTCTGGCGTTCGACCTCTGCACCAACAACGGCGGCTCGGTACGCGGCTCTTGCGGAAGATCATAAAAATCACCCTGACGCGAAGCACGCAGAACTGCTCGGGTGCCGAACAGGTGTGTGTTACAGCCTGTACACATCGTGACTGGGATCTCGAGGGCCATACATCAGGCGGATTCTGTTAAGAATGGTGTCAGGCATCGACAGGCTGCAAAGGATACTACTTGCCACAAGACTGAATTAATTTCTACCGGAAAAGGCAAACAGGGGGTGTCAGCCAGGGGTGCATACTGGATTAGGGAATTGGAGCCAGGGTTTTTCCGCAGCAAGTCCGCTCGTTAGCATGGAATGAGGAAAATTTGTTACAGTCACCTAAGTAGTTGGGCTCCCCGAGCGAGAGGCGATATAATTGCAAGGAAGAAGTCAGCACAGCGGAACACCGCGACCCCCAGGGCTTCAGCGTAAGCATCGACATTAAAAATTACACGCGGTGCAACGGCAGCACCACCAGCGGTGAACAAAACAGAGTCTGAAGCGCCCATAAACGCCCACATCGCTTCCGCGCCCCCCTGACCTCGCTTCATAAGCGGCGATAATTTTGACATGTGAACAGCTTTGCACAACAGCTGTCAAAGGGCCACTCGATTCTTGTCTCTTTCCTCCTACAACCTCCGCAAGACGAGACTCCCCGCAACCGACGCCATGTCTGATGTACAGAATGCACCTGCGAGTGCAGTCGAGGGTGACTCGGTGTCAAGGGATGTGGAAAATATGATTACCGACAACACAGCCAATCCACAGAAGCCCCCCGAGGCAGAGAGCGAGGGAGAGTGTGCTACGGCTTCAAACAACGAGAGGTGCGTGCTCTCTTTGCAAGCCTGCTTGCTTTTTCTGAGTGAAACTATGGCAGACTTATTTCTGCATTGCAAGCATGCTTTGCCGATCTCGCGAAGAAGAACGAAGAGCAAATGGACAAGTAAGGCTCTTCAATAGACTCGTTACCAGTCTGCCTATGAATGGCAACAATGGGGCAAGCGCGTTGCCGTAGGCAGACTGGTACAATTCGGATAAGTTACAGTAATTGGAGCGGGTGCGGAATTTGATTTTTTTGTGTGCCACGCCCTGGGCTCAAATCTTCATATTTAGTTTTGGTCAAAGCTGAGCAGTTGGATGGAATGGATGTAGCGTGCTTTCTGTCTCCTCAAAACTCCAGCTTACGGCGCCAGGGTCCTGTGGCATAGCCTGGAGTTTAATCGAAAAAAAGTGACCATCCGGTCCGATGGACCGGGAACAGATGATCGGCAAGTCTTCGGCACCCCTGTAAAATTTCAAACTCAGGCCCAGCTCAATTAGGCTTTCCGAATTGTACCAGTCTACCTATGGCAACGTGCTCGCCACATTGTTGCGGTTCGTAGGCAGACTGGTCATGAGTCTAGCTCTTCAACCTGCTCAACGTTCCGATAATGAACCTATCCAGATTGCAGACGACAATTGAGCCGAAACCGCCGTCCACGGACAAGAAGATGAATTTTTGGAACCTGTAAAAAACGCTCGTCGATGAGCACGATAAAGAATTCCTCGAGAAATACAGTAGCGATCTCGATACTTCCCTCATTTTTGTGTGTCTTCAATTCGTCAATGACCACTCAATCTTATTGGCTGTGAAAGGCTGGTCTTTTCTCCGCCATCAGCTCTGCCTTCCTCATCCAAATACAGCCTGGCTCCGATGATACAAACCAGGCGCTCATGCGTCTTCTCATTCACACGGTCAATAGCTTGATTTTCTCGGGCCCAGATATTCTTATCCCGAGCTCCTCCTCTGCTCCGTCTATGAAAGTCCTTATCGGACTAAAGCCTTTTCATGCATGTGTTCATCAGAATTTGCCAGAGATCTTTCAAGATCTTTAAAAATCTTCCAATATTTTGCAAGATGTGCGAGATCTTGAAAGATATTTTGAGATCTTGCAGGAGTTGGCTTTTTCATTAGTACGGTTTGTTTGAGCTGCTCGCATATCTCTAGACATCTCGACCAACCGCGCTTCTTGAAAGATCTCGAGGATCTTTCAATATCTTGCAAGCTTGTAATAGAATTTGAACTGCAGGAGAACTTGGGTGATTTAGTTGGATTTAGTGTAAAAGTCTGGCCTGAGGCACCGGAGGCGGCGGGCGGATCAAAGGGATCAATGATGGTCTATTCTGAAGGACGCAAATGGACTTGGCAATTATGCTCAATTGCAAAACCTGACTGGTTACTCTATCTACTGCACCTGAATGAGTAAAGAATTAAATTAAAGCGCTTCAATGATGGAGGAAATGGAAGCCGACATAAAGCCAGTCCATTGAATGGTTGATGGGTACGAAGTGCGTCCAAGTGTATGCGATACAAATGAGTTGAACAACTTGTGAACAACACCAAACGGTCTTATCTTATCTCTGCCATCATCAATCTGATGCGCCTGATGCGCTTCCGGCCGTCTTCCGGCAAGATCATGCTGGATCAATTCTGGATATCTTCAAAGATGTCTTTCCTTTGTAGTGAATGTCCATTGTTCCTTTCAGCTAGATTATTCATGAGATCTTCAGAGATCTCGACCGACAATTTGTGAGAAAGCTGTGATGAAAAATCACAAATGATACACATCTTGCAAGATCTTCAAAGATATCGCGAGTTTATGAAAAATGCATCAATTCTCTCTATTTCTTGAGGATTCTCGCAAAATCTCAGGGAAATGGTATGGTGAACTGTAGAAATGACAATTTTGTCCGATAAGGTCCCTCAAATCCACCCGCTCTCGTAGTCGCACAGAGCCTGCTCTACGTCAGCTTATCTTGTACTCTGCTTGCCGCACTGCTCGCTGTCCTGGGAAAGCAGTGGCTGATGTACTACTCAGCAGCAGGCGAGCGAGGAACTATTGAAGCACACGGGCTTGAGCGCCAGCGCAAGTCCGACGGTCTCCGTCGCTGGAAATTCGACGCAGTGTTGCAGATGTTCCCGCTTCTTCTGCAGGTCTCGCTGCTCCTGTTCGCAGCGGCTCTTTCAATATATCTTTGGACGGTTCATTCCTCCGTTGCAATTATTGTTCTGATATTAACATCATTTGGATCTCTCGCCTATGTCTTATCTGCGGTGGAGTACATATATGAATAAGGACAATGTATCACATCGAAGTCCAGCGCGAGATAGGGGTTGGGCAAGGGATCGAAATAGGAACGCCAAATGGCTCCCAGCGAATTCTTGTCCTTGGATACATTGAGGTACCGCGCAGCTCCGAGGATCGAATGGGATCCAAAACCGGCGCGCGCCTCGATGTCCTACACATATGGTTAGTTCATTTGGGTGCCCAAATGAACCACACAGATAGCAAACTACCGGTGGCTATGCCAGGACACAGCTATCCGTTTTGTACCACAAAACGGAGCGGCAAATGTGTAGGAGCAGGTTTACTCTATGTCGGACCGAGGGCAAAAATTTTCAAAATTTTCTTCCTCACCCCATTTTTGGGTCTTGACGGCTTACATTTGGCTGCATCCACCAACGACGGATTCTCAACGAAATTCTGGCATGCAGAGTACCAATCCACCCAAAAAATCTTCAAGTCCTTGATGATATCTTCAAAAAACGGGCCGGCGACGCTCTTTTACTGTATAACGGACCGAGGCCATCGCTGGAGAGCTACTTTTACTCTGCTGTACTATTACGACCAAAGGTTCCGGGGTGTTACCCGTCACCTCAATTGTTCACTGAACTTGGTGTTCATCCCTCGGCAATCACGAGAAAATTACTGTATACGGCGGTCCGGTGACTGCCGGACAGAAGTTTTTGACGTTTTTTCACCTAATTGGGTCGCAAAATCGCAAAGTCACCGTCACCCTCTGCTACACCTGAACCTTTGGTCGTAGTAGTACAGTATTCCGCAGACCGATGATACGCTAACGGCGCGTCTGAGAGCACGAGCTGATATATAAAATACCAGGCTGAACACTCCGAGGACCGTATAACTATGTGTGTGCGAGTGGGTCAATCCATGTCCAGTGCTCGACTGGCTGGGAGCAAGAGAAAGGAAGGGAAAGGGGGAGTGCGAGGTATTCGCAAGGTGGCGAGCGGTAGCGGGGACGACGAGGAAATAAAGTAGGGCGAAGGCAGCATGAACGACGAGGGACCAGACGAAGGCGAAAGCGATCATGATCAATGACGAGGGCTCAAGGCAGCGACATACGGAAGTGGGGCAAAAGCGGTACGATTCGTTCTCTTTTTAAAATGTGATACAGGTGGAATATATATATTGTAAGTAAGACGATAAAGGAGAAATGCCCCGCACAGGTTCAGATTGAGGGGCAAGGAACCAGGGCAATCGCGCTGTCGGCTGCTTGGATACCCATGACGCGACGGTGGTCAGGAACAGAAACGGGTGCTTGTTTGTCTCCAGGGGCACAGCCAAGCCAATATCGGATCAATCCGAATTAGTCAGATTCCGCAGTCAGCGCTATACGCTGCTCATCACCGAGAAACACCAATTTTGGGCCCAGATTTACTCTATTCCGGACGGAGTTCATAGGTAGTGACCGGGGCCTGCGGCAACACTAGTCCGTATGCGGCGAAAGTTTGGCAGAAAACGGACTATAAGTTGGCAGATTGCCGAGATTGCTCCCACGGCCGATATTTCAGCTATTCGCCCATCGGATATCATCGGACATCATCAGAAAACAGCTGATACCCGGAAAAACCCAGCTTTCTGACTGGTAAAAAATTTGCACGAAACCCAGTGATTAGCGTTTCAAGGAATGAACAGCGTTGCGACTGTACCACCATGAGGGGCAAGCAAAATAATCTCATTATTGTATTCCTCCACGGCTGTGATTATATGTCCCCTTTAGACACCACTTTCAAGCGAGGCAAAACGGGCCACCAGGATTTCCGTTGAGAATACACCTTCAAACATCATCAATCGTTGGAACACGAGAGAAGACAGAAGCGACACTCTTACACGCAGCTCGGAGGAGTGGTGTTCAAGTTGCAGGGATGGTATCCGCTGGGGCCTAGAGGAGAGATTGGCGACGTTAGGTAGTCAGAATTAGCTTATGGGAGAAGAGAAGTACACTGGTGAGAAGGAATGTTAGCCCGAGAAAGACGGGATAGGGAAGGACGTACAGTTCCGTCGGCGTTACCTGTGATCATGGAAAAAGTGCATTCAGTACTTGAAAGCAGCTAGTGAAAGAGGTGACATACAAGCAAATCCCTGTTCCTGACGAGCAGCAACATCAGCAGGGCTAGCATTGACCGCAGCGACGAGGAGAACGGCGAGGGAAGCAACGATCTTGAAGGCGAACATTTCAAAGCTTAGTGACTCAAGAGATGAATCTGGAAAAATAGCCAGCATAGGACCCACCTTTTATACCCACCCTTCGCGCCTAATCCTGCCTCCACGTCCGATCTGCCGACCGGTCGTAATCCCGCAGTGTGTGGGGTAAGTTTTAGTCTGTAGTGTGTAAGGGCTGTGAGGTTTACCAGGACTAATCTACCTCCAAGGAGATTCCGCACCGAATTCGGCAAGAGGAAGATTCCCGTTGCCGTGAAATGGAGGTATTCATAAAACAGTTCCTTCAAAATATCTTTGATATTCCCTGGGTCGTAGCATAGCACAGTTAAAGTTACAGGACGTTGACATGCTGAATTGCGGTTTACTTAAAGGTAAAAACTAAGTAAGCAATGGCCATGGCACCTCAGACTTCCAGTCTGTCCAGTTCGGCAGGGGAAATGGTTCTTAAATTAGTGATGCGCTGATCTTCATTCTCCAATTCTTTGCTGGAGGAGGCGGCGAGGAACCTGAAAATATCTGATCCTTTAACGGAATGTGCGGTAAGAGCTCTATTCCACACTAGGTCGAAATTGCAACAAATGGTTCTATTGAGCTCCTGGGACCAGCGTTCGTTATTCGGCCCGTGCCGTGTAGCGATAGCTCACTGCGTTCCGGCCCCCCTTAGACCCAGGGTGTATCTACATGTGGCTACATCTGTAGCCACGGTGTGTCTACCTCCGTCGACCTCGGGCTACCTGGGTCTACTTGGGTCCGGGCGGTAGACCAAGGTGCGTTTGGGCTTGTTGCCTGCTATTTGGCCATAAATCGATTCCGACCTTCTTGTTTTATGATCCCAACTGACAGAAGATCCACTGAACATGGCACCAGCTTCAACTGGGTCATATTTTACAGTTGATTATTTGCGGATCAGAGACCGGATCGGACAATGTCGTGAGGGCTTACGAGGATACTGGTATCCACTTCGCCGCTGTCATTCTGGATCATTTCAACCGAGTGTTCAAGTAACGCGCAGCACCGGCCTCTGAACTGAACACTTCGGGTCTCCGTAACGGTAACATCGAAATTTGTTTGGCAGCTCAAAGGCTGGGAAATGGCAAATTTGCCATGATTGCCGAGAAATGAACACCTAGTAAAATGAACATCGTAAGTAACGCATAACATGCCATGAACACTTGGTCGAAATGAGACAGCATCGATGCTTCATGACTCGGATATTCAGAAACTGGTGAAAGAATCCTGGCGAGCATCTAGAAAATTACACGGCGCCAGCAATGGCCAGGCACAGAAGTTGGACCGAGGAGGCAACTCGCAAAATGCTGTCGTTGGAAATATTAATGGAATAAGGACTCCGTCTAGTAATAGGAAGAAATTCATCATCCCAGAAACATCCTGAGGAGGCGAGAAAACATCCTTGAGAATTGGGGCAATGAGACGGGAACGTACTAACTTGTGGGTATCCTCCTGTTGATCCGGCGTTGGGGCCAGTTGTCCCTCTACCCTGCAGGGTCAATGAGAACTTTTAGAGTGTGGACTTAGAAGAGTGGAAGAGCCAGTCCACCCAATACGCCACGCGACGGGTTTCTAGGAATATAGAAACAGTCCGTTAAGCCGAGCCGATGACTTGTGGCTGGCTTCCGACGGCTTCGGCTCGGCTCGGCTTCCAAATGAAATCCAGGTCCTTTTATACCTGGATGGGCAGCAATCCATATCCGTACGGAAGGTCAGAGGAGATATGTATAATAAATTCCCAATGAATATATCTGAAACGCACTCGCTGATTTTTGTCCGGCTCGAGAAAGGAAAGCTGGTAGAGATCCCGTAATGACAATACCGATTCATTCGCGCGCAAGTGATGCTCCGACTGCCAGGAATGGATCGAATGTGTAATGGGAAAGAGAGAGAAAATTGCGCCCGGAATTCGTCGGGCGGAATTGGATTTTTCAGCGGGTTAAGGTTCCAGTGGCGAGTCAAAAAGAAGATGACACTGCCTTGAAACCGCCCATAGACTCCGCTCATGTCGAGATGTTTCGCCAGTGTATCGACTATGACGGATGGAAAGTGAAGCGATGTCGCGGACATCAACAGGCCTCAACTCTGCCGTCTAGGCAGCCAAAATTAGCCAAGTCTAGCCTCTATATTTAGACAACTCGACGCCCATAACCGTGTATAGCCACCGCCTCAACAGGCCTTGAAATTGGGGCTTTTAAGATTCATTTCACCGTAGTGAATCCTATCGGTTGGCGAAAAATGAGCGATTGATTTCTGCGCAGTCTGGATGCCGACTTTCACGGACGTAGGTCGGGCTCGAGGTATGCCGAGGCTAAAAATTGCGCGAATACGTAGGTCCGGCCCAAACATACTATCCCTTTTCAAGGCCACCCTATTCTTGTCTCCCCGAGATAATCGCCCGCATACCATGCAGAAACAAGATCGCAGATTGGATACTTTAAATACTATGGACGAACCTCAGCGCCCGACGATATATCATTTGCTACTTTACCTACTGCGTAGTACACTGCGCCGGCGTCTTAGCTACCTAGCATAGCTTTTGCCGTTCAAATCGATTCTTTCTCTCTCGCCCAATTTTTGTGTGACAGAGATCCAGCCGGGAACTCGGAATGCCGTCAATCAATGCGCTCTGCGTGGAGTCCGTGAAAAGTAACTTATGTAAACTAACTTTAACTTTACTTGTGCCGTCGGCTTGATGTGCCGAAAGCTAACTTAAGTTTTCCCGCGCGTACAGAACTTAACTTATTTGAAACTCCGCTTTCACCGTTATCTTGCGGGCTCATAGAAACTTCTCTCCAGCCCTGAAAATAGTCTCAGAGCTCAGTATCACCTGATTTCATGGACATCTGTGGTTACTGTGACTTGACCGGGCCATACACTACAAGTTGATTGATCTCAATCCCGGAGTGCGAAATTTAGGGGCGGAAAATCCCAATCTATGTGCACCTGCATCTCCAAAATACTGATTGTTCCAATTGGACGTCCAAGGGATACATTGAAAAGGACAGGCCTAGACGGCGGCGAGACCACCAAAAAGAGTTGAAATGTGGCTGGTTCCAATTTCTCGTCCGAGACCCCTTGACTGTAAAGAGCACCTAACTTTAACTTCTTGAAATTCGATCGAAACGATGAATAGCTGAGTGTTCAGTTGAGAAGTGACCACAACTCTTCGTCGACTCCTGGGCAATGATTCAAGCACTCTTGCAAGGTTTTAGTCAAAAGGGATCTGTAATTTTCAACACTGGAGCCCAAGATGCTTTACATAAATACCAACGAGGAACCTTCTAGAGGCCCTCACGACCTGAATTACTTAAAAAAGAACTTCAACTTCAATTACCCTTGGTGCGTAGCATTGGCTTAGCGAGCTTAGCGGGCGAAGTTACATCAATGATACCATCAACCCTCTGCGAAAAGTAACTTTTTTTTTTTTTTTTTTTTTTTTGGAGCGTTTGGGATAATGAAATTCAGTCTGCAGAAGCATTCCAAAAGTCATCCGCTGGGTCTACCAGATAAATCCAGCTACTTATGCGATCAGATGGCACCAAGTTCACCTGTAATTTGCCTGTGCGTCCAATTCAATGGGCCCAAGTGGCTTTCAGAGCACCCAGGAGATTACAACAAAATTTTGGGATAACTCGTATACCATGGAATGCCTCGAGACCTGTTGGAGGTCGGAGCAACAGGATAGGGGGTTGACTTCCGATTCAGGACTTCAACCCATGGTGTCCTGACAGATGGCTAAACCATCTGACAGGATGGTTAAATGATCCAATCAAAGCTCTAAACATGCCATAGGACCCACCAAGCACGTCACAGATATGGCGGTCGTTCTGCACATTTATTATTTCGGCATGTTTTCATGTATTTCTGGTTTTTTTTTTGTCAGATTTCACCTCTGAGCGACTTTTTGTAGAGAACATACAAAATTTGTCTTACAGAACAATATATTTTGTCATTGACCAAGAAAACTTCCTTTCGTGACCTCTGCAAACATTTTTTTTGCTGTCGGAGGTTGTCGGACCGCTCTCAGATCACGTGATATGTACGTTACCGTTTCGATTCGGAATACTCTGAGTGTCAGTCTGTAAGGTGCTTAGACAATGTTCTAAGGCAGAATTGACTTGAATATGAACCAGAATCATTGGCTCTTGGGATAGCTGGATACCAGCAGCAGTCAGTAGAATTTTCACCAAGGTTTAGGGGTATCAGCCTCTTTTCGAGCTGTGGGGACATATCATTGTGAAAGTCACTTGTTTATGTGGATTCAAAGGGACAGATACCTCTTTGAAGAGTTTCCAGGCATTTTATGGCTCCATCTGAGTTACAGGACACCAGGGAACACAGAGAAATATTGTTGTTTGCTGGTGCATCTTGATCCCGATAGTCGTGTTTCATCACGTGATCTATTCCAGTATCCACCCAACCAAACATTTTTTCTGAATAGCAGCTTTATGCTGGAGGAACATGTTTGCAGGCACCTGAAAAAAACCTAAGTTTTTTTGACATCTGAAAAAAGATCCAGGTAAGGTCAAATAGATTGAAAAAACACCGGAAATGCACAAATATATACCGAATTAATAAATGTGCAGAACGACCGCCATACACAGAGACCTCTAAGTGGCTCAAGTTAATGAAAATTACACTGGTTGGGAGATTCAAGTTTTTCAGTACAATTTTCAGTGAAAAATGTCATTAGTTTTTCAGCAGTTTTTCACCGAAAATTGTGCTGAAAAATTCAAACATTCTTCACCACAATTTGCAGTGGAAAACAAGGTGAAAAACTTGAAATAAAAATTTTGAACTTTTGTGGCAGATTTTCATCAATTTTTCACTCATGTCAACCTGAAACAGAGGTGAAAAACTTAAACCTTTTTTCACCAGAATTCTCAGTGAAAAAATATGTATAAAATGTGTGAAAAATGTGAAAGAAAACTTGGTGAAATACTTGAATTCCAGATTCCCTGGTTTTCATACATTTTTCATCATATTCTGATGTGTTTTTTTTTGGTGAAAAATGTGCTGAAAAAAGTAGGTGTTTTTGCAGTAGAAAACAAGGTGACAAGCTTGAAACAAATTTTTGAAATTTCATGGCGGATTTTCACCAAGGTTGCAAACATGTTCCAACCTGAAAACAGAGGTGAAAAACTTAAAACTTTTTCACTAGAGTTCTCAGTGAAAAAAGATGTGTAAAATGTGTGAAAAATGTTAAAGAAAACTTGGTGAAAAACTTGAATCCCACATTCCCTGGTTTTCATACATTTTTCATCATATTCTGATGTGTTTTTTCAGTGAAAATGTGCTGAAAAAGATAGGTGTTTTTTCACCGCTTTTTTCAGGGGAAATACAAGTGAAAAATTCAAGATATTTGTCACACATTTCTCACTTGGAACCAAGGTGAACAATGTAAAATACTTTGATTCAAATTTTTCAGTGAAAATTGCAAAATAGTTGTTTTCAAGTTTTACAGCACAAATATTTCAAGGTTTTCACCTGAAAAATCTGGTGAAAAACTTGAAACCTAGTTTCATCATGAGATAGTATTGACTCCCACAGTGAGGTCAGAAGAATCAACACTCATTCCAATAGGTAGGTGCAGATTCATGGTCCCCGGCCTCTCCGCATCTTTCTGATCCACTTTTAGCCAGATCCAAGGGGGTCAGTTATTAGTCCTGCACGGGTATCAATGTGCACTGGATCATAGTAATGCATGTAACACTGGTTGAAGATTTCAAGTTTTTGAGTGAAAAACTTCTGTAAAATATGTTTTGAATTTTACAGAAGTTTTTCACTCAAAAACTTGAAATCTTCAACCAGTGTAAGTATGATATATCTAAAAACTAAGTTAATCAGATCAGTATATTTAATACTAGAGCAGATATGAGAAGATGCCTCAAAATTTGCCGAAAAAGGCAATTCCCACGCTTCTAACATATTTTTGAACGTCACCCCCTCTGGAATCGCGAGGCAAATCTAATGATAAAAACTAAGTCAATCGGATCAGTATATTTAATGCTAGAGCTGATAGGAGAAGATGCCTCAAAATTTGCTGAAACAGGCAATTCCTACGCTTATAACGTATTTTTGAACGTCACTCCCTCTGGAATCGCAAGGCAAATCTATTGATCATAGTTTCAAAAGAATTGGTGAAGAACTGAGCTCAGTAGAGCTGAAATATCCAAAACATCCAAAAAAAAAAAAATTAGGCCGCACCCTAAGTTCCGCAACTGGCTGTACAACGTTTAAAAACAGAAATGATTGGAGCCTTATCCGGCACTTTAGCTCCCGCTGGTTGGGTTCAAACGATTTATAGGGTGTATCGACAAGGCTCGACAGAGTTTCAACAATCGTAAACGGATCGACTTGGTTGTCGACAACAAGTACAACGGTGTATATGGGCCGGAGCAGATAAAGGGTATGGTTTAAAACCGTGTATATGGTTGATTTCCGTAAAGGAGCACACAACCTACCAACAACTAACTGTGACTATATTCTAGCCTCCAACTAGTTGCGGGTGCGATTGGCTTGTAAACCCCCCAGAACGCACTGGTGAACTGTATAAACACGATTGAACAAGTATAAACTTGTAAGAACTTCCAGGCTCAATGTATTGTGACTTCCAGGCTCAAATGTTTAACTTCCAGGCCAATGTACTTCCAGGCTCAAATGTTATAACTTCCAGGCTCAGGTGTTTATATCAATCCAAAGGTTTATTCGCACACTATAAAGCAGACTCTACTGAGCAATGCCTTAAGGTGAACAGAGCACACAATCTACCAAACAACTAATTGTGACTATATTCTAGCCGCCAACCAGCTGTCGGTGCGATTCGCTGCTGTTCCCTCTCGTGCAGGCGCCCTTATATACTGTTTCTATATATGATTACAAACGATGATTACACTACTAGCTGATAAATAATATATGAAATGAGCACGCGTTCCGGAATATATCGATCCCAAAACCTCTATGATTGGTCGAGGGCCCTCCCACGTTCGTGGATGACTCCTCCTTGCTGATTCACAGCGACGCTGTATGACTCGTACCTCTGATCGGTCGGAATATAGGTGCGAACAGTCATACTCCAGGGTATATAGTGTCCAGAGCACCTTCGAGGTGTCTTATATCGTATTTAGGTTTCCTTCCCAAGCCTGGTATATATCGTATACAGACTTTAGGTGCTAGTTTACAGTAGTCAAACATCATTCTGGAGTCTTCCAATCGATATTTGATTCTGTCAACAGAGTCATCTGTGTCCGTTCGGATCCGATCGAACCGGCTACTTGTGTTCCCGGAGCCTAGACCCTTCACGTGAGGTGTTGCGGCGCGAGGATCAGTGTCAACATGGTTAAACATCCTGTTATCCGACCGTATATGCTGTTCTTAGCATGTATACAGGGCTCGGAACCCTTCCCTTTGGTTGAGAACCAACACTAAGTGACTGATAACCCTCGGATACTGGGCTGCACTGTTTTCTACGGGGTGTTGTACCTCAGTGCAAGTTGTATATAGGCCTCAGTACGGAGTACCGCTATACGAACATGCTTCGAAGCTCCCCTAAGGTGTCCGATGTTCAACGACTAACTGTTCAGGCTCACAATAGTCCTTATACCGATGTCCTCAGCATATATGGTTATGATATATGCATAAAATGCGATTTTCACAGCCAGAATTGTACACTGCTTATCATCGGTCTTGTCTCGGTTCACAGACAGTGAAATCATCTTGTCTCGATGCATGACTCATCCCAAATCATGTGTCCTCTTATGCCGCTTGCACTTCATTGGCGGCCTGCGAAACTTCTCTCGACATCAGTCGTGAGCGCATTGGAATAATACTCTCCCATCTAGCAATTGTTGGTCAACACACTCCGCTCCTTGCGCCCAGGAAGGTCGCAACTATCGCCCCAGACCCGCCGAAGGCTCAGCCATCGCCATAACAAATTCACGCCACCAACCATCTCTGGAGCAGAAACTCCGCGGCGTATGCCGTGGCTTTTCAAAATCCAACTCGTCATTGGCGATGTACGGATTCGGAAGTGAAAAGTCAATACACTTCGTAGTGAGCCTCCCACTCATTGCTCATTAGTAACAAAGCCCCCGCTTCCCTATACGGCCCTCCACCTGTGGCTATGGGCGCAACACTTTACTCTCCCGTGTATGTGAAAACTCGGCGCCAACTAAAATCTCTTCCCAGTATTCCGCGGGTCCTCTCACGCAAAGCATGCCGACCGAATTTCGTAGCCAAGTCTCGAGTTGACCTCCCGTACGCATTCTCCAGTACGTAGTACGCTCAACTCACGACCATTAGCGGCTCGATAGCGGAAGAACCGCATCGGTTGACCGTGCACAGTGAATGTCAAATACTACCGAACACGCCCGGGGTCGAGCCATGACAACGTCTCTTCCAAGATTTCATTTTACTCTAGGCTTTATCCATCTGGACTGCTTTTCGGAGTACAGGGGTCTTCGCATACGCTCTGCCAGTGCCATCCCGTTGGCACCTTAATTCCCCGCAGGTCTCGACCGAAACCTCGATGCCCACCCCTGCGTAATCCTCGACCGTTACCATCCCCCCGATCCGGTCGCAGTCAAGGGCTTTCGGACCCGATATACACCCTCTCAACATACTCCCTCTTTGGTTCTGCATTGATTTCAGCGGCCCAGTTCGTAAGCCGTGACCTTTGACGACAACGAGGGACTTCTAAATTTACGATGCGCAACTGACTGTTCATCTCCCTCCTTCCAGCTGATTGTGCGGCTGCGGATTATCAACCCCTCTGTTGTCAAGAAGACTTTCCCGGGAACCCCGAGTGGGAATTCCCATTTATTTCTAGCTCCGCGATCACGTCGCGCAATCTATTACCGCATTTGTAGTGCGAAAATCACAGGAAGCATCGGCTTGATGGCGGCGGGGCCGCCCTGCATACTGTGAGGGAAGGAGGAACTCTACGTGCAGAGTCATCCGTTCGCAACGGTTGAATTGCAGAATCGCAGAGTCGGTCAGATCTCCTTGCCCGCCACCCCCTAGCAGCAATTTAATTTCAATACGGTCTGTTCCTGCCCATCCCCATCATTTTTGGCTGGTAAGTATCGAATGCCGACATGCCAGAGGACGTCAAATGTTGCTGCCGGGAAATCGATGGGGTTGGTTCCCAAGTGCGCTGAAGCGGGTCAGCCTATCCGTCGAAGTCTTCATCAGACTTTTGACAGATTGCTTGTCATCCTTGTTTGACCTTGTACAAGGTCAAACAAGGCCAACAAGGCCGAAAGGCCGCAAGGTCGCAAACGAAGATGACATTTTCGCAAGGTCAATATTTTCCCTCAAATTTTTTTTTTCAAGAATTGTTCTGGACCTCACTCGCAATTTCCTTGGGGATGTTTTTTGACATTTTTGCTTGTGGGACCTTGTGAGCTTGTTCACAAGCTCACAAGGCCAACAAGGTCGCAAGATTTTTGTCAAAAGGCTGATGTTCAATTCCCATGCGACTTGGGAATCTTGAAGTACTGGCGACACTATCAGCTTCCCGGACATCTTAGTCTTCATGAGTCATGACAGACAGACAGGGACAGCATCACAGGACATGAGCGCCATCGCGGTCTGTTGTGAAGAGTCAATCAGGAGATGCGTGGCGCAGGTAATATTAGAATGACCTCATTACATAATCCCTCGGTTCACCTGCCCTCATTTACGACTACATGCAGAGGCGTCCCCTGTAGTCTTTTCACTGGGGCGCAGGGATTCATTCGCGTCCGCGGCCAGAGGGCCTGACATTAGGTGCAAGGGTACTGTCGAGGATGGGATATTAACGGAATTTACCCTTGGCACCCATGGGCGGGACATCGTTTCCACAGCGGCAGAAGCCGGCAGTGGGACTCCGACCGCAGAACATCATCCAGCTGTTGGGCAGAGTCTATCAGAAGATGCGATCGAGCGCCGAGGAGGACTTTCGCGACCAGAAGGAAGATTGTGTCTCAGCCATAAGATGGTGCTGACGAGGTTGAACGAGCGGATGCCGAGGATATACTCGATGAAGGCTCACAACATCGGCGCGGAACTTAAAAACGGCCCTTGAATAACAGCGGACTATCAGTTGTCCAATGTCTCCAAGGGTTTCTGGCTCGTAATTTGGACGGAGGTGAGTCGGAAGGGCCACGTTCACACTTGACGGACAGAGATGGAGCCAGAGATAGCAGAGATGGGGCGAGACATAGATAGATGCACGACAGCTGAGCCTAACGCCTGGGAAGGTCTATCAATACGGGAAGGCAATCTGGGAGTTCGAGTGCTGCCCATACTAGAGCACAGTTCAAATCCCTGGCCGTCTAGAGCCTTGCACAAATGAGAGTTGGACTTTAGTTGTGGGTTGACCTGGGTCAGTTACGCCCGTGCCGAGCACGGACAGAAGGGCTGCGAGTGTGTGGCGCCAGATTCCAGAAGTTGGGCTTATAATGTCCGATCTGCCAGATCCTTACCAGTCCTTCTCCAACGCTCCTCAGATTAGCGTGCTGCGGGATCAGAAATTTTAGAGGACGGCAATTGCAGGTTGAGCGGCTTGCCTGGGATCCCGCGCACCATTAGAAAGTGATACGCAGAAGAAACGTCATGAACAGCGCCTCCGTTTCCACCCACGTGGATGCTCGTTCTTCTTCACAGGATAATTCCGGCTGTGGGAAACCTCGGCAGCAATGGCCTACTGGAGTGCCCAACCGAACATGGGTAGGTCCTGTGTCCTGTTGCGCAGGGAATGAATTCAGCAGCAGGCTCGCAGACGGAGGATCAACACTTCATGGTTAGTCGGCTAGTCGCCAGCGCGGACAGTTTATACACGGGTTCAGGGTAGGTCGGAGTCGCGAGCCCAGGAATAGCAGTGTCATGACCTGACATTCGAAACCCCTTGATGCGGCACATTCCGCCGCTGCCATTTCCTTGCGATCGAATGATGAGCAGTGTTGGACAGTTCAGCAGCATCCATCCGATATCCCAGACAATCTGCGGTCCGCGCCACCTTACTCTCCGGGAACATGGTTTGGCTCTATATTAAGTGGATTTCCCACAGACTCATCGGTTCTTTTCACCTTGGGCTTCGTCTGAATCAGTTGTGCTAAATATTGGTTGGATGTTGGCACTTTCCTATCTTTGACTAGCTCCACTACTCGGCGATCTGTCCTCCCTGGGTAAATTTATCCTCGCATCATACTTAAAGCAAGTTTGTTGGAGAACAAGCTTCCCTCATCCCCTCAATACTTCCCTCTGAAACTCATTCATCGCTATGGATCCCATTTCCCTCCCTCCTGGCTTCCAGATTGTGAAGGTGTGAGTACCATTTGGTTAGGGGGTTTCATTATGACTGACAACCCGTAGCTCCGGACCACTGGTAACATCTATTGGACATATTATGTCTTGCCGTCGACGTTGATTGCCATGTGTAGCTTCTGTCCTATCTCTTTCGCTGGGGACTCTTCGGTGTCCTGTCCGTCCAGCTATGTAAGTCACCGTCGATAGTGTCAATGCATACCGTGACTCTCCTGGTGCCTCAGATATCTATTATCAAGCCTTCCCCAACGACAAGCTGGCCATCAAATGTCTGGTTTATACCGTATACGCCATCGGGCTGGTGGAGACGATCTTAATAACCCACGACGCATTCGAAACGTTTGGATACGGTTTTGGTGATTTTTTGGCGCTCACGAAGATAAACCTTGCCTGGTTGGATGTTCCCGTCGCGAGTGGACTAGGTAATTTAGGTCCTCAGTTAAATTAATCGGCGCTAACAGTTCTTTCATGCACAGCTGCTCTCATTGGCCAGTCGTTCTACGCCTATCGACTCTATGTCTTGTCGTCGAAATCATGGTTCCTTCCTGTGTTGATCATGATTGTAAATGTCCATGCCTTTGACCCTTGTATTATCCACAATAACATCTAGGTATCCCTCGCTAGCAGTCTCGGTGCCTTCTTGACCGCCGGCTGGTGCCTAGAAGGTATGAATATCTCACCTCAGTGCAAGATTAGGCTGAGTCATCTACAGTTGGGGATTTCTCACTCGTGGACAGCACAAAAGTGTCCGTGGCGGCTGGGGTGTGTGTAAACCACCGAGAGGAATTGATCTTACAACATTTCATTTCACAGGTATGGTGCGGAGCCGCCGCTGCTAGCGACATAATCATTGCTGTTTGCATGACGTATTATGTGAGTTGGTTTCTGGGGAAAGTTGAATTATTGGGTGACCTCATTTACAGCTATCCAAACAAGTCTCTGGATTCCGGCAGACGCGCGAAATGGTCTCGAAATTGATTCGATTGACCATCGAGACCGGAGTGGTGACAGGTACGCTCCATTCACTGTTATGTTTAATTGTCGCCCGCTGATCACTGCATCCACGAAGCTGTGGTCGCAATAACGAACGTTATCCTGTTCTATGCCTTCCCCGATGGTCGGGCGTACTACGTGGCCTCCACAGGTGTCATGCCAAGGCTCTATTCCATTTGTATCCTGGTGGTTTTGAATGCGCGGTGTGAAATAATAGGCAGCCGTGTCACTGAAGTCTCGTCCACTGGCTTCACGTCAGCTCCAGCTTTCAAGTTGGGTAATCTGGGGCCAGCTGCAGCTCGAGCGAAGGATGCGCTCACAAGCAATCAAGGTGTGTGGTCAGGTGCAGTTTCGCATGATCCTGAAATGCAGACCATGGATGTATGTTCCTTTTCTCAGAACGGGAATTGATACTGATGCTTTCCAGGCCTCCGACGGTGCATCTGTTTAAAAATGTTTCCAATTGTAATAGATATTTCTCCCTTATGCCGTCAACTCTCTTGAGTTCCAGCGAGTCCCACCATACGGGTTCTTCTCTGCGTGGAAAAACTTGAGCCTGCAGCCCGCTCGAAAGAGTTGTAGGATGCTTCGTGCGTATCCAGCCAAATTATGGGGGAGCCGTGGGAGGCTTTCTGGACATTCTAGTCCTTTCCAGTGCTTCGATGTTTTATTGGCCCAGTGTTACATTTTCTGTATATAATAGAGCAATTAGTTCCCTTGATGTGATTATGCACTGCAAAGCCACGAAGAGAGCCCCAACCACAGACGTAGGCGGGTGGCCAGGTCGCCCGTCAATTCCCTTTTCGGGAGTTCTGCCGGAAATAAATTCGACAAGCACTCAAAACATCACCATAATTGGTGCAAGTGGTCTCCATCTACTCATAGGATGTGCGCCGACACTCAAGCGCCCTCAGACCCTCAGAAAGACCCTCAGAGAATCTCCCAGCAAACGAAAAACCTTAAGGTGGCAGCTGATAGCACTCCAAAAAAAGAAAGGTCCTTTGTTCTCAACCTTTCTCGAAGCCTTTTCAGATGGTTCTACACATTGCACAAATTCCAACAAAAAATATGGAAAAAGTAAACCCAAGCTCATCCTAGTGCTCGGCATCTTCCGGCGGGTGACTGGTGATCGGCAATGTGTCGCCACCTCAAATTTGCCTCTGCGATGCAAAAAGCCAAATTTTTCGGCCAGTGTCGAAATTTTTGGGGGTGTCACCAAGGGGGTCCAAAGATAAGAAAAAAGGATATCACCTACTATTTTCGACCGGGCAACCGGCCACCTTAGCATTTATGGCTGGTTCCCGAAAGCCATACTGGCTCTATACACGCCACAGTGTATCGGAATCAAGGTAGGCATCTCACAAACAGTTTCATATAGTTTCCCTGAATTTAGATGCAGTGTGGATGGACCAGTGAATTTCCTTCGGCCGACACCCCCAACATGCGCCAATACTAGGAAACCAGCCACCCCGCCAATCAAGTGCCATGGGCGCAAACTCGGGGATGTTTCATTCAGGAATGACACATGGGTGATCTAGGTACTATCTGGTATGCTGGGGGTGTATGTGCAAGGGATGAGACTGGGTAAATTTGGCGGGTGTGACGGCAGCGGCAACCTGTGGAATTGCAGATTCCGGCTACACGTCAGGGCCACCGGCGGCAGTGGGCCAAAACAGGTGCCATATAGTGTGATATGAAGTATGCCAACATACTAGGCCACTCACCCCGCCGAGATGGCACCAGCTCCCCAGAAAAATCCAAACATCCTCGACACCAAATTTCAACGGGTCGAGGAAAAAGGCAGCAATGAGAAGGGACTTCACAGTAGAAGAAGTGCGAACACACACCATAGTGAGTGGTTCCAACTCTGCAAGGCTTTTGAAAAAATCCAGACCTGCAGCATCGATCGGCTGTCTGCTATGGCCATAACTAGCCTGAGCCACTCCTGAATGAAGTGAAGTGAAGGTCAGCTCATATCAAGAGTACATCCCATGAATGGAGGCAGAATACAACCAGGGATTGACGCCCGGAGTTGCGCGAGTATACATAATAAGCCTAAGAAGTCCCCGAAAGACCAGGAATTGGTAGGGATAGAGTGAGGGTGGTTGTGGCAAAACAAGAAAACAGTGATCGGAGCGCTTCGGCCGGCACTGCGCTTGTCATAACTTTTGATCCGACCACTACTTTTGGTTGAAATTTGGTATGCACCAGCCTTAGAGGTCCCACTCCCTCCCCAAACCCCAACTTAGAAAGAACGGAAGGTCCTAACTCAATGAGAGTCAAGTGGCCGGTTTCCTCAGTGTGGCTGGTTTCCTGGTCGAAAATAGTACAATTTTTTTTCTGGCCCTTTTGGACGGTCAACCTACCTACCGTGGGAAATTGCCTTTTGGGGAACAGGTATCTCCGGAAATCGTTTCAAGTCAACGCCCGAGCTCCTCCTGCGGGACGGCTGAGTGCGGCACCGAATTTCTAGCATTTTATAGCACCTATCTATGAACCACATCTTCTGGATGCTGTAGGAACCTCTGTTAGTGTAAGATTGGTGTCAAATACACTTCAACGTTAGCTGGACAGTCCGTGCTAGTATCTACGGCTTGAAAATAGCTCCGCTGACCTTCCCTGGGCTAGGATTGGTTATTATTTAAGTCATTCAACCGGGAGCTTACCTCGCTTCCACCGTCTTGTGACTCCTCTACCTCCGAGACATTTCCGATTGCATTCCTGACAGTCCCAAATAAAGTCTAGATGAGTCGTTCCCCGTCGTGAGCTAGTTTGAAGCCATGAGTGACAGGGTCCTTCTATGAGCCTGGTTTTCTCTGGTGGGAATATTAGTGTGCGCGGGCAGTAGAACAGCGATGCCATACCGCGTTCGATGGATTCATCTTTCGGTGCGAATTTCCAACGAAGTTCTGTGGTGGCCACGAGATCGCGAATGAAAAATTGCCGCACTTGCATATGTTTGGTCCCCCATTTGTGCCAAGCTTCCACCAGCATCATGCTGATCTAGCCACTATAACGCCGTGTAAACGTCCCTATAAGTCTTAGAAACGTCAAAAGGCTGCCCGTCGGTCCGCAGGACACCCACCCAGGACCTCAAATTGGGCCGAAATAAATTTGCACACAATTTTTTTTTCTGGCGGTCGGGGACCAATTTACCGACCCCATATAGGCATTGCTTATCTTTGGACCCCCTTGGGTGTCACACCAAAGTTTGTGAGTTGGCGAAGTGTCGAAATGGGATTTTTGGTCACGCGTCACGCACACCCGTGTCGAATTGATCGGGCTGGGTGGAAATGCCGCGCGTGCCGCGCGACTGCCGCGCACTGACGCGGCAGTGCGGGGAATTGAGGCGGCGGTGGCGCGGCACTGACGCGGCGGTGGCTGTGTTATTGCCGCGGCAAAGGGGTGAAGTGCCGCGCCGCGTTTAACTCGATGCGCGGGCTCTTTCTGACCACAATTCAAGCTGGCCCGTGGGTTAGCACTCTGAATACATTATCTCTATTATTCAAACCTGGTCCAAACGTTAGAACATTGAATCTTCAAACAGCCCAATATTATGACTACGCTTTGACTAGATCTTGGTTAACCGCCCAATTTCTGGTCGGAAAATCACAGGATTCATGGTCAAGTCCTTAATTCTGGCTCATAGCATCGGTGAAAGGTAAATATAGCCATATTTGACCTCTTGGGTTTCAGAATGCCAGTGGACGTAGGAGATCAGCAGAACCTAAACCAACCCCCGATTTTGGACTAGATCTTGGTTTTTCGAGCCAGTTTCTGGTTCGGACATCACAGCATTGGTGTTCTGGGCTTCACAAAACATGACACAGGACAATAAAGGGGTGGATTAAACATGTGAGCCAAGCCAGTCCCGGTGTGCAAGTTGTAGCAAGTCTGCTCGCAGGCGTGTTAAACAGAAGCTGGCTCCCTTGTCGAGCTTTTGTTGCAGTAACGTGTTTAATTTAAGGTTTAACATACTCGACAGGTCCTGGGCCTTGGTATCATCAGAACATTGTTGGTCTAATGTCAAAAGTGTGCTTTTATAGTAAATGACATGTAAACATATCGAAGATAATATTCAGCCTTCAGTTTCACTGCAGCTTCCCATCGGTGGGACTGGAGAACCCGTGAGATCCTTGGCACTGTCGCACCGCAGCCGAATGAAATTTGTGCGACGTTGCGCGCTTGGGATTTTGGTACAGCGAGTAATTAGGGGTCCCAAACTTCAGTAATTCTTCTATACATGGACTTCAAGTTGACACCTTTGCGCACTAACTGATGACTGATCTACGTACGACACTGCGGACTAGCTAATTTGATACTCCGACTGCCGAGGCATCCAGCGGCAGTGTGCACAGATACCTAACCAAACTTTCCATTATTCTCCTGTTGAATGGAACCCCTACAATAGATTTGCCCTGCAGAGTGAAGACAAATATAAGAATCCCTACTCATTCCATATATGAGATTATACCCTTGAAATCCTCTGGGAAGGCTGAATCTCTTGACAATCTTAGGTCTTTCATTTGGTCCTGGAGAGGTATCCGGAAGAACGTCTCTGATTTGTGGATCTCAACGTCATTTGACTGCGGCCGGTACTACCGTGGAAGGGTGCTGCTGTGCAGGACTGCGGTGACCCAGCTACATATTTCCTTTTTCCTCTGGTGCGCCCCTCGCTCAACACACATTTAAATGGGGGGTGAACCGAGAAACCGACTCCAAATGTTGAAGGCAGTTCTCCAAGTGATTATTTCCCCCTTCACTTATTCCTTTCAAGACTTCAAATAATGTTTCATGTTCAACCGTGAGAGACCACTGAGGTGGACCACGCCTCTCATCATCAAAAAGTCTTTCCCAAAAGCCAGTTGCAGAATTCTCTGAAATATAGATTAATCATCGGAATGCAAAATGCAATAAAGCTATGTGGCAGGACTGGTCACATTTTGACTGTCTTTGAGTTCTCTCATGCCGCCGCAATTCACCGCCGTACTGGAACAGATAGAATGGTTTGATACTTCGAATGCCACGCAAATGCTGCAGGATCCTCTTTCAACTTTCCACAGGTATGAATTCAACTAAATAACAGTCACCGATGTTCAATCCACTTTAGCCGTATCCGCAGACCAATTAATGATGATACTCGCTCAGACCTTGTCGAGGCGTATTGCATGATACTGTGACGAAACTGCAGAAAATAATCACTGGAAGGCCAGGTCCCGTAGCTGTGACCACTGGGACAATGGTTTTTAAGACATGAATCCATTCAAATACACAATTAATCTGTGCATTGAGTCTCAGGTGGAGCGCTGTTGAACGCTGCGAATTAGACTGCTATACTGCAAAACTGGCGAGCCCCTTCAGCGAAGATCGCTGTCTACACCTGGATTGGCTGTTGCTCCCCTCACCGTAGACCCCAATATTAATGGCATGATGAGATAGATGTTCCAGAGGATTTCTAGTTGACCCATTTGAACCGTGAGAACTCAGAATACCTATCAACCGTGCTCTCGAGTTGATGTAACCAACCTTCATTCCATGCTCCAGTCACATTTCCAGTGACAAAGGAAACAAATCACTAATAGACTGCGAGGTTCTCTGGGAGTCACCGATTAAATTGGTGCATCGAGCAATTATTCGACTGTCCTTGGAATCCAGCTTGGTGATTTGCTTAAAAACATGGCGCCGGAGACTGCTAATACAATTTAATTCATACCTTTAATTTTTGTGAATACTAGATTCATTTAATTCAATCTCTCGGAATGCGCACGAACTGTAAGCCAACCAAGACATATCAGCTCTCCTCATCTTGGTGTTGAGGGTACATGCAACCAACCCGCATGTCTGAAAGGATGCCAGCCGAGTACCGCGGACCTCCTCAGAGTTTCTGGAGGGCAACCTGGACACCTCTCCGAGAGTACAACACTCCTCTCCTCTACTCAGGGTTGAACCAAAATCATACTGCTCTCAACTTCAATCATTCACCCCGAATTTTATGCATTGACCTATCAGAACGAATCACTTCTTAGATTATTGGGAGGTGGAGTTGGATCATATCCCACCAGCTGGGAATAATCAGCCGAGCAACGGGGATCATTGGACATGAAGAGTGCCAGTAAAATGCTGCGGAATTGCTGTGCATGTTCTGCTCATCCAATTTGAGCTTGAGCTGCTCAGGCTAGAAGCAATTTGTTCAATAAAGACCGCTATTTTCACATGGTTTCATGTGTGATTCAATCAACCTCCATCCTATTCGAGGCCTCAGTCCGGCGGATTCGCGGGAGGGCCATTTTGAGGACATCAATAAACGGTATGCGATCTTGCTACTCGCAGACCGACTGAAGATCACGTTATCTGAACTGAAGAATGTTGAAAGCCATATAAGATATTCAGTCCAGTCAACTAGTCCTTAATTTAAAGTCAAGACAACTTTGTGATTTGCCTCCGCATCAATCTGAGCTGAGGGGACACTGCCGCGCACTGACGCGGCGCTGCGGGGAATTGCCGCGGCAGTGCGGGGAATTGACGAGGCATTGCGGGGATCTGCCGCGGCACTGCGGGGGACTGCCGCAGCAGTGCGGGGAACTGACGCGGCACTGCCGAGGCGTTGACGCGGCAGTGCGGGGATGTGACGCGGCGTTGCGGGGAGGTGAGTGAACAAGTGTCGCACAGATCTTAGTAGATTGTGGGTATTTTGAGTTAATTAAAGTCCTTGAAAAGTGAGTTGACCATCATTACAATATAACAGCTAGCTCTGACTTCATTTCTGAAGCAAAGCCACAAACTCCTGCCCTTTAATAGAAGTCCTTTGGCCTGAGGACTCTTCAAATTGATGTCCTTGGGTGTTATATATGCTTTCACAGTATTTTCATCACTACTAGGGCGGGGAGTTCATGGTTGGAATCCATCTTGGGATGATTCCGACATATGGTTGAAATTTTGTTGGATGATTTCCTTGTGCTAAAAGATTTATTTAATTGTAGGAACATTCTTGGAACATTCCCCTCACTGGATTTGAGCTTCCCAATATGCTGTGGAAGGAGATGAATACTGCGCAGCACTTCACCCTCGCCGCGGCAATTGCACAGCCACCGCCGCGTCAGTTCCCCGCAGTGCCGCGTCAATTCCCCGCAGTGCCGCGGCAGTCGCGGCATTTTCTCCGGGCCCGAATTGATCGCAATACTACAGTACGCGGAATTTGTGGCAACTCCGAGACTCAACAGCTGACAGAGCGGTTGGGATAGAAGGAATGAAGGATAGGCAGACCCTCGGGATATATCTCCGGCAAAGATGTAGAGTACCGGGTGCTCCACGTACTCGACCGAGAAAATGAACACTGTCAATATCAATGGCTCGACCCCGAGTCGAACGGGTTGCCCCGTAAGAACAGTCCCCGACTTTTGCACAGGATGCAAACGCGGACTCCCCGCCATCGAGTCCATACGTGGCTTGCGCTGCACCCAACAAATGCTCAACAACGACGGACCACCGTTAGCATTACTCTCACCTTCGCCTTTGGACCGCACTAAGGAGCAATCAGAGTTTATCGCAGCCCGAATGGATAGTCTCTTGTGGACAGACGCTTCAACAGAATGAGCTCGTACCTCGCTTTGTTGAAGTCTGTTGGTTACCGCAGGGGTCCGATCGGACTTCTAGCTTATTACCAATCTTTTGGCGGGTGATTACCAATCTTTTATCAATCATTTGGCAAATGCTCGTAAACTGACCATCAAACTTGTTGAATAGCAAAACACCCAGGCCAATTTGTAAAATTCTGAAGAGACAGAATTCTTGACAGCAGGGTAAAGTATCAGTTTGCATCGTTGCCTGTCACAAATACTTGAATCCCAGTGCTACAAAGATGATTGGTAATAAGCCAATACCCCGATCAGACCCCCGCGGTAACAACAGGACTACCGAATGGAGGGCATAGACAAAAATAGTTTGCGCTCTGGAGGACGATGGTCCACCCCGAATCGAACGTGCGTCTCCTGCTCAAGACACGACTTTTGCAATTCATCGCAGGTGCAGGCCATTCCGCCGTTGGATCGTACGGGGAAGATGTGAGAGTCGGATTTATACGAGAGATTTCAAGAGTCGATTCGTCGACCAGTCGGCGGATGCCGATTTCCGCGCTGGATATATATCTCACTCTCGGCATCCATATCATCTTACATTAAAAAAAATACCACGATGTGAAAGTTTCAGCCTGGTTCGAGTGCTTGGAAGACGCTGAATAAAAATGGTTACTGTCGTCGCATGGCTAGACCCCGAGTCGAACGGGCGGCCCTGCCAGGCGAGCGAAGAGAAAATGAGGCGCATAGGATGCAAGTGGGTCCGACCGCCATCGAGCCGGTGCTCAGGTGTAGTGTATTGCCCCCAATCGATATTGCAAGAAGTGGCCAGTCGCTCATGAACCCTGACAATTATTCCCGACCAGGTGATGTTACGGAGACCTGGAGAACTCTTGCCGGAGCGAAGGACCTTTCAAGGGTGTTTCAAGATGGCTGATCCGCCCTCCAGCGGAGATCTTCATGCCAAATGAATCGGAGTCCCAGCCTGAGATAGAAGTTACGCTATTCCAGATTCTCTGTCGATAATTCACCACGGTACAGTACTTTTGATCTTGTTCAAGGCTTTGCCCTTGTATTGTGATTCGAGGTCATCCTGCAGGCCTGGTCGGATCGCGATCGAATCTAACCCGCCGGCGGAATTGGAGTTCATCGTGGTCTAACTGCTTATGTTTCTTCACCAAAGTGTATATGACTCAAATATGACTCCATTGAAAGTCTTCTGATGGAAAATCGGGGCGGGAAAGTTGTTGAAAACTGCGGATGAAGTGAAAGAATATAATTCAATGTTATACTACGACAATACTCAGAGTATTTATACTCTACAAAATTGTATCAAGAAGATTTTTCCCGAGAGGCTGAATAATGGATGAGTAAGAAATATGGAGCGGAATATTCGGGTAAGTTCGGGCGTCTCGGCGCATCAGAGTCGGGCTTGACTGACTGACTGACTGACTGAATTTCTATACTACGCCGTACCTGGCCATAATGGCTACGCGGCAGTACTCTAGCTAAGCTAGGGGTGGGGTAAGTACGTGTAACCTATTGGGGAGTTGGAGGGTGATTTTTTATGTATGTATGCGAAGGGAGAAGTTGAAAATTGGGAAACCGGTGGGGAAACTTTGTGATGAGAGAGTGCAGGGGTATTGAGAGCGGGAGGTAAGCGATAAGATTTTGAACGATTGCGAGTTGTTTCTGGTTCGTGGAGAGATGATGAGTATGATATGATATGTAAAATATGTAAGGAAAAGAAAAGAAAAGAAAAGAGACCAAAGACCACGTCAAGCGAAGCGTCCCGTTGAGACAACGAAATGGAGGGGCTTAGTAAGCCTCGGTGATGGCTCGGCGTTCGCTATTCATCGCTAACTTCAATAAAAGTAAGGATGCTATGTATTGAAAAGGATGGACCCGAGAGCCTGGACGGTGGTTGACGTAGTCACGGGCTCTTGTCTCAAACGTTTAATCAGGCTCCGCAGATAATAGGCTCCTCGCAGTCGCAGTTCGCGGCGCAGGTTGCGTTGGGTGCATTGCCGGGGGCCAGCACTGGCGCGCCAAGGCCGGGGCAGGTGTATCCCTGTGCTATGCATGAGATAGCTTCATCGAAGTTCGGGTCGTCGGTGCAGCGCAGTTGGCCCGAACAAGGATTCGGGAGCTATACACGACATTAGTTTAGATAGCAGTCGTGCAGGGTTGTCGAGCAGTGCTCACGCGTGCGTCGAGCGAGACTGTGGGCTATATGGGCAGTGGTCAGTCGGAGGATTGGACACGGGATGAGACGTACCGTGGCCACGACGGCAGCGATGAAGGGCAGGAGCAGGCAGATGGTGAATTTCATTGCTGAAGTTGTGTGGAATAATTGTGGCTGCCGTTCCACTGCACTTTATATACCGCGGTGAAGGACCGAACGCGCATGGGGATGAGCTAGTTGAGCGGGGAAATCGAGTAATTTTCCTACATAAACGGACATGACAGAGACATGTGGGGCAGATGATTAGTCGGGAGTTCTATTTAATGATGGGACTGTGTGAGTACAGTTACGACATGTATCGAATAACGCTGCGCGGCCGGGCGCGGGCTGGTGCGGTAAGGTTGTAAATTCATTGCATTCGATGCTTAAATATTTCACATCCATCGAACACCTTTTCACCGCACCGGACCGGGAGTGGAAGTACCATTGCCCAATCGTCACTGATCATCCGCTCATTTTGCTTGTGGTAAAAGTTGACTATACATACTCACTAAGCCAAAATGATTCAACCTGGTGCAGATTATGCGATTAGTTTGGCCGCACAGCGAGGCAGCGGCGGGTTGTTAATACTCCACAGCTCCAGGAGGCAGCGGATTTCAAAACAAATGGAGCTGAGATCGGAGGTCGGTACTTAATGAGCAGACCGAGTTCCGAAATACCAACTTCGTCTGTTGAAGCGTCTGTGTACGAGAGACTAGCTCTAAGTTGATAATAGTCCGTAGATCTCCTAGGCCGCGAGGTCAAATATAACTGAACTTTATATAACTCAACCGAGGGTTACCTCAGGTAACCCTCAGTTGATAAGACTCCGCAGCAACATACTTACATATTCGGTCGGATAACGGAAGTGCATGGATCCTGCTTTCACGGAGTGCCCGTGGATATCCGGGAAACATAACCAGGATAATTGGATAAGTAGTGCAGAATAAGCTAATGTTCCCTGGATCACCCGGCTTTTGAGTCAAGGCAGGATTTCTGCATAGTGGATGCAATTAGACTTGTAACCAGTCTCCCTACGAACAGCAAAAAAAATGAGGCGAGCTCTTTGCTATAGGCAGACTGGTACAACTCGGGCCAAACAATCGACGTGCGCGGGGAGCATGTAAGGCTCCAACCATTTCCATCCTTAAGCGGTTTTAAAGGGTTTCAAACATTTTTATTTTCGTTTTGTTTGGGGAGAGGTCCAAATGGTAAACAAATGGTTTTTTAAACGGTTCAAACAGTTACTACCAGACTCACGCTGAGTTGAGCTAGATATGCATAGCACAAAGGAAGGCTATAAGCATGTCTGGAGATTAAATGCGACTCATTGACTTGCTCACCATGGGGCGCTCGAGGGGTGGGAGGTATCCCAATTAAGTAATTGTTCACGTGATTGATGCGCCCCATACCGCCCTCTATCCCGCCCATTACTCGTAGACCACTCTATTTCTCATCGAAATGAGGTGCAAGTACCCGAATTATCGTGTGGAGTCCATTTGCAACCCTGTAGGATGCAGTCAGAATTATTATATGTATGCAGCATATCTGTGGTTGAAACCTCCGCCAAAAATACCATTTTAAACAGTTTAAACTGTTCACACTGATTTGGAAGCAATGGGTCCATTGTGGGGTAGTAGAGAGCTCGACGAGGACTCAGGAAGCTCGAATAGGGGCTGAATTTCTAAATGGGGCAGGAGTGCCGAAGGGACGGTCACACGAACACGTGGTCAAGCGATCACTCTCATCCTGCCACAACATAGCTCGAGATGCACGAATCCCTTATGGTTCGAAGTTTTTCAAAGCTACGTTCTTCTCTCCGGGTATTTTTCCACTTCAACAGCCTGTCCTCTGTCTGACATCCACTCAAGCCGCTCGCTTCAACTGCTCTAAATGGATCCATAAAAGGTCTCGGCATGCTTCAAAGTTCACACCGTCCTCCAGACTCTGCCTCGGGAACAATCCGCACTTCTCCTTCCTGTTTTCCACCTCCATCTGGATCCCTCTCCCATTCCCAATGTCGATGCGCTTGAAATCCTCATAACCACCGCCACTCGACTTCCCTGCATTGACGGTGCGCTGATATCCCTGAAAGCGCTGAGTCGTCTGGGCCAGCTGGATGTCATTCCGCTCGATGCAGTTCCGGATGTTTGGCCACGCGTCTGGCGGTGGATGCAGTTCCTTCACACATATTGGGCGCACCTACCGGGCTTTCGTGTGTCCGACGAATTGGACGTATGCATCAGGCACGCTATCCTCGTGATGGCGCTCGACGATCATCCCGGAACTTCCGCCGTTATTTTTGAGACGCGGGGGGTCCGCCACATACTGGTGATGGCCTGAATGACACTCCTGGATGACGAAAACCGGCCATCGAAGTCTATCTTGCCTCGCCTCTTTCCCCTCCTCGTGAATGACCTAGACGATGCCGCAAATTTCGACGAAATTGTAGACAGTGCAGGGAGAACCCTCACCGACTTCGCTTCTGTGCTCTTGAAGCAGATCTTCCATGCCCTCGCGGCCCCAAAATCAGCTTATACTGTGGCCGGTATCGGGGCTGTCATGTCATTCCTGGAAATGCAGGGCGCCCCATACGACCCGCACGACATCTTGCGTCTAGCCCTCCTCTCCCGGGGAGTAATCCCCTCCCTTGTCTCCTCGCTGAGGGCCCTCGAGGACATCAAGACCGAGATGACAGAGTTCACTATCGCCATCTGTTGTACCTCAAACTCACTGACGGGTATCCCTGGATCGCAGCGGCCCTCGGGGCTGGCCTTCTCCACTGTATTATCTCCTTCGCCACACGTCCTCTTACGATGGAGTTCACCACCAAGGAAGCCTACCCACGGCTGAAGGACCTCGTGTCCGTCATTCTTCCCGGGAGTCTTGTCTCTTACAGCGTTGTGACGCACATGAAGGAGGCCTTTGCACCCGTCGGGCCATTGTCTCGAAGCCCCCGATTTATGAAGATTGGAAGACGTTGGCCACCGTGGTGCAATCCCGCATAAAAATCCTCGATGAGTGGGAGGCGGCCGACAGAGAATCACTCGGCGCGTGCGATAACATGAAGGTCTGTGAATATTTAAATCCCAGTGCCTCGATTCTAATGCGAGTGTAGTGCGGCCAGATTGACATCAAACGGAGGCTCAAATGTTCCTCAGCGTGCAAGAGCGCCTGTTATTGCTCTCGTGAATGTTAGATCGTCGACTGGCGGGATGCACATAGGCATGTTTGCGATACCTCGGATCTGTCCGCCGCCGTGAGATCATCACTTTCTGGGGCGTTCTGGTAACCCTACTTTCCTATAGGTTATAGCCATCAGCTCATGCACTCGCGTGAGCGCGCCTTCATGCGTGCACTCCTACAGAAGGACTATCTGCGACTGTGGTACACACTCTCAATACGCATTCTCAGCTTTCTGGTCGAGCATCCGGGCGACCTTTTCTTCATCTGTTTCGACTACACCACGGCCGGTGGCGTCACCGCCCAAGTCGTCCCTAAAGACGTGTTCAAGGCTGTCCGGAACTACGAGGCCGAGCTGCCAGTGCAGTGGGGCCGCTCCGCACGCGCGGAAGGGCGGATGGAGCTGCACGTCGCCTTCGTCAACGTGGGCGACAATGAACGTCCCTTGCTGCTTCCTTTGCGCGCGACCTCCTCCAAATTCCACGACGGGTTGCGCCGCCTCGCGGCCGAGGTCCCGCCCGGAGGGGACATTAAAGATTATTTTTTGCGGCTGGATCCGAAGCTCCGGGACCTGATACGGGAGGTTTATGACGAGGTGATAGAGATCCATTAATGCCTCGCATATAGCTCGGCACCCATATATTTATCTCATGGAGCCCGCGCGCATGCCAGGGAGGGTGGGAAGACCAGAGCTGGTACTACTCAGTAATACATTCCTGCGCTGTTGTTGTCTACTCGACGGGTCGGACATACGTACCTCTGGATCTCCTTAAAAGTTTCGGAATCGTGTGCTTCAATGCTTCACACGTCTGTGAACGACGAATGACTTGTCAGCGAATTTACTCGCATGCGCAACTCTCGCATTCCTCCTAGCACGGTTCAAAGGCGTAGCGCTGCGCGCCTGCAATACCTTCCATGATCTTATCACGATTTGGCAGGAGGTGCCCGTTATGCCTTACTGACTCGATCAATTCTGGTCTCAGATTCCTTCGGCTGAGCGGGGCTCGCTTGATTCAGCGAGAGAGGTAATATTATTCCTTGCATGCTGCCCGATACATAACTATGCAAGTTACGTGCGCGTTGGACTTGCACTTGAATGGGCAGCCAGCTGCGTTGTTGGAATCCCGTAGATGGGATACGAGACAACGAGGATTCACAAAGCGAGCAAATGTGGTGCAACTCGTGCTACTAGGAATTCGGTAGTAATGTGAGAGCCAGGATGGACTGCAGAGGATACAAGTCCCCTGCACTTCATGGACGAATCAACGTATTGAGCCGCCCGCATCACCACAATGAATGGTTTACCAGAAATTTAACGATGGCCAGAGGCGGCAAACAAGTTCTGCGACGAATTATGGTACGAACCTGATTCTAATGCTGTGATTTTCTAATATATGGAGTCTCGCGATGCGTCGGCGAAGCTGGATCCCCTACTGGCTAGGAGTGAGACTCACGTGAAAATTAACGAACGCGCGGCATGATGATGCACAGGACGTCTTGGTGCAATTGTGGGTCCGCTTGCATGCACGGCGTCATAATCTCGGCGTGATTGCGGAGGTAGAGTGAAAATGAGTCGGACGCCCAGCGACCTTTGATCTTCATGACCTCGAGCGGAATGCCACGAAGCAGGTACTCCAAGGTCGATCCGATGCGAATCCCGTGGACCTGGCGCCAGTCCAGGTTGGCCGCTTTGAAAGCGGCGGTGAGACGGGTGGTGAAAGCAGATTTCGTCAGGACGCGATGCGTGTTTTTGTGCCGGTACGCGAACAAAGCGCCGTCCCTAGGTGGATCATTGACGGTGAAATGATTGGCGAGAGCCGCCTCGGGATCCGTTGGACCGTCGTGATCCGTTGAGGCCTCGTCGGCATCCCTCATTCATCGCCCCTAAATTTCGCGCACGGATCCTGGGACGTCTGACGACGGTAGGTCGGAAATATTTTCAAATTCGGGATGCAATGAAAACTTCACCAGAAAAAGGACCAGGTCTAGTCGACCTCGTGGTGAGAAAAGCCTGAAGGCTGAGCTCCCGGATAGTATTGGGTTTAAAATTCCACGAGTAACGAGGTGCAGGCAGAGCCCCTCTTCAATTCTATCATTGCGTCCACCATACAGAAGTCCTGCATGGATTTAAAAGCCTGGGGAAGATGAGCTTATTCTGCACTATTATACCTATGTATAATCCCCCTCGGCGATTCTGAATCCTTCCCGGAGGTACACGGGCACTCCGTGAAAGCAGGATCCATGCACTTCCGTTATCCGACCGAATATGTAAGTATGTTGCTGCGGAGTCTTATCAACTGAGGGTTACCTGAGGTAACCCTCGGTTGAGTTATATAAAGTTCAGTTATATTTGAACTCGCGGCCTAGGAGATCTACGGACTATCAACTTAGAGCTAGTCTCTCGTACACAGACGCTTCAACAGACGAAGTTGGTATTTCGGAACTCGGTCTGCTCATTAATTACCGACCTCCGATCTCAGCTCCATTTGTTTTGAAATCCGCTGCCTCCTGGAGCTGTGGAGTATTAACAACCCGCCGCTGCCTCGCTGTGCGGCCAAACTAATCGCATAATCTGCACCAGGTTGAATCATTTTGGCTTAGTGAGTATGTATAGTCAACTTTTACCACAAGCAAAATGAGCGGATGATCAGTGACGATTGGGCAATGGTACTTCCACTCCCGGTCCGGTGCGGTGAAAAGGTGTTCGATGGATGTGAAATATTTAAGCATCGAATGCAATGAATTTACAACCTTACCGCACCAGCCCGCGCCCGGCCGCGCAGCGTTATTCGATACATGTCGTAACTGTACTCACACAGTCCCATCATTAAATAGAACTCCCGACTAATCATCTGCCCCACATGTCTCTGTCATGTCCGTTTATGTAGGAAAATTACTCGATTTCCCCGCTCAACTAGCTCATCCCCATGCGCGTTCGGTCCTTCACCGCGGTATATAAAGTGCAGTGGAACGGCAGCCACAATTATTCCACACAACTTCAGCAATGAAATTCACCATCACTGCGTTCAGACCCCCCCGTAGGCACAGATGTGCCTACGTACGCCGATCTCTGCCGAGGTATGACTACGTAAGCCTACGTTGGCCGATGTCGGTCTAACACGTCTGCCTACGCGCGGCCTGCCCACGTTGGACGATCTCGGCCGACGGTGGTGCGCCTATCTTGGCCGACCTTGGCCGATCCGAGTCCAGGTTGGTCGCGGGTGAAATGAGGAACCATGCCGGGTCTCGAATTTCCTAGCTAGGCTCATCGGCCCACGTCATTCTATGTGTGCCTATTCCTGCCGGAACACCTAGACCAACCCCTCGGCAGGGCTCGGCAGGGCTCGGCAGGGCTCGGCACACTGGTCGGCCTACATATCTGCCTATTGGGATCCGGCAGACCTGTGCCTACGGGGGGGTCTGAACGCAGTGCATCTGCCTGCTCCTGCCCTTCATCGCTGCCGCCGTGGCCACGGTACGTCTCATTCCGTGCCCAATATTAATCCTCCGACTAACCGCTGCCCATATAGCCCACAGTCCCGCTCGACGCACGCGTGAGCACCGCTCGACGACCTACATGACTGCGCCATTAACTCATGTCGAGCAACAGATTTCGCCTCATGATCACTGTTCGGGCCAACTGCGTTGCACCGACGACCCGAACTTCGCTGAGGCGATCTCGTGCATAGCGCAGGGATACACTTGCCCTGGTCTTGGCGCGCCAGTGCTGGCCCCCGGCAATGCACCCAACGCAACCTGCGCGGCGAACTGCGACTGCGAGGAGCCTATTTTGTGCGGACTCTGATAGGATGCTTGGGCGAAGAGCCTCAAGATTGCGTGTACCCAGTCCAGACTCCAAGGTCGTAGCGTTAAATATAGAAAACTTTGCATGGAGTCGGTTTGGCATCACAGCATATACACTTTACTGCAGACACATAAGAGTCAATTCCACTGGAATACGTTAGATTCGATCACGGTACCGCCAGGACATATGTGGAGGATCTTCAATCGCAAAAATAACGGCAAAGACTTGACCAATCTACCTAGGTTGAAATATGACTCCTATCATTTTTTATTTTTTATTTTTTATTTTTTATTTGGGAATGTTCGCTGGTGCTTTTTTCACTTGGAATTCTTTCGGCACCTTAGCAAGTGCCCTCACCTCTGCAGAAGCATTGGCGTGTGACACCCATCACTGGACTACGATTGACGTAGGGATCCAGTACCCCGGGTAGGAATGCATTTGCGCAGACACGTGACAGAACAAGTCACGGTACTGTGGGACTCGGCATCCGGGATCTCAACCGGTGCAATACCCACTAAACCTCCCGACGGTTTGTGGGATTTGAACCCATGACCATAACCATTACGAAATGATGGTGAATGGCCGGCAAGTGGCGGGCACAAACAGAATTCGGAGAGAAAATCAGGTGAAGATTCTTTTCCAGCTGAAAATTAGCTCGAAGTTATATAAACGGTTCAAAACCGACAACATGAGTGATCTGAACCTTGAAGCATATTGATCGAGCACTCGAGGCAACTGATGTAAAAGTGTTCGTACTTACAGCTAAGTGAGAAATGATAGACACCTTTGCATTTGCGAGCAAAGTTTGGGCCGAGCTGTGGCCGTGTCAAGGCCGCGTTGGGGCCGTGCTAATTTTAGTTTGCCCAGTTGTCTCCACAAAATTCGTGTCAAAAACTCACAATATATGGCCCCGCCGCCTTACGATTGTTCAACTGCTCCTTCACAAACCGCGCACGCGCCCGGTCCTTACTATCCATACAACATGAACAAGGGCCAGACCCTTGGCCCGAACATAGCGTATCTTCTCAGGCTCGGCCCTCTTCCTCCGGCGTCTGTTGTCCGGCATAGTTGGAGGACGCAGGAAGGAATGAGGTTGAGTTAGGTTGAGTGGACATTGTTATGGTGGAGTTTCGCTTAGATGCCGTGTGGGGCCGTAGCTCGGCCCGAACTTTGCTCGCAAACACAAGGGTGTCTATCGTTTCTCACTTGGCTGTAAGACAAAGATACAAAGATACAATTGTTTCGACCGACTACGATCTTGAGCACGACCAACGGAGATTTATAGACACCCGGTGCGCCGGTGACACCCGTGGGATCAACGGATCACGCTCGGACTATCGGCATTCATGTGTGCCATGCGTCATGATACGTCTCCATTTCCTATACGTACAAAATGCCTTCCAAAAACCACCAAGATACCATTACATATCACATACCCAACACTAGTTTAGCTAGTAGTACCGCTGCATAGCCGCATGGCCAGGTACAGCGTAATAGAACTCAAGTTCAAGTTCAAGTTCAAGTGCCGTAGATCCGAAACCAAGGCTGCCAGGCGGCAGTCCCGCAATGATTTCGATGAGTTTATCAAGTTAGATACGTTGAAATATATATGAGGCATCTATGGAAACCCCGCGCAATTTTTTGGGGCATTTATACCGCTGACAATGCGAGAGGCTAAATTTTCTTTGAGCCATCATGCACGTGCACAGTGCACGATTATATAAGCCGATTCGCGACATTTTTGGTAGACAGTGCACAATCAGAAACAAGTTTCTGTTTGTGAATGATTATGGCAGCCGGGACCTTCCGGCTAGGACTCGTGGCACATCCGCTTAACCACGCGTCCCATATTCATTTTGCATTCATATCTTCACTGGATGGCGGATAGTAAGCGCCCTCTCGAAGCAAACGAACATGGGGCGAAAGGTCATCTGGCTCCGGGAAGAATTCTCCAGATCCTATGAGCATCACCTGGTCGTCGATTTTCATGAGCGGTGGAGTAGTACTAACTTGCCCTTCTCACAAGATTTACAAGACGCAATACACCTGAACATGGACTTGATGGCGGTCAGACCGCACCTGCATCCTATACACCTCATTTTCTTCGCTCGCCTCGCAGGGCTGCCCGTTCGACTCGCGGTCGAGCCATGAGCCGATCGTCGTAACCATTTTTATTCGGGAATCCAGCACGGACATCGGCCTCTTTACAAACCTCGCGTAATGAATTTCAGCACGGTCCAAAGGCGGACTGGCCCGCACCTGCGCTGATTAACGACGTCAAAATCAGTATCATGAGCAGGAGGCGCCCGTTCGAGTCGGGCTTGGAGCATAGACTGAGACTGTGTCATTTTCCTTTTGGCCTCTTTGGATAGGTGCCCTCCATTCACCGCTGGGATAGACCTATTGCCAGTGCTCCGTAGTCCGTACGGCGAGGCGGAGAGGCCCACGCTTGCGAGGACTATTAATGGCAAGGGCGATGCGATGCGCTCTTGTTGAGAATGTTTACTAGTCGTAGAGCGCACCTCAAACCATGTATGGGCTCGATGGCGGCGGGCCCGTGCCTGCATCCTGTCAATGCATGAGACTGTGCTATCAAGGCAACCCGTTCGACTCGGGATCGAGCCATTCCAGATCTCTACGCTATTTTTAATCGAGATCGTGAAGCCACACAGACTCTACATCTTTGCCAGAGATGTATCCTATAGGGTCACTATTCTTTGTCCCTTACCTCTCTACCCCTGTGTCACTTGGGAGGTCTCGAAATTGCCACAAATTGCGCGTAATCATTAAGACTACCGTGATTCCTAGCCAATCACACTGATTCAACGCACACACTCCGCTCTGTCGAAACTAGTTATCGAAACTAGTTACAAGCTAGTATAAAATTGCAGCCACGTAGTCGAGATACTGCTCCCGCTGAGACCCCAAAAAACATCCGGAATTGGTGGCATCCAGAATTAGTCCCATCGGTTTCCTCTGACTGTTCAACGCTTCGTCGCTCTAAATTTATTACAGATTAATTTAACACCGTTCGGTCTCATCGGAAACATTTGGTAGGGAACCGTCGGCAGGGCGGATGCAAGGGCTGCTGTGAATTATCAGCTCGGCAGTCCCGATTCCCGACTCAATGGCCGACGGGTGGCTGAATCTGTCCGCGCACGTTGTCCTGAGAATTTCTGAGCGTTATCTTTGGATCATTCTACTGCGGAAATTCAATCTCCGCATACATCAAGCCCGGAGTAGGCTCGCTTCAGCCTCTCTAGTATATCTTGCGTGAAATCTGAAGACAGTCGTTCAGATCACGTATACTATAGAGGCTGGATTTCACGAGTACAGGCGAGTCGAAGGTGCCTCGGAGTTTGAAATTAGTGATGGTTCTGTTCTAGCGGCCGCAAAAACAACATTTTTGGGGGAAGGCTCCATGGTATGCTAAACATGAAACTCTCTCTCATTTTTCTGTATAATTTACGATGAGATTTGACTGTGCCCCGAGCATTTCTTTTGCCGATTTCTTGAGGGAGAATTGATGGAGTGATGGCCAGCTGATGGCTCGGCGTTCGGGTTTTGTTCGGATCTCTATTTTCGAACTCCGAGGCACCTTGTACTCGGCTGTACTCGTGAAACCAAGCCTAGCCCGGAACCGGAAGTATTGGAGCCTTCAGTTTTATCCCCTCTAACATTGAAAGCACGAGTCCCTGGATGCAGCTCCTTCACTCGATGGATCCAATTTTCGGCGGGTGATTTGGATACTCCGTGCCGTCCTGCTATCTAAGTACTGTGGCGTCTCGGCTCATTAACGATGCCTGGGGATGGCTATGTCTCGCTTAGCCATGGCCACTGCACCCGCGCATGATCCGGTGACCTGCTCCGTTTGATCCTGTACACACGTGGAATATTGAGTCACATGTACGCACGGAGTTTGAGCCGTTATCGGCAGTTATCGGCCCTCATTTAAATTACATTGCTCTTCCAGGCCTGAGGTTCCTCATCCTCCTCCTATGGCTGAACTTGAAGAACAGGCCCCACCACATAAGTACAGGTTTACCTAAGATCGTACATCCCTATTGCGCTGAATTGCACTGGTGAGGTCAAACTAACATCAGCTGCATACATTGTACGAGGCGCAAAATTGCCCTCACAGAACGTCTGCAGCTGCAATGTAGAACTGTGCACATGTAGTGTGAGTCCTGAACAAGCGGCAGTCGGGTTCACAAGCACAGGGATTTGCAGTGCTCGCGGGGCTGATCTCCAACAAGTTTTGATCTCTCTGTTTCCCGAGTTTGTATTTTGTTCAATTCTGAACCGATTTCCACAATTCAAGCAGATTTGGAGAGGGAATAAGCAGGGCTCTCTATCCATATCTTAATGAACCATTCCGGAAATTGAGGGTTGTCTAAATTCACCCTGTTTGTTTTGAATTGGATCTTGTTACACCCGTTACTCAGTCAGTTCTTGACGGCTTTGGCTCATTCTGGGCGCATTCTAAAACCGGCACGTGGGTATATACCTGTAATGTAGTAATCCTTGTGAAATGTCCTCCTTGGAACAATAACACATAGGATGCCCGTTTCAGGGTGAAACCATTTTCTTACCTGATGGGAGTGTTTGCCAGAGGAATACCTTTATGGGGAACCCAGATTAATTCAGATTGAATAGGATTCCATGGAAAAACATGGGGTTCAGGTCGCGCTCAGATTCTGACGGAATTACTTGACACAAATTTCGACGACCTTAGATTTCGCGAACAACCTATTGAGTATTATATGGTTAGAAAGCCCTGGTTAAACGCTTTTGAACGCTTTCGGAACTGAGGGAATCCGTTGGGAATTGAACGAGATATGAGTACAAAGAATTGAAGAGTTGAAACTGCTCTTTTTATTCTATTTTTAGCTACCGCCATCCTTTTTGCAAACAGCTGTAAAGCCCGAGACAATTCAGAGAGGACCTGTGCACAGAGAGTAGCACAAGAGCAGCATGTTGCAGGCCAGGCAGCGGAGACGCAGCTAGATGAAGGCAGCGCAAGCGTCGAGATGCCGAATGCCGTGAGCTGGCAGCGTGGGAAGCTTCCCAATCTTGAATTTCATTGGCTGGTCTTATGCCATTTCCAGCATTTATCCCCGAAATCGATAGCCATTGATGCCGGCGATTTTCCAAACCGGGATGGCCAATCAATAGACCGGGAATACTATACTGCACGCTACAGTGCGTTGTGAGCTCTAAAATTACTTGAGACCTCCCACCATCATGTCCCAATTGGGAAATGCCGTGCTGGCACCCCAGGCGGGCGAAAACGCGCTACCCTCTCCCTCCCCGTCCTCTGCAGACCTACCAGACGACTTCCCGACCCCTCCCGACACCCCTCGAGCCCATATAGACGCGATTCGGAGCATCATTTCAGTCAAAAAAGTGAAAAGCGCGAAGCTCACCATAGCCAACTTCTCCGAGATCTTCGCGTCGCTGGACGCACTGGACCGACACCTAAGCCATGGGAAACAGATTGAAGACGCGCTCAAGTCCTTCAAGGTCGAACTGCTCGCGGACCTGAAGACGAACGCGCCCGCCGCTTCTGCCGCCGTGCGTTCTTATTCCTCTGCCGCAGCCTCGCCCCCCTCTGCCCCTGCTCCTGCCCCACCCGCTCGTCCTACCGCCGCCCCACGCCCAGCAAAGACCAGCGAGGTCACCGTCATCGTAGACAAGCAGAGCGACATCCTGTCCCTCCCGCTCGCGGAGATCAAGGCAAAGGTCGAAAACCGCCATTTCCTCCACTGGCGCAGACAAGCTGAAGGGAGTTACGATTCGCAGTGTCAAGGTCCTCTCTCGGGGCCGCCTCCTCATCGCCGTCGATTCAGGCAAGGCCGCGTCGCTACTCAAGCAATCCGCTACGGCGTGGGTCCCGCGTCTAGCCAAGAACAGCACCCTCATCCTTCCCCGCTGCCAAATTGTGGTCCCGGCGGTCCCCCTCACCTTCAAGCCCAAATCCCCATCTGCCGCGCTGGAGCTTTACACGCTCAACCGCTCCTCATTCACCGACTCCTCCGCGATTACGGACATGCGTTGGCTGAACGAGCGCGTCTTAGGCGACCCCAAGAAGAAAGCCTCTTCCCTCCTCGTCACCGTCTGCGACGCCCTCTCCGCGGACAGGTGCATCGCGCGCGGGCTCGCGATTGAATCTACGATCAGCTACCCACACCGCTACGAGGAGCCCCCTCTTGCCTGCTTCAACTGCCAGCGCTACGGCCATACCCAGCACCAATGCAAGCAGACGAGCCCCACCTGCGCCTGCTGCGCCGGCCCTCACTGGTCGAGTGTCTGCCCATGCTCGACCAGCTCCACCAAGTGCGCCACTGGCAAACGCTGTGAGCATTACGCCCCGCGCTGCGCCAACTGCCAGGGCAAGCATCCCTCCTACCACAGGGAGTGTCCGGTCCGCGTCATCGAGCACGCCGCCCAGCGCGAGCGGTTGCGCGGCCGCATCTTCTTTGACCCCGACTTTGACCCTCTGTCTACCGCCCTTGATGACTCCGCTCCTTTCTTCTTCAACGCTCCTGCTACCTCCCCCCACTCCTCCTCCTCCCCTTCCCCATGAATACCACACCGCACACTTACACCGTTAATGGACTCCGCATCCTTTCCTTAAATACACACAAATGTTATAACATCTTAATTTCCCTCCTTAATTCCACGAACCCAGTAGATTACGATATCTTATGTATCCAAGAGCCCCCTCCCGACCTCAACAAGTTCCCATCCCTCTCCCCTCCACACTGGGCTCGCATCCTCCCTACGTATAAAACCGACTCCCCAGATACTTTACTTTATATTAGCGACACTATACCGTCTTCCACATACAAACAAAATACCATAAAATCATCCTTTATTACCTCTATTTCCCTCTACTTAGCTACACGCACAATACATATATTCTCTCTCTATAATCCGCCCGACTCAGACGACTCCCCAATCCGCGACACCTCCCACTTCATCACCTCCCTCGGCCCTCTTCCCCCCAACCATTCCCTCGCCATCTACGGAGATTTCAACCGCCACCACCCGCTCTGGACAGGTGTCCTCTTCCCCCACCGCACCGAGCACAGCGACGCGTCGGCTATCATCAAACTCATGGCCGACCATAAATTGGTGCAACTTGTCAAAGCGGGCACACCGACGTTCTTCTCCGCACCGCACCAGACATACTCCACCATCGATCTTGTGCTGGTCTCCTCGGGCTACCTTAAAGACTCGCTCATCAAGTGCAGTACTGCTCCCAGCCACGGATCTGACCATGTGTGCATACTTACGTCCTTTGATCTCACCGTCTCCCACACCACCCCTCCCCCTCGTCACAACTGGAAGGCCGCGGACTGGAGGGAATTTCAAGGCTTGCTCGTCGCCCACCTCGACGTCAACCCCCTTCCCCTCAGCCCGCTGACCATGGCTGCTGAGATTGACGCGTATGCTGACGCGCTCTCCGCCAGCCTTCCTCGCCGTCCTTCACGCGTTCGTCCCCGTCAGCCGCCCATCGCCGTATGCCAACCGGTGGTGGTGGTGCCGCTCTCTCATGGACCTGCGCGCCGAGTACAATCGCGCCCACAGAGCGATCGTCAAGGACGACCCGATGGACGCGAGCTGGGGACTGATGTGCGAGGCGAGGAATCGGTACCATAGCGCGATCCAGTCGGGAGAAACGCGCCCATTGGAAGGACTACGTCACCAACCTCCCCCGCTGCAACCTCTACAAGGCCGCGAAGTACGCCCTCAATCCCAGCGCTTCCTCTGCCAGCTCGCGAGTGCCCGACCTGGTCAATGCTGACGGGGACGTAGCCACCACCCCGGCGGAGAAAGCGGTGTTCTTTCATACGAAGTTCTTCCCCCCCGAGCCCGCTCTCCCTCCCATCCCTCCCTCCGCCCACCCCTGCCCATCCCCCGCGCCCACCTTCACCGTCGACCATGTTAACAAAGCGATCGCGAAGATAGCACCGTGGAAGGCGCCCGGGCCCTCGGGCATCCCCAACATCGCCATATCCTCTGCCCCCGACGTTGTTGCCCCCGCGCTCCATCGCATTCTCGTTGCAGGGATGCTCACTGGCCACTACCCGCGCTCCTGGCGTGTCTTCATCACCGCGACACTGCGGAAGCCCGGGAAGAGCGACTACACCATTCCCGGTGCGTACCGGCCCATCGCGGAGGAGGAGGGATTCGGCAAGATCCTGGAGTCGGTCGTGGCGGACTGGCTTCAGGGTTTTGCTGAGCAGCTCGGCCTCCTGTCGCCCAACCAGTTCGGAGGGCGTCTGGGGAGGAATGCGGTCGACGCGCTGCTCTTGCTTACGCAGAAGATCAAGGACGCCTGGCGTGTCGGGAAGGTCGCGAGTGTCTTGCTCATGGACATCTCACAGGCTTTCCCTTCGGTCAACCACCAGCACCTCCTCCATCTCCTCCGTAGCAAGCGCGTCCCCGAGGATGTCGTCAACTTCATTGGGAGCTTCCTCAGCGATCGCAGCACCACCCTCACCTTCGACGACTTCACCTCCCCCCCATGCGCGGTGCCCAACGGCCTCCCCCAGGGATCGCCGCTGAGCGCCCTCCTCTTCCTCCTCTTCACGGACGAGCTTGTCGGCAACGGTCTCGGTTATGTCGACAACATCAGCCGCCTCGCCGTCTCCCATTCCATCGAGGAAAACGTAGAGGAGCTCCAGGAGCACATGGAGAGCGAAGCGTGCCCCAAGTCTGTGCAGCTGGGGCTCACATTCGACCTGCCCAAGTTCCAGCTGGTGCATTTCGTATCCCCGTGGCGCTATGCTGACCACTACCGCCCTCTCCCCGTCTCCTTCGGCGGCGTCACCGTCCCCGCCTCCGACACCGCGAAGCTCCTCAGCGTCGTCCTTGACTCCAAGCTCTCTTTCAAGAGCCACGTCGAAATCGCAGTGTCCCGCGGTACTAAGGCCACGCTCACCCTCTCGCACATCTCCTCCCCCACCTTTGGCCTCCCCCACTCCTTCACCCGACAACTCGTCCAAACCGTTGTCGACCCCCGCATGCTCTACGCCCTTCCCGTGTGGTACAAGCCGGTTTCGGCCAACACGGACTCAAGGCGCGCGGGGACAGTGGGGATCGCAAAGGCTCTGGGGAAGGTGCAGAGATTGGCGACCCGCATCATCACCGGCGGCTTGCACACGACCGCAACGGACGCGTTGGATTACCACGCGAACCTCCCCCCCATCCACATCCGCCTCAATCGCGCCGCGTTCAACGCTGGTGCGCGCATTGTCTCCCTCCCCGACTCCCACCCGCTCCACCGCGTCGTCAAACGCTGCCAGCGCATCCCAAGGTTTCACCGTTCTCCCGTCCACCATCTTCTCGCTGCCTTCCCGCTTCTCCGCGGCACCTTCGAAACGGTCAACCCCCACCTCGAGATCCCACAATCACCCGAAGGCAGCCTGACGACAAGGATCGCGGCGACGAAGGACGAGGCACGGAGAGAGATGGAGGGCATCACGCAGCGAGGAGGATTCTGTGTGTATACGGACGGGTCGGGTTATGAGGGGGGAGTGGGGGCGGCGGCGGTTGCATGGAACGGCGGGAAGGAGGGATTGGTGAGGATGAAGCACCTGGGGAGTGAAGATGAGCACACTGTGTTCAAGTCGGAGGTCGTTGGCGCCATTCTCGCCCTCGACATCATCAAGGCGACGCCGCGGCTCAGCAGCGTCGACGTGTTCACCGACTGCCAACCCGCGATCACCGCGCTCGGTGCGCCGCGCCCCCAACCCGGCCAACACCTCCTCGCCATCTTCCATACCCTCCTCCGCTGTCTTCGCTCTGCTCGCCCCGCGCTCAAGATCCGCATTCACTGGGTCCCAGCGCACGTCGGGATCGAGGGCAACGAAGCGGTCGACGCGCGTGCGAAAGAAGCGGCCCTCGGTGCCTCCTCCGACCTCACCATTCCCATCCCCGCCTTCGCCAAACCCCTCCCTGCTAGCAAGGCAGCAGTGTTAGCCGCGGGCGCCAAACTCTTCCGCAAGCGCTGGCTGAATGAGTGGAGAACGTCCACGCGCTTCACGTGCCTCTCCCTCCTCGGCGACGCGATTCCGGGGAAGAAGGTGGAGAAGATGTACGACGGACTTTTGCGCCCGCAGTGCAGCGTATTGACGCAACTGAGGACCTCCCACATCGGCCTCAATTCCTTCCTCTTCTGTTTCCACCTCGGCCCCTCCCCCGACTGCGCCCACTGCCATGTCCCAGAGACGGTGTCACACTTCGCCCTCGCTTGCCCCCTGTACCGTCGGCAGCGCCTCGAGCTCATCCGCAAAGTCGGCACGGCCCGCCTCTCCCTCCGGCTCCTCCTCAGTGTGAAGTCGGACCCCAAGCCCGTCCTCGCCTTCGTGCGCGACACCGGCCGCCTTTCGCGCTACGCGCTCTAGGCGAGCCACCTTTTCCTTCTTTTCCTTTACTTATTTCCCTCTCCTCTCTCTCTTTATTATCTCTGATTACTTGCCGAGACACCTTTACATTGCATCAACTCCTCTTAAATTACTCCCTCCCCCCATAGCACCTCACAGCTCAATCCACCCACCGTTGCTATACTTCCACCGCTTGTTATTCCTATACGGCCAGCTAGTCTACTTACATGTACCTACGTATAGTGCCACATGGGCCCCAAGGGGCCCGCGCGCACTCTAAAATGATCATGAAATGAAATGAGCTCTAAAATTTACGGTAGATGATCTCCTGTTCATCTTGAATCTCTCTCTTTTTTCTCGCTTTTTCTCTCTTTTTTTGCAACTTGCAAACTTGGATTTTTCCCCTCGTCCACAGACATAGTACATAAGCCGGCGTCTCGAACTCTGCCCCAAGCTCTGCCCCAACGGAGCAGCCGCCATGCCGACAAGCTCACCTGGGTCCAATGAATGACTGCGTCGCGCACGTTCGAGCCCCTGCCAAGCCAAACCTATATATACACAACGTCAAATAAATCCCTCTTCGAGAGTGTCCACCCAAAAGCCCCCCATGTCGCCCCTCCGCATCTCCCCCCTCCTCCTCGACCTCTTCGTCGCGTTCACCGTCTCCTCGCTGGCCATCTTCGCGCTACTCCGCGTGGCTGGGGTGTCATTCCCGCTCCTCGCGATGCTGCAGATCACCGCGGGATGGACGCTCGTCGTGTTTGCCGCGATGCGCTCGCTGGGATGGGTCCATCGCCCGCCGATAGAGGGTGTTGTGGAGGAGAAGGGCGATCCAGCCTCAACCCAGGTCTTTTACGCTGAGAAGAGCAGAGAAGCGTCAGAGATGGTGTAGGGTGGATGATGAGGTGTGTCTGTGTTCCAGCATCCATTCGAGCTGGCCGACGAAGTCGTGCTGGAATAGCTGTTCCATTGGTCGATACTGCGCTCTCACTGGTGGACCTCATCGCGCAGAGCCCGGACTGCCATATTTCCTATTGTCCGGGAGCAGCGCCAACCGTCACCCATCGCCGTCCCACACTACGCACGTCGCTGGGACCCCCATCGTGTCTCCGCGAGATCACCCCTACCTCGAGCGTCTTGATCATCGGCGTAGACTCCGGAGGCGATAATGCGGTGAAGAGCAGTCATCGAACCGAGAGTGGAGCGAATACCTGGGCCCGTATATCCGTGTTACCACGTGTTGACTTTCATTCACTCTTCCGGTGTGGAGAAGAGCGCAGAGGCTGTTCTGAGATAAATGTACCACTACTGTACTAGTATTCATCAAGGGGCAAAACAAACCTGACCTGATCCTCGTTTTGTACGACCTTTCCTTCGAGCGTGCTGAGCTTCATTTGGTTGGAATGCACCAAGGGGCGTCCCTGTCTTGGGCAGCTGTGGAGGCGATGTTTTCGATGCTTGAACGCCGGTGATATGGATCGTACGTAGAGCCTATCCGCGGTGGAGCGTGGAGCGACTCGGGTCCACCGGAGGACAAACGGCCCCGAGGGGAGGTTTTGGACCCGGAGCAGGTCCAGAGCGACTGTCCGGATTTCAATGCGTGGTTTGATTTAACCTGGACAACGTCATACAGACTATTAAGACTGCATGTCGGATATTCTCCATGCGCCGTAAAAAGATCCAATACAACTACCACATTGAGGGAGTACCACTCTGGGGTCAATCACAATGACTGACCAGTACTCCAGGTCGGAATATTCATCGAATTCGCATGGCGTATGGCTCCGACCACAGACCGCCGGCGTCCTTTAGAAGTGTCTGGACCCGTACGATCAAACGAGCATTCAGTGCGCGCGGGGTGACGCCCCTTACGCCCGTTCCATGCTTCATTCGTCCGAAAGGGAATAATCTTCGCAGAAGCACTGGACTTTGAATAACAGCATTCGAGTTACGATACTCAATTATTTGTTCTGAACGCTGGATTCACCCTGACGCAGCCCCCGAACACGTCACACCGAGCGAACCATCGATGTTCGAGCACTGAACTTGCCCCGTGCCGCTCGGGGCCTTGACGGTAAAGTTCTTGAGGACAACATTGCATGTTGCCGACGCGGAGCAATGGAGGTTGCCCACCACGGGGCTGAACTTGGTCGACCTACCCCGCAATTAGTTGGCCTTCCGCCGCGGAGACCATGGGCACACGCACGTCGTCCCCGAGAAATTCTCAAACGTGACGCCGGTTAGGCTGTCCGTGTTCGGAATGCAGTTCGTCGTGTCTGTGGCCTCGTAGCAGCTCTGGATCTGCACGGCGTAGTCGCAGTTTTGGACCGTGATGCCCGTCCAGGTGACGTTGGAGACGGTAGCGATACCATGGGCGGAGCCGCCCTCGAAGAGTTTGATGCCGGCAGCTTTGGCGGAGTTGATCATTAGAGCGGGCCCGATAATCGCGTTTGTAACCTGAGTGTTCTTGGTTGGCTTGAGAATAATGATGGAGAGGTAGACTCACGGCGTCGGTTGATCCTGCACTGCTGCCGAGGCTCCCGACCGACAGGCCATGCGAACCCGTGCATGTTACGCCAGTGACAGTCGCAAAATTGGATCCAGGTTTAAGGGCTACGCAGTCGTCCTGGGACATGTTCGTAAAAACATTTCTGTTTGAACCATGATCTGATTACGCACCTGGTTCACGACTGTAACGTTCTTGACCGTCACAAATGTGCTGGATCCGATGTCGATGCCATCGGTGTTCTTCGCGGTGGCAGTACTCGTGGATGTAGCGTCCAACCTCAAAGAATCGTACACAATATCTGTCGAGCCACCGCTCACAGAGTGGAAGAATTCCGGCGGGTTTGTGAAGCGCAGATTAGAAATCGTGATCCCGCTGGACCCGCTAATCGTCACGAGTTTGGGCCGTTTATATGTGCTGTCGGCGGTGAATTCTGCAAGGATTATTGAGCAAAAGAGGAGGTCAAAAACATCTGATGAAAGGCCCGTACGAGTCCAATACGGCGCGCCGGTGCCATCTACGATACCTGTCCCAGTGACGGAGCGCATCCGTGCCCCGTTGATTGCGCTGATCGAGATAATCGTCGACTTGCCGTTCCAGAAAGTAAGATCATTCGACAGCTTGAGTGTCCCCTCAATTTGGAAGTCGCAATTCACGCCTATGAACGTGTGAGCAACCCTTGATGGGGAACTGGTTTAGGACACTTACAGCCACTGAAGGTGAGGACGCTCCGGAGCGTATATACCTTCCCCGCGGGAATGACGATGATACCTCCGTTCCCACACGTCTGGAAGGCGGCTGCGATCGCCGGCACGTCGTCTGTCGCCGCGTTCCCTGCGGAAGCAGGCGTGCAGGTTGCGCGTTTTGCCAGCTCGACCGTGGTCGGGGTTGCCCACGCATGAAGGACGCACAGAGCGAAGAGAAGGAACCTTGAGAACATAGTTTGAAATGAGCGCGAGCCAGCTCGCGGCGCCTTGCCCTTAAACCAGACTCCCATCTGGGCATGTGAGCCGGGCCTCTGACCGGCCGCCGGGGGAGGTATCGCCGAGCGGTCCGGCGCACTTGCGCAACTCCCAGCGCGAGATCATTCCCTTCGTATTCGATGAGTGGTTCCAACGAAACATTGTAGCTTTGTAGTAAATACCACTTCATACTTCATTGCGGATCTTGATTATGGTTTCGGGAGGTTCCGGCACGAGGTGCTGGACACGAGCTTCTGTAGGTCGTTGGAAAAACCCATCCATTCATCATCTAAGATCCCTCGCTGGGTCAGATTTTTTTCCCCCGAGGCATCCTGCAATGAATCAGAGCCTGCCCTTGTGAGATATATCGATCCCAGCTTACCGCCACAGATTCTCCGTCACTCACTTTGTATTTTTCCGAAGCCTCCCACCGGGTTGGATCACAGGGTCTGGATTCCTAAATAGGCGTGCGCCACTGGCTGTCGCCCGAGAGTCGTCGGTGCTTCCACGTTAGGCGGCGGCGGCCGATGGAGTGGAACTGATGGCAGCCGATGAGATGAACGCGACTTGAACTATGCACCGGCTTAGAGTACTCGATTGGTACCAAATGCAAGACTACTCACCTCAAGTTGTTCGCTCCGCCGCCACAGTCTCGTCCTGGGATCTTTGCGCACCGCGAACCACAGGCCCGTCGCAAGGCCGGATTACATGTCCAAGTCAGGGGTTCCGGCTCTTGGGTTCGTGGTGAGTTTTCCTCGATCTTCGAATTGTCTACATCTCGTTGCTCACTGACGAGTAATGAACCGCCCGCAACTCAGAAAGCATGGTCCTCGAGTGGCTTCATGATCACTTGATTGTCAAGCCAAGGTTTGCAGGAATCGAGTAGGCATAGACAGGAAATTGCAGCACGACAGGGGCTTGCGACTTATGCCGGGAACCCAGAATGCGCGCCTTGACTTGGGGTGGGGGGCTTCAAACTGAGACCATCAATCAAGATTGCTCACCCTGGTGGTGCTTGGTGGTGCCCACATTCTGAGCGATAAGCAGCTCTAAGCTAATCTTGTGCTCAAGAGTCAACAGTCAAGAAAGCTCGAGACCCATCCGCTCCATATGCATCCGCTCCCGTTACGAATCGAATGAAGGGAACAACTTTCGTTGGCGCACATAGAGAGCGCGAGTCTTGCAGAACGTGATTTCGCAGCTCGTCCTTATCGCATGGCGTCGGTCGGTGTCATCACCAAAAGTGTCCAAAGCTGGCAAGGCCTCGTGACTTTGACAAGGCCCATCAAGCGCGCTCCAGGGCTTGGACGCGTCTCGCAAGGCCCTTCCAAGGCCTTTCCTAGCCTTGGACCTCCTCGCCAGAATTTCCCAACCCTTGCCCCGCCTCGCAAGATCGGCCGCGCGGCCCTCAAAAGTCGAGCGCGCCCAAGTCCTCCTTCGTCGCGTCTTCCACTCCGACCACCACCACGCATTTCAATGTCGATTTCACCTTCCTCCCTTATACTTCGACCCTCTTCTGGTCTCAACCCACCCTCTTGGCCGGCGATGTGGGAGCTCCACGTACAAAATGGGCCGCCGGGAGTGCCATCGACAGCGCCGCCAGGAGGCATAAAGCGCTGCTGGTACGTTCTATTTATTCACTCAGATGCATTCCCCAGTCCTTCGACATGCCCTCCCCTTCTTCCCGTTCCATTGCAGCCAATTGCGTGAGGTACGCGCTTGTCGATGCAGGCAACTTTCCACTCCCGCTCGACCGCGCAGCGCTCACGCCCAACGCCCCACCGCAACCGATCTTCGCGCTGTCGCTGGGGCAGGCCTGCTGCTGGTGGGTTGCGGAGACAGCGAAGTAGCGCAGCGAGCCCCAGATTTCGCGGGCCACGTCCGCTCCCTTTGGTGGAAGGTTGCCGTCGTCTCTTCCCAGTCGACCTCAGTATTCGCTGTTCGCCCACCCATATCTCTTTCCCCTTGATTGATGATTGCTTACCTCCAATTCTCAGACCACCCTCACTCAAGCCATCCAGTCTTCATTGGGACTCATTTAGTGGTCAAACCTGGTGCGATCCCATCTTATATCTTGAGCGATACCCTCCCTCTCCAGCACTTACTCAGCCCCGTCCCTCCTTCCCTTCTCGGAACCGCCGTCAAGCCATCTCGCCCTTCTTCCTCGAGACCAAGCCTCAGACCCGTGCTCGTGACAGCTTTGGCGAGGGAGACGCCAGCATCGCACAGGCGGGCGCTCGACCTATTCCGCGAGGCGCGCGCGCGCTCAACTTCCGGAGACGCGCCGGTTCCGATCGCGGGTGCGCGCGCTTCGAAGCCAAAGAAGACGGTTACCTAGGCGTTTGATGACGAGGTCGAGTCTGGGCAGTTCATCGGGCGCGTTGTCCCGACGAGGTAAATGTTAATTAGCGCGCATATATCCAACTAATCGCACTCATTCCATCTCGAGATCCTCGATTGTCTCCCTCGCTAAGGTAAGGTTTTTTATCGTAGTTATCCTGGCTGACACTCCTCAGGCGTTCGATTGACAACATTCTTGTCAAGCGCTCATTCCCCACGGCAACCGCTTCCATCGGAGCCAAAGGTACTGTCCGTTGTCCTCTGTGTATTCTGCTTACCTACCTTTCGCAGAATGGCGTTCAGAAATGCTACCAACCTCTTCCAACGATGTTTCTTGCCGAGTGACTCTTGTAGCGCCGCGCACGCCGTCTCTTCCGCAACTAAGGCGAGTTCTTTCACCTAGCGAGGTGAGCATCGTGACCCCTGCATTTATCATATCGCTGCGACGGACATTGAAACTCCTAGGTTCGGTAAGCATATCCCCTTTGATTATTTTCGTAAACTCTGACATCACCTGGATTCTTTCATTTTCCCGTGGTACAGGTACGCACACCTCGCCTAGTTGCATGTATCCCAAACTCACAATTTCTGTCATATTTCGAACTCTAACCTCAAAATTGTACCGCAAGTAAATATCTATGTCTTCGCCTCTCCAAGTCGGGTTCTTCGCACATGGACCCAATTCGTAAGTGTTCCCTTCAGCGCCATTTTCACTTGCTGACGCTGCGGTACGTTTTGACTCGATAATCCTGCTGGTGAGTTAAATGTACTCCGTGTCATTTGCGTTACTTACTCCGCATATTTATTGTAAACAGCCTGTCTCTCGTTCAAGGCGTCTTTCCTCGCTATCAGTATCAACTCCTTGTCGCGCGACCGCCCTCGGTAAGCATGCCTTTTTAAGTCTTTTGGCGACATCTTGCATAATTGAGCCATCTTTATAGCGTCGCTGCCCTCGCGCATCAATAACTTGTCTTTGTGAGTCTTCTCGCTCATATGGTCTCCTTTGTACTGACCAATTTCAACCGCAATTCTTAGTCATGCACACTTAGCTCGTCCTTATTCTTGTACTCCCGTTATTTGATAATAAAATTGTTTTTCTCGTCTTTATTTGGAATGACAGGAATTGGGAAGGAAGGCCTGGAGCGCCGTTGCAAGGGCCCCAAGGCCTTCCAAGGGCGCTCGAGGGCTTCCAAGGGCACTCAAGCCCGGGACGCCCTTGCGTGGCCTTGTGAATTTGAAGAGTGCCTCGGGAGGGGTGCACAGGCCTTGGACGTCCTTGTGAGGCCTTGGGACCCTTCCAAGGGGCTTCCGAGGCCCTTGGAAGGTCCTTCCGCTTTTGGTGATGATCCTCGTCGGTACGAAGGCCGGGAAGAAGGAGGAAGCGTCACTGTGACTGTAACAGATGGCTTTCTTTGGTTTTCCGGAACAAATCGGCATCTTGACCAAATAATGCGGCTTGTCGTAAACCACCATGTGCCTCCTCTTTGGCTCCTCTTGTTGAGTCGACCACAACTTTTGTGGCGAATGAGTCACTGAGACTATTCTTTTTCATCCAAGTCTCTGAAGGCTCCCAGATATTCAGTTTCCGTCTTGTCAAGGACACGGTCTGGACACCTGCCAGTGGTAGCCTTTATTCTCTGGTCGCTTCCGTGCCAATATCAGGCTACTTGGCCCCACAGGATCCCGGAGGAGCCTTTGAAACATCTTCCAAAAGTTGTCCTTGCCAGCCGGTGCCGCAGCTCGTCTAATGATCTTACATATCTGTGGGAGGTTCGCAGCTTTCCCCATCTCGTATCTCGGCGCGGACACGTACATATATACCTGTCATGTGTTCCCCTTCACCTCAAGATTCCCCTCCTGCGTAAGCAATATATGTCTTTTGTTACGTGGCAGACATTCTTACATTCGCCGTCGAAGTTGACCGCTTCCTCAAAAGGAGTGGCCTCGGCCCGTTCATCAGGCTAGCTGACGATTGGGGCTTCTATCTGGCGGCCTGGACTCCTCCTTTGATAGGCGACGCTCCTCCTCGACTTCTTGGTGCTACAATGAATGTTGCCATCGACGCGTACGGGCCGCGTAGTCATATAATTTCACTTCAGCTTCTCAGAAGGTCAAGTTAACAGACGTGACAGTTACCCAATGCTTTGCTGATAAAGGTGGAGCACCGATTCTCTCCAGACGCCCCACATCCATAACCCACCATGATTTCGCAGATACTCATACCTATTGGCGCGACGATACTGTGCTACGTACTGTTCCATCTGACGCAGTTCATATACCGCGATCTTACCTCTCCTCTTCGCCACGTTACGGGTCCCACGAACCCCAGCTTAATCCTCGGGAACTTCAAAGAAATGATGGTAGGTTTCGAGCTCACGGTGCTCATCGCCACTAACGACGCCCAGAACGACGCCCACTTGACCGAAAAGTGGCGCCACGAGTTTGGTGCCAACTTCCGGTTCAGAGGTCTATTCAGTGTGCGCTCTATCTCCCGACGACATCGGTCTTTGCTGACTGATGACTTCCTCGACAGGTCAGCGAGCTCCACACCTCTGATATCAAGGCCATAAACCACATCATCGCCAATAACTCGATTTATCAGAGGGTTACCTTTAACCTCGAGGCTGCCAGAGACATGATGGGGAGAGGTATGTCCTCATGGACTCCACTCGGAGCTAAAGCCCACCCCCTGTCTTGCAGGCATTCTCGGAGTCGTCCTGGATGAGCATAAACGCCATGTAAGTTTGCTGCCAGCTTCTGAGCTTGTCTGACTTCTGGCTCGAATATATAGAGACGAGTCTTGGTGAGTGTTACACTTCTGGGGGCCGAATCGCAATTAATGTACCCCACAGAATCCGGCCTTCGGTGTTGCCCAGATCAGGGTTCTTACGGAAGTCTTTGTTGATAAGGCCGTCCAGGTCTGTGCCCACTGGACGATAGCTGTCCCCACCTCTCTGATCTCGAAACCCCCCTTCAATGTAGCTCCGTGACATCTGGGCTGCTCAAATTGCGCAAGATAGCAATGCAGAAGCCCGTATTGAAGTTATGTCCTGGTTGCGACGTATGACCCTGGACGTTATCGGCCAGGCCGGTGTGTTCTATCATTGCTTCTGACCAACGCAATCATAATTCTATTCCAAGGTTTCAATTACCAGTTCAACGCTCTCGATGCCAAAGGGAAGCCAAACGAGCTCAACGAAGTCTTCACTCAGCTCTTCCATTCTCCGGAAGCCAATCGCAATGCCGCGTTCCAGCTCTCGCAAACGATGATCCCGATTCTCAAGCTTGTGGTCTGTATCAGCCCCTCTTGCATTATCCTGAGGCTAATGGGTGCAACTGCGCAAGCCCCTCCCTGGGATGAAGCTTCTTACGAGCGCGCGCATCAAAATGCTGGGTATCGGCAAACAGATTCTTTCGAAGAGCAAGGCAGCTGTGAAGGCCTCCGGCGGCGAGAAGGCGTTCGGCGGAAGACGCGATTTGTTATCCGTTCTTCTCAAATCCAACATCTCGGCGAGCGTCCCGGAGAGCCAGCGACTGAGCGATTCCGAGGTCATCGCCCGTATGAGTATCTCTCTCGCTGGCATGTGAGACTGCTCACCGCGAGGCACAGAGATCCCCACGTTCTTCATCGCGGGTCATGAAACCACCAGGTTGGCGTCGCATTAATACTCTGTAATATCTTCAACCCTCAATCTTATTCCTCTGCTCGCAGTGCCGCAACCTCGTGGGTTTTGCATGCGCTTTCCTTGAACGTCGCAGCCCAGACCAAACTGCGCGAAGAACTCCTAACCATCTCGACCGACAACCCAACCATGGACGAGCTCAACTCTCTTCCATACCTTGAGATGGTGCGTGGGGTTGAAGATACAATGTTCTTGGAGGTATTCACCCATTCATCGGGCTTTCAGGTAGTTCGGGAAACAATGCGCGTACACGCGCCAGTGGTCTTCCTCCAGCGCATGGCGATGGAAGATGACGTGCTGCCACTTTCAAAACCATACATCGATAAGGCCGGGAAGGCACACGACAGTCTGCCGTACGTTGCCCTCCTTGCATCACGACCCGAGTCCGACACACTTCTTTAAGAATCCCCAAAGGGCAGATAATGCATATCCCCATCTTGGCCGTGAATACGGACAAGGAGATCTGGGGCCCCGATGCGGGCGAGTTCATGTGCGCTGAGTCGTTCTACATGCAGAGGCCACATGCCTGACTTGATTAATCACTCTACAGACCCGAACGCTGGGAAAAAGTCCCAGACGCTGCGAGTGAAATTCCCGGTGTGTGGGCGAACCTCTTCACATTCTTCGCGGGGCCGCACAATTGTATCGGCTTCCGGTTCTCCCTCGCTGAGTAAGTCACTCGTGCTTTGCGTTTACTCCGTTCATTCACTGTCATGCTGATTTTGAACATGATAGAATGAAGGCCATCATCTTCACGCTGGTCCGCGCGTTCGAGTTCGAGGCTGCGGTGCCGAAGGGCGGTATTGGGCCTACCGCGTCTCTACTACAGAAACCCATGGTCCTCGCCGAAACTGGGGAGGGATCGCAGCTGCCTCTCATCGTGAAGCCTGTCAATACGCAAGTATTCTAGGGTTATGGTGGCCGAGAATTTGAAGCCTGTGGTCGAGACCGATATTTCCGTAGCGGGTTTGATGCCCGAATGTAAATGCAGAATCGAGAATGACTGGACTGAACCGAGCTGTACACGGGAAATCCCTGGATGGTAACCAAGCAGAAAGAATGAAGCAGGGGGAATCGCGCAGACCTCTCCCAATGAGTTGAGTATCTAAGTCTAATTGGCCTTTGAATACATCCAAACTCTCGGCCGCTATTTCCCATTCTGGGCCACTAATTGGCTCAGAGATCTCACCTGAAGCGAGAATGATGCGGTTGAACTGCGAGAGCGGTACTCCTAGCGCATCTCGTCAAAAACCATCCCGAGTCCGTAGATCAAATGTGGTGCTCGAATTGTTGGCTTAACGCACACCGGATAAGGGAAAATATCGACCTAGGTAGAAAGGTTAGCGGAAAGACTCCGAGATTTTTCCCATTGGCTCGGCATTTCCCGGGCCAATAGGAAAAATCTCGGAGTCTTTCCGTTCACCTTTCTACCTAGGTCGATATTTTTCTTTATTTGGTGTGACGTGGGATGTGTCGTCTTTTATCGGATCGCCTTCGGACGATTCGAGGATGTGGAGGAAAAGGACAAGCCGGATTTCGGCTCCGCGTCAGGACTTGCCGGGCGTCACGGCTCACACCGTGACACAGTGCCAATTCCGAGTCTTTCCGAGTCGGGCTTGTCCTTTGCCACCATCTCGGTTGCCACCAACTTATCGGCCAGGCCGTTTGCACAGTCAATTCTCGTTCAAGAGATGGATCCAGATACATCTAATCGCGTCGATGACCTCTGGTTCCTCCTTGAGATTCGCGCGGGGAGGAAGATCTTCCGAGTCACGAAATCCGTCCTTGCTGCTCGGTCCAGCGTCTTCCGGGACATGGTCCCATGGAACGTCGGCGGCATTTCTGTGGTCATTCTTCAGGATCCCGCAGCGGACGTTGAGGTCTTTCTCCGGGCTATATTCGACTCCAGGCGCGTCAGAACGTGTTAAACGACATACCAATGGCTAATCGGGATAATATAGCTATTTTATGCCAGCACCAGAACCTATCGAGATCGGCGTTGTCCTCGGAATCCTCCGTCTTTCGGACAAATACGACGTCCAATACCTGTACCGCCGCGCCCTCGGCCATCTCGAACGGGGGTACTACTTCTCCTCCGTCGCGGCTTTCCGCGACTCTGGACCAGATCGCCTTATCTATCCGGCCGACAACGCTGTGCTGCGCCATCGCTTGGCTTTGATCAAGACAGCTACCGAAGTTGGGGCGCTGTGGCTCCTTCCCGCTGCCTATTATTGGGCTACACCGTTTGAGTATGATGAGCTGGTGGCAGCGACCCCATCGGGGACAGCCCGGGATGTGCAGAAATGCATAAGGGCTGGCCTCACCTTGTCACGGGCCCATGTGAACTCCATCAGGTTTTTCACGACTAACTTAATCGAGGGCTGCACAGATGCTTCAGGATGCAATGAATTCCGGCTCCATGCGTTAGATATGTATTTCAATCAAGTTACCGACAGCCAAGGACTTGACTTGGATCCCCTTCGAAACTGGCCAGCTCCTGTATGGGATCTCATTTCCCAGGGGCACATGTGCGGTCCCTGCGTCCAGTCCTGCAAGGACACCCATGCCAGCAACCTCCATTGGAGCTATGGGCCCGTCTTCCGAGCATGTTTAATCTTCCTGACTGGGAGGAGCTCGCCGCGCTGAAAGCTGCTGCAATGGGCGAAGAGTAAAGGGAACTCGATTTGTTCTATGCATTCTATATATAGGTGAGCGTTATGTTACCCCATGTCAGTGTCTGCTGATGCGCATCCAACTCTCGTGGACATGTTTAGTACGGTTCACAGTGTATCTGTCTTCCTCTTCACGTCCTTAGGTCCTCACATATTTAATGCACGTCGCCGACGCCTCGCGGACGTGCTCGTGCCGGATGCGTATCGGTGACTCTCTCTGTTCATATGTGCCCAGCTCTCTCCATCTTTCCCTTCCCTTCCTTTCCTCATTTTCTCCCTGCTGCTGACACTGTTGGGGTGAATGCCCTGGTGGTTGCCTCCAGTGTCAGCCACTTCACAACCTTAAGTTCGGGCACGACAGTGCACCGCCGCTTGGCCATCCGCCCTTCCCCGCACTTTGAACTTACGGAGATATGTGGACCGTCGGCCATTGTTCCCCGCGCCAAGCGGATCCACCATCACTTCCCACGTGGTCTCCGCGCTTTTGGTTTTTTTGCCAAGGTGTATGCACCTTGCACCGACATTCCTTCCCCCTCGGCCCCCGCCCCTTCCATTCCCCGTTCTTTTCGCTTGGGCCGCCCACAGCAGTCCTTCACTCTAAAAGACGTCTTCCGACAACCAAGACGGCACGATGCAGGGACACGACACCGACGACTTCCCGGTGCCCCCCTCGAGCCCGTACAGGGACTTCGCCCCGCCACAGCCCTCGTACGCTCTGAATCCCTCGCAAAACACGTCGCGGACGGACCTGTACCGCGACGACGCGGACACGCCGAGCTACCCGCCCTCCTCGCCCAATCACTCGGCCCTGCTGCTCCCGACCTCGGACGGGACAGCGGCAGCCGCAGAGCGCTCGTACGGCACCGGGTACGGCGCGCCCACGAAGCGCAGCGTCGCGAAGAAGCGTCGGCTCATCGGCCTCGGCGCGGTCGTCGGTGTGCTCATCGTCGCGGCGGCCGTGGTGGTGCCCATATATTTCTTGGTGATCAAGAAGCACAACGACAGCGCGGCGAGCGCTGCGGCTTCGCCCTCCGCGTCCGGTGCCGGGAGCTCGGGGGACACGAAGAGCGTGGTGGGCGCGGTGACGGGCGGGGACGGGAGCACAATAACCACGACGAGTGGGGGGAGCTTCGTGTATAATAACTCGTTCGGGGGATACTGTGCGTCTCCCCATTCTCTCCTCTCGCTTACCGCTCACTGCCCTCGATCGCAGGGCTCGCCGACCCTGAAAACCCCTTCGCCTCGGGCGCGCGCGCGAACAGCTGGACGCCCCCGCTCAATGAGTCTTGGACGTGGGGCACCGACCGCGTCTACGGCGTAAATCTGGGCGGGTGGTTCGTCCTCGAGCCCTGTGCGTACCTCTCCCCGGCGCCTCCGCGCCTTCAATTGCGGTTCTGATGCAGTGACAGTCATCGCGCCCGCGCTGTTTCAGCAGTACCCGGACGCCACGGACGAATGGAGTCTCTCAACGCTTATGCGCGCGGACGGCACGCTTGCGGATAAGCTTGAGCAGCACTACGACACCTTTATCGTACGTCCCTTACTCCTCTCTTCCGCAGTGAGATCTAATCGAGGGCGCGCTCGCAGACGGAGCAAGATATTGCGCAGATCGCGGGCGCGGGGCTCAACTGGGTGCGCCTCCCGATTCCGTTCTGGGCCATCAGGTGCGCTCCCTTCTCCGCGGTTTTATTCGGTTGCTAATGGGGCGGGCTCGCAGCACTTGGTCGGACATAGGCGTCGATGAGACTGGTACCGTAGCTGAACCGTTCCTCGAGGGCGTGGCTTGGAAGTGAGTTGCAGAAGTACCTCAATCGCTCGTCAGTCATTTATGTGTCGTCGCTCGCAGATACATCGTGCGCCTCCTCGGCTGGGCGCGCAAGTACGGCATCCGCGTCAACATCGATCTCCACTCCGTGCCCGGCTCGCAGAATGGTGCGTACTCCGAACTCCGCGCGCTCAGCTTTCGTGATCCCCGCTCCACAGGCTACAACCATTCGGGACGAAGCGGGCAAATAAACTTCCTGAACGGCATCATGGGCGTCGCCAATGCCCAGCGCGCGCTCGACTACATCCGCATCATCGCGGAGTTCATCTCGCAGCCGGAGTACCGCGACGTCGTGCCCATGTTCGGTGTCGTGAACGAAGGTGCGTCTGCTGCCCTCAGCCAAGATGCGCTCTAAATCATCACTTCAGCCCGTCTCGCCATCATCGGGCGCCCGCAGCTCTCGGCCTTGTGCGCCCCCCACCTCTGATGATCGAATTTCTTCACTGACCCGCGCGCGCTAGCTACCTGCAAGTCCACAACATGATCCGCAGCATCACGGGCATCGGCGCAGGCAACGGGCCGTACATGAGCATCCACGACGGGTTCGACGGGCTGAGCAAGTGGGCGGGCTTCCTCCCCGGCTCGGACCGCATCATCCTCGACACGCACCCGTACTTTGCGTTCAGCGGCCAGCCGAACGACGACCCGATCGCGACGGGCGAGGACGCCGATAGCGCGGGCGGGCGCTGGCCGAAGCAGGCGTGTAATTCGTGGGGCTCGTCCATAAATACGAGGTGCGTCGTCCCACTTCTTCGTCGTCCGCCGCCGGCGCAAAGCTAATGGGATTTCCTTTATTGCGCAAACAGCCGATCGGCGTTCGGGGTGACCGTCGCGGGCGAGTTCAGCAACGGGTACAACGACTGCGGGCTGTACCTCACGGGCGTGAACGGGAAGCAGAGCTACGGCGGGGACTGCTCGTTCTGGGAGGACTCGTCGACGTGGAACTCGACCGTCAAAGCGGGGCTGATGCAGTTCGCGCTCGCGAGCATGGACGCGATGCAGGACTGGTTCTTCTGGACATGGAAGGTACGCCGCTCGCGCGTCTGGCGCTCATATTCACATCTTGCCGTGCTGATGATACAATTGGCAGATCGGCCCAGCCGCGGACGGCGTCGTGCGCTCGCCGCTGTGGTCGTACCAGCTCGGGCTCGAGAGCGGGTGGATGCCCACGGACCCGCGCGTCGCCGCGGGCAAGTGCGCCGCGATCGGCGTCACGGGCGCGCAGTTCGACGGGACCTTCAGCGCGTGGCAGACGGGCGGCGCGGGCGCGGGCACGATCGCGGCCGCCGCGACGGACGAGTTCGGGACGTGGCCGCCGCTGACCATCTCGCACGTCGACGATGCGGCGCTCACGGTGATGCCAACGTACACCGCGACGGGGAGCGTGCCGACGCTGACCTATATCACGCCGACCGACGGCGCGGCAACGACGACGATAACACCGACGGCGACGCCTGGGAACGGGTGGTTTGATGCGCAGGATACGGCACTGGGCGTGACGGCGGTCGCAGGGTGCATGTATCCCAATGCGTGGAGCGCGTTGAGCTCGGCCGCGCCGACGGCGCTGTGTACAGGCGCATGAGGTTTTGTTTCTGGAGGATATTTGACTCAGCCGACGCTCCTTGATTTATTTCACCCCACGCTCCCTAGCTCTTGGTACTGTACATTAATTATCTGCTATACTAATCGGCTGCGTTCTGGATTATTACCATGGTTTTCGGGGTATCTTAGAATGGAGTTGGGATCTATGTACTTACCCTCTATACACGACATTCCATGTACTCAACCCTCTAAAAAACTGGAAATTCTCCAGTGGTTTCTCGGGCTTCATCTCATTTCCTTGTCGGTTCTCATTGTCAAGGCTGAATTTCATCTTCTGCTTAGACACAAGTCAATGGACTCTGCACTTTGAATTTCTGCATTTCCCTCCCTCGTCATGTACGGAGGATGAAATCGGGAACGAAGATGATTGCCTCGACTGTCCGCTTGATGAGCACAGAGCCTAACGCTGAAGAATACAACTCGGCCGAGAGAGTAGAGGGTACAGTCGAATTCCACATATCCCATAGTCCTGATAGCCCATAATTCCACATACCCCATAGGTTCGGGGTTGACCGACCCGCCGTTTTATCGTCTAATTGCATCCTCACAACCCATAATTCCTTGTATCCCATAGCTCGGAGCTCAAACCGAGGGTTTTGGGTTATGTGGAATTCAACTGTATAGATACGCAGAGCACGGACGCAAATCCCTGGTTTACCTCTGGGAATGACGTGCATTCAACATATGAGGACCTAACGACGTGAAGAGAAAGTTGGAGATACATTCAGAACCGTACTAAATATGTTGGCGCGACTTGATTCCGCGTCAGCAGAGACTGACATGGAGGAAGATAACGCTCACCTATAGAATGCGTAAAACAAATCGAGTCCCCTTTACTCTTCGCCCATTGCAGCGGTTTTCAACGCCGCGAGCTCCTCCCAGTCCGGAAGATCAAACATACTGGGGAGACGGGCCCACAGGTACTGGAGGTTGTTCGCGTGGGTGTCCTTGCAGGACTGGATGCAGGGACCGCACATGCCTGCTCGGGACAATACATCCCACGCGGCAGTGCGCCATTTTCGAAGCGGATCCAAATCCAGCCCATAGCTGCCTTCGAAGTAGATCTCTAATGCACGGAGGCGGAATATATTGCATCCGGAAAGATTCGTGCAGCCCTCCGGCGAGTCCGCCATGAGAAATGTCATCAACGTCGCATGCTCTCGGGAGAGGGTAAGACCCGCCTTTATGCATTTCTGCACATCCCGGTCCGTCCCCAGCGGAATTGCCGCCACCAGGTCATCGTACTCGTAGTGCGAAGCCCGGTAATAGGCGACGGGAAGGAGCCACGCCGCCCCAACTTCAGTAGCTGCCTTTGTCACAGACAGGAAATGGTGAAGGTGAATGGACATCCCATTTTCGGGAGGATAGAGAAGGTGCTCTGGTGCAGCCGAGCGGAAAGCCGTGACGGAAGAGAAGTAAAACGAGGGTTCGAGATGGCCAAGGGCGCGGCGGTACAGGTATTGGACGTCGTATTTGTGCGAAAGACGAAGAATTCCCAGGACAGCGCCGATCCCAATGGGCTCTGGTGCTGGCATAAAATAGCTATAGTATCTATCTGTCAGCCATGGGTATTCGTCTGACTCGTTTCGACGTGCCTGGAATCAAATATGGCCCGGAGAAAGACCTCAACGTCCGTGGCGGAATCATGAAGGACCACAGAGCTTCCGTCGATGATTTCTGCGTCTTCGCCCTGGGGAAACGCGACCATGTCCCGGAAAACGCTGGACCGAGCGGCAAGGACGGATTTCGCGACTCGGAAAATCTTGCACTCCGCGCGAATCACAAGGGTCCCGTCGGGAAACCACAGGCCATCCACACGGTTGGATGGATCTGGATCCATGGCTTGAATGAGATTTCGCAGTGTGCGAGGCCTGGGCTCGAAGTCGATGGCAAGCTAGATGGTGGCGAAGGACAAGCCCAAATTGGCACTGTCGCGGTGTGAGCCGTGACTACCGGCAAGTCCCGACTCGGAGCCGAAAACCCGGCTTGTCCTTCTCCACCATCCTCGAATCGTCCGAGGGTCATCCGCTTTTGCAGGGCCTGGGATCCTGGGATTTGGGCAACTGCAATGTCCATCAAATTGACCTCAAATTGGCGTAGGTGAAAGGCGAGGCATGCCACGCGACACAGCCTACAGCCACTGGCACTAGTGTACACACAGCTTTTGCAGGTTACCACTAACCCAACTCGACGAACCGTCCCCAAGTCCGCATTGGAGTCTCTTTCGAATGCTTAGACGTCTCGCAGGCATCTGTGGCGATCCGGATCACCGACAGTCTCGAAAGTCCAGTGTACAAGCGGCGAAATCCCGTGGGTGTCCTCTTGCAATTCAGTCTTGAATGGGACGCTAACGCGCTACAGAGAGCGATCGCATAGATGCAGAAATTGCCATAGACCGGCGAATCGGTCCTGGTATTTGGCGCCCAGAGTTCTGGAAAGGCAGGTTTTTCACTGTCCCTGCAAATACAACTTGATAATTTGGGACTCCAGTGTACGTTGATGAAGCAGGTAAAGCGTTATATGTCTGTTTTCAGTGATGCAGAGCGCGAGGAGTACAAATCCGCCATTCACGCGAGCGTTCTCGCCACAGCGAGGTCAGTGATTAGGTTTATTCGCTCGTTGATCGTTGACAGCGTACCCAGGGCGGCAGTGGAGGGAGATGCATTTGATCTCGGGGATGCACATACTCGGGATGCAAGTTCAGTTTTGCTCCGAGCCACCGAGCACACCCACACCTTCACACCCGACATCTCAACGGCACTGCACATCCTGTGGGGAAATTCTGACATTCAAGCAGCGATTCGAGCCACCCGTGCCTTCAAAAACCACGGCTCTTTCCTCTATTTCATAGAATCCCTCCCGCGCATCGCGCATCCCGGTTATATCCCTACTGATGCGGACATACTCCGATGCACGCATCCACCGAAACCAGTCACAGACGTGCCATTCGAGGTGCAGGTGACCTACCCGCCGTCCTCCCGTGTGCACGAGCTCAAAATGATGCTGACGTCCGTCCACGGGGAGCGCGTTGGGCTCCCTCGGAAATGGATCCATCATTTCTCTGAAGTCCAAGCAGTCATCTTCTTGGCAGACCTCAGCAGCTACGATGAAACGATACTGTCGGAAGATTCGGACGAGCCCGTCGTACGTTATCACTACCCTGCATCCCCACCACAGCATTCAATAACGAATTACTGTATCAGAACAAAATGCGGGAGGCAATCAGGCAGTTTGAAGTGATTTGCACCTCGCCATATTTCCGGAACGCGACAATGGTGCGTCTGCCCACCGCGTCGTGTTTCGACAATCCAGCTGACGCGCCTCATCAGGCCCTCATCATGAACAAAATGGACGTCTTCACGCAGAAACTCGAGCGCTCACCTCTAGCCGCGCACTTCCCCGAATACAGCGGCGACGCCGACCCCTCAGCCGCCGCGCAATACTGCATTGACTGCTTTACCTCGTCCTGGGCAAGTAACCCGCGGGCGAACCGGCGCGTCTGGTGCACCAGCGCGATTGATATTGACGGCATGGACGGTACGTCTTGCAGTCCAGTTTTGTGGGCTTTTATGCAGCACTAACTGATTGGATTCTTAGTGGTGCTGCGCGGTGTAGGACGGTTCATACTCGAGCACCACATTCGGTCGACGGACTCGGAATGGTTTTGATGGGATGTACCCTTCCCTGAGTGTTCTGACGCATCATTATCCTCCAGTCTCGGGGTTAGCTGTTGCCTGTCGGATTCCCTGGGAGGCTTCAGACGGGATTTATAAAATGGTGCCCAAGAGTGCAAAATAGCGGCCAGAGTTCGGCGACTTTCACAAGCCAATTGGACTCCCGAGTACGCGAGAAATTGATAGTCCACGCGCGCGCAGCTCCTGCTGAAAACAACATGGCAGGTGCGCGCTATGTCCTCCTTTGAACCATATTAAGTGGCAGTGACTGGTGAGGAACGACAAGTACTGAGTAGGCAGGACGACTGAGGTAGCAATTTTTCGCCTCACGACATTGAATTCCCGAACTCCTATTGATGATCTGAAGTAACGCTGAGTCAGTTAATTTTCTGTGCCACCATGGAGTGTGTCTGGCAATTCAAAGTTCAACGGCCGATGTTCGGATATCTCCGGCTGACATCACGCATCATTTTTTAGATTTGTCCTTGTGTTGTTGACTGCTCTTTGTCCACTCCACTGGCCCAAGTGCAGTGCCCTGGGAGACATAATCGCCCGATTTGGACATGGCTCATGTCCAAATCAGGCATGACGGGCGCCAGCTCATCTTTCTTCCTCCTTCATCCCTGCCTCGATTTTGACGCCGTAAACCCGAGATTAGAGCCAGCGTAGCCACCGAACAGCTCCAGAATGCCCTACAATCACATCTACAGCTACAAGAAGCTACGATTGACCTCGAATGTCGGGACTCTAGTACTTTCCTGCTCAAATCTGTCGGCAGTGCGTTCACGGATATGGTACCACAAGCTGCGCGCGCAGCAGCTCGCGGGCGCAGCCGTCGAGAATGACTCGCTGAAGCGTGCGTGTCTGTTCATCTCGTCAGGACGTACATTCTTACCAACGTCATCCAGGCCCTGCGCGTGCCACGGGCAGAGACAAGACAAAGGACAAGACTCTCAATGCCCTCGAGGCCAAGCGGAAAGCAAAGGATAAGAAGAAGCGAGTCAGTACCACGTCATCTTCATTTTCCTGATCTCACCTGTCCACAGACGTCCCCGAAGCAGCGCTCGTCCTCAGCCATGGACATGGAAATGTCCGAGTCGGACTCAGAGGACGGCCAGATCAGCAAGGTTGACCAAGAGGACGAGCGCCTCTTCGGCAAGCTCAAGTCCGCCGCGGAGCCGGCGGTCGACATGCCCTTGACGAGCGAACACCTCCAAAAAATCATGCTGACATGCGCGACGCGCTCGCGAAGCATTCGGCGTCGCCCTAGTTCGAGAAGATCGTCACCAGCACCTGGGTGCGCTACCTCATTGGCACCAACCCGGACACCAACCCGGACAACATGCCGGTGTACCGTATCTATCAGATCAAGGGTCTGTCCGTCTGTCTGTCTGTGTTGCTCCCCCTCCTGACCCGCGCAGGCCTCGCCCCCGTCGCAAAGCCGTACAAGCTCTCCGCGGACCGGATTTGTCCTCTTCGCACTTCATCGCCCGCTCCCGCTAACGCAGAGTACGCAGATGGACATCAGCGACATGCTCGCGCGCAGGCGATAGCTCGCGGGGCAGGGCACCGCCGCTGAGCGCTCGCGCCTCATCGCGCAACGCACACTCGCGCAGCGGCGGCATGACTACAACGAAGCGGGTACAATCGACACACAGCTCGCGATGCTGCCCGAGGCACGCCAGCGGCGGAAGCGCCGTGAATGAGCGGAACCGCAAGGCGAGGCAGTGCACCGCTCGGAGGTGCTCGAGGTGGAGCGTAAATGCCCCGAGCGCAAGAACCGCGTGGGCGGCGTGCCCGCGGTGGTCGACTCCAGCGCACAGCTACGCACGATCCCACAGCTGTTTGAGAGCGCGACACCGACGTCGAGGTGTGTTTGCCTGCTTGCTTCCTCTCTTTATCCGGGAACTGACTAGAAGCTTCATGCAGACCGGGGATGCCGAACCCGCGGCGCTGGGCGTCGCGCCGCCACTGCCGAAGAAGGGGCTGTCGCCCTCTCCCGCGAAAACATCGATTCCATCGAGGTCGATCTCAGGGACTTTTAAATGTGTGTACGTCTGTCACTTGTTCTGTATGCGCTCGTCTGGGAATCCTCGTTGGGATAGTCATCATCACACATATCATACATACATTCAAATTCATCATCGTCGCTTTCCCTGCCTCGTGAATTATTTATTTTTCGCGCTGTGGTTCACGGTGTAGATCTCGTTAGGTTTTGTAGTACACCTCTTTGTATTTTAGTGTAGCACCATGAATGAAATATTTTTTTTTCAGGTTCTCCCTGCGTCGTATGAGCTTTCGATAGTTCACTCTCTGGACCAAGTCCTGCAGACCAAAACAGGCAATGTTCTAACGTAGTTGTCGAGGGGCGCTTACAGCATTTCCAGGAAAATCCAACCAGGCATTTAAAAGCTGAGAGTCGCCTATTAAGTTTGGTCTATCAAGGGTTGGGAAGATTCCGAGGTGAAGAGGATGAAAAAGAAAAAGAAAAGCACTGGCAGGGCTCGAACACAAAACCATTAGCTAATGGGATTTCCCCAAGCTCATGCACAGTTCCAACTCATCGAAGACACCTTCAAGAAAGCGGTCCCCCAGTACCACCTCATCCGGCCTACGGCCGAATATTTGAAAAAAACTTTTTTCAAATATTTCCCAGGACATAGCACCAGGGCCACTCCACTCTCTTTCTTGACCATGAACGTCCCCGCTTCGACGCCTGGAGCCTCGCCGATGCCTTCGCAGACTACACCCGAGTATCAGCCGAATGTCGTGCTGAAGCAGTGTGTTGCGCCACCCGAGATCCTCACGCTGATCTTCGAGGAAATTGACCTTGCCACTCCGCCACGTTCCTTGGACTCTAACTTGCGGGAACTTCATTCGACTCGAAAATCTCTTCTAGCCGCAGCATTGACTTGCACAGATTTCTGTCCCCTTGCCCTCGATATCCTGTGGAGGACTATAGATAACCTATCACCACTCCTCAGATTGTTGCCGGCCCTAAAACCCATTAACGGAGTGAACGTGAGCAAACTATCGTTCGAAGGAATTTGCCAATTTATGTCCCTCTGCTAGACGCTCTCGGGGCAGATAGAACCTGCGGATTGGGCGCGATTCCGATGCTATGCAAAGCGAGTTCGGCGGGTGATGTACCCTGGTGATGCACTCCCACTCCCAACGCATCCTTCCGTATATCCTGCCCTGGCTATGCTCCATCAAACCCCTTTGTTTCCCAACCTCGTCTCGATCGAGTGCACCAGTGCACGGGTCGATGCAAGCTCCCCGTTCCCTGAAGCCCTACTTCTTCTCTCGCCGACGATACGCCACGTCGAAATTTCCGCCCTGGCCCTCGACCTCCCTTCCACAACTATCTTTCTGTCCACTTTGGCAGGTGTATCCAGCCAGCTCTCGTCGCTCACCCTTCGAAACCAGTCGTACGCAGTCCTGGAAGCCATTGCGCTTCCCTTTCCATGTCTCCGGGAGCTAGATCTCACGGAGATGGTGGGCGCCATGTCAACCGACTTTCTGAAGGCGTTGTCCAATTTGACCATCCTGGCTTCACTGTCCATCGATCTCAATTTCCCAGACTTCCCTTCGGTCCTTTCAGTCGCTCAGACAGTGGGACCCTGCTCGTTCTCTGCCCTGAAGCGGCTCCACATCCGTTGTAGCTCGGACACCATTCTCGCAATTTCCCTCAGGCTCATCACATCCAGAGGATTGCATACTCTGGTCATCGACGGGAGATCGACCTCGCAAGTCCATTTGCCTTGGTCAATAACCTTGTGCCAGGAGATCGCCGATCGCTGGCCTTACTCACTCAGACGCCTTGAAATCTCCAATCTTGTTTCGAACTTGGTCCCCGCCCCCACGTCATGTCTCGAGCTGTTCGCCCTTCGCAGCCTCAACATCTTCACTCTCCGAAACTCCCCTGCACTCTCATTCGCCGGGGTAACCCTGTCCGACATCGCGAAGGCGTGGCCTGAAATCACCTCGCTCTCAATCCCCTCCCTCCCAGGGGTTACAATATCGAACCTGGCTGTCCTCGCGCAGAACTGCCCGCAACTCACGGATCTCGAGATCTCGCTCACCGCCGCGATCCCCGTTCCACCGCTAAGCACAACCCCAGTGTGCGGGCACGCTCTCCGCGCACTCACTGTGTGCGACTCGCCGTGCTCGCCGGTGGGCGTGCAGATACTCTCGCGTCATCTGGACCGACTCTTCCCGCGTTTGCAGTCGGTGCGCAGCGAGGACAGGGACAGCGCCCGCTGGGCGGAGGTAGAAAGCCTGATCTTTACGTTTCAGGACGTCAGATTGCACGCACTCGCGCAGAGTTAGACTGACTAAGGGGTGTGTGGCTTTACGAACGTGGTCCTCGTTGTACGTCCGGATCTTCGCCACACGGCAACCCCGTCTTCTCTCCATTCTCGATCAATCACTTGTTTTCTATGTGGGTACGGACAGTCCTTTCTAGATTTGGCTCTTGAGCGTGAGATGAAGCGCGACATTCAATGAGCCCAGGCACCAAGATTGCCATGCATGTGAAGTATGAGTGCGCAGTCGGAACCAGCGTGCAGTTTTAACTTCGCAGCCGGTTCCTGACCCGGGATGTGTAGAGCATAATATGGTGTGTGTTTGAACGTCGTGGGGGTGTGTATTTTTTCATGTCAATATACAAGGAGTCTTCGTATATGCCATGAATCGCAGTGACCCACGCCGCAAGGACGGTATGATCATCGGTACTGTGATCTCTACGTGGGAACTGATTGGTTCAATGAGTTGGTCTCAGTTCGGCCTGATTTCGTTCACCAACTAGACCTAATTCTCCGGCGTGTCTCCGGGGAATCCAGCAATCTTTCTGATTGAAGGTCCGGCAGTACTGTGCATCCGTTGATCAATAGGCACCAAATCTCAAGGGGGTGATCCCCACATCCTGCTCTTTTGTATATGCATGTCCGACAGATAGATATGGCATCACCCTTGTTGAAAGTTACCACTGATTCTGTAGATCTTTTCCCCTGCATAATCTGGCCCCGGAAGATCGCCCTGAAATATTGTCCCTCAGCTATACCATCGCGCCAAAGAGTCCAATCTCGGGCAAGTATCAAAGGTACGGGGCGACCACTTTGGCAAGTGACCGGGACGATTTCGCGGACCGCGGATGCGACTTTTATCACGTCGCCGGATCCCGAGTCCATGCAGGACCTGGCGCTCCGCTGTATGCCGAGTAGAAAATCGCGGATCTCAGGATCTTCCCAGAGCCCACAGATGTTATACGTTCCTGGCTTATTCAGTGCACCTGTCATCTCACCCGGGCTTCTGTCGGTCAGCTACGAAGAATCCCTCATCATATCTGGGTGGCCTTGAACAGTATCCCTCGCAAAGACCCGAAGAAATCTGCATTCGTGGGAGCCCACATTCACCATCCGATTTTGATATCACACATGATCTTGCGTCGATGATGAACCGCCACTCCCCGAAATCTGTTGAAAAGTGGCCAGCGCAAACCCAGCTGGCAATACCCCGCCCGCAGAACTTGCCTCAGAAATCCCCACTGGTGTGAAATGTCGATCGAGCTCTCCGGCCTTGTCGGATTAGTCGCACTGGTGCTCGGCGCACTGTCGTACACGTCCACCCCCGGACCCCATGACCCTCCCAAGGTCTGGAGCGTCTTGCCCTGGATCGGATCTTCTCTGCAATACATCCTTGGTCCAACTGAATTCATGCGGACATGTCGGTATGTCATCTGTCGCCGATCTTATCTATTTTTCCTGCCAGCTGAGAAGTCTGGCGCAGGATAAAATATGGCCCGATCTACAAGTTTGTCCTGGGTGGGCACAGTGTCGTGATATTATCGACACCCGAGACTATCGCCTCATTTTACCGCCAAGCAGGCCTCGGGAACGAGTTGATCATTGCCCAAATGTACAAGGCCATTGCTGGGCTGGGGAACGGGCCATATTTCTACGAACTCACCTTCCGAAAGGTGTTCCCCATCATCGGAGAATGCTTCACCCCGCATCGCCTCGACGAATTCGCAGCCACTTTTACGGCGGACCTCTTCTCCCGCCTCGAGGACGTCCCCACCGGCATGCTTGTTAAACTTTCCGATTTTACTGGCCGCCATCTCTATAATTCAACCATTTCCACCTTATTTGGTCCCCACTTCCCGGTTGGAACATACATCGACTTCTACATCCTTGACGTTGAGACGCCCACCTTGAAAAACAACCTGTTCTTCACTACCGCCAGAGGCCTTGCAGCCCGCAATCGAATGCTCGCTGCCATTCGGCAGTTCCTTGATGAGGGATGGACGGATGAGGGAGATGGGGAGCTAGTGGGAGCATCCCCCCTCGTCTCGAGGATGATCCGCGAGTTCAAGGACGTCAGAGTGTCCGATGCAGACATTGCCGGACTTATCCTCAGCTTCATGTGGGGTTTGCAAGCCAATACTTTGCGAATCTCATTCTGGCTCGTCGCCCAGCTCCTCGCCCGCCCAGACGCTATGGCGGAGGTCTGCAAGGAAATTAGATCGGCATCGGCGGGCGATTTCCACGGACTGTCGACCTTTGGTGCTGCGGAGCCCAAGTCCCTTCTCGGCTCACAGTTTCCGCTCCTCGACTCGGCACTTAAAAAAACCATTCGGCTCAACATGTTATCCACATCTATGCGCGAGGCAGAAACCGACGTCGAAATCAGTGGTGACGGGATGACATTTGCCATCAAGAAGGGCGAACTCGTCATGGGAGATGTGCGAGCTGTCCATCTAGACGCTGCGGCGTTCCCGGACCCCGATACCTTCCAATACGATCGTTTCGTGGACGGGGGCGGGGAGAAAAAGCCCGCCGTGGTCGGTCCGTCGGGACCTTTGCTGTTAGCGTGGGGTGGAGGTGCACATGTGGTACGGAATCGTTCTCAACTCGCCCCTTGACTCGCCCGATTCCAGACGACTTATCACTATTACGCAGTGCAAGGGCCGTCATTTCGCGGTCTACGCGATTAAACTCTTTCTTATAAAGACGTTGGAGTTGTATGACATCCGACCCCTTCCCGGCCGAGCCTCGAACCTTGCTGCGCCCAAAATGAATCCGCGGAGCATTGGAGTCGCCAGAACGGACGAGGAAATATTCGTTCGACTTCAGCGGCGCTGCGAATAATCGGTGTACCCGCTGGTTGGAGATACACGACCGTAATCCTGCGCGCAGGATTACGGTCGTCACTGTGGAGAGAATTTACACTCAGCCCGAGTGTATGAAAACACTCAAGACAAGTGTATGGTATCACTCAGCCTGAGTGTGCTATGTCACTTAGCCTGAGTGAATATTATCACTCAGGCTGAGTGAACTTCGGCCAAAATCTCACTCAGCCTGAGTGTATCGCTCACTCAGCGTGAGTGATTCCATTCACTCGTCCTGATTGGTTATTTCACTTGATTTGAGTGTAGAATATATTCACCACCACTATATAATACACGGCTAAGCTACTCTCCCACCACGGGCACGAGCCCGCCGAATCTCAAGCCCAACACCAGAGCCGTACGTCGAGAGAAACCTAAACAAGGAGTCCGATCAGTACAACGAGACCAGAGTAGACCCGAGAGTAGACCCGTGCCAAGGATGGGCTAAGATGGAAGGCATCGCGTTTTCGAGAGTAAACTTTCAAAAGTCAGTGAAGGCCGATCATCGATGTCACAGAACAAAAGGTGCTTACGAGCGATGCCGCGGTGAGGAGTTGGCCCATCGCAACAGAGGATGAACCTAGGCGACCGCATTCTGGGCATTGAGGTCGACAAAAAAAATTGAGTATGTAGAAAGAAACTGTAATAAGTTGGCACGTAACATTGATGAAGAAAAAGGGGAGTTCTGTCGCGCTTCCGGTCAACTGGATAATTGAAACGGCGTGGGGGATGTGGAGTTAGTTCGATTAGTCTGAGAGGTGCATAATAATTACGCCTATTCTGACAGCCATTTTCCGCCGAATGGATGGAGGCGGCCGTGTAGTTTAAGGTCGAGGAGTGTTGTAGCGTGTTGATGGAAAGTTTGGTCAGCGCGATGAACAGGTACACGCGCGCGGAGGTGGCGGTTGTTGGGGTCACTAAGAGGCTGGCAGTGGGTCTCGTCGACACGTCCTAGATGAAGGCCGTACCTACAACGCGAATGTCCGCAAAGGGACTTGGTAACATTGAATGGGATATCGGAACTAACTCACATTGATCGCAGCGCGAGAATTCGGAAATGGAATCAAAGTCCGAGAGCGGCGCCAACGCCGGCAGCGTTGGTGGTGCGAAGCGCAAATCATGGAATGTTTGCCCGAAGAAGTCTGCGGATTTTGGTCAGCTCCCCAAGTTCAGTCACCACAGACAATAAGACTTGCACGGTGGGGGCGGCCAAAAATGCGAGGGAACCCGACGCCGACTGCGGCCGTCTCTCACGGCATATGCGGAGGCCCGATTAACTCAAAGGTTTGCGCATGCAGTCTCTGCCTCGCAGGGGATACCACGGGGAAAGGTAAGAGGTAGGACGGGTGCGTCCGGATAGAGGCGGTAGGGGGGTGGAGAGACATGTACGACTGATGATGAATCAGGGAAGGCGGCGTGAGCAAGAACGAATCGAGGATCGGGTGGAGTCTAAATGGCAATGGCGAATGGGAGAACCCGATGGGTAGTGAGACGGATGGAAGGCAGGACGATTCGGAGAGCGGGGTTAGAACAGGTGAAAGGGGAGAAAGCGATACGAGAACTGGGAGAACGGGAATGGCAGCTACCGTGAAAGGTGGTGTGGCAGTTGGAGATAAAGATGAGAACGTGGGCGAAGCGGAGCGTGGAAAACAGCGAGGTGATACAAAGGAGGAAATGAAGATAGCGTTATCGTTATAATTATCACGTAGACCACCGAAGGATCGGAGAGCGAAACAACGCACCTGTAAAGGTAATGCATTGAAGGCTGTTCGTCGTGAGCGTGCAGCATTTGATCGAGCACCCTGCACGTCAAAGACGCATGCTCCTCCATCGGTGCAAGGCAGGTGACGATTCCCTTGGGATGCGGGGTTAGCTCTTGCGTTGGGCAAAAGGGCGAACATGAGGAGAGAGGTGCCATCTAAAGGAATACTGGGCAAAGGAAAAACAGAAATGGAAATAGAGCCGAAGAAAGAGAAAACGGGACAGCCGAAGGGGACGGCGGAAAAGACGGAACGACGTACTGCGACAAGGCCCACAAGGAGGCACTCAGCGTTCCATTTTGGTACGAGGAGCACGTATAAGAATGTTGTTGAGGCTAGTTGAGACTTGTCGCGCTGTTTGACGAAGGTCAGCCAGGATTCATGAACACGACACATATGAAAAGCACCGATGCGGCATAAAGGCCACGTCCCAAGAGTCCATGCCGTGCGCGGGGTTTCATGTAAGCGCATGGGAGGACATCCGATAAAGATTTCAAGGCGGAAAGAAGTCATATGGAGGCCGTCTCGTCACAGCTCCGCGGATGGGCCTGGCGTGAGCTACGGAGAAATAGGGAGGCCGGGGAAAGAGTCTGGGAGGGTGATATAGATGACTTAAAATGTTCCGGGCATGCCAGAAGCGCCATACGAGGCGATGGAAGAAACCTTCGCGCCCTTGTTGGTGGAAACCCCGAAAATCACGTATTCAGGTCTTGATGGTCCAAATCGCGTCATAATTGGTGTGGCAGGGTGTGAATAGCGTGGAGTTAGATGTATGTGAGCGTTTCGGAATGGACCCGGGGCATGTATGAGGGAGACAGAGGTGTGAGCGGCGCGACGATGGTGGCAAGAGGAGAGGAGTTACGTGTCACGTGTGACATAACAAGGGCAAACATGCCTCGAAGGACACCCAAACAGCACCCCACCTCGCCGAGAGCTTCATGCGTCCTTACAGTCTTAAATAAATAATGTACACCGTGAACTATCCTCACCAAAAAATAATCGATCAAAATATGCCCACTAAGCCACACAATTTGCGAATTCAACGAAGGTTCAACCTCAAAGTTCAACCAGAGTTCAACAGCTAAGGGCAAGTTAAAGGGCTACTTTGTGAAAATCCATTTTGACCCACGGGGAAAACAATTGGTGCAGGTTGCAATGCCATTTTCAGATTTATGTGGGGTCACTAAATAAGTCGAAGGCAGTCAGGCGATAACTGACTATTTTGGGATACTTATATCGCCTGTCTTTCGGACCGTAATTTAACCAAGGATGACCGTGAGCTCCATGGAAGTAGGTAGTCATACCTTCCGAGGACTGAGTAGCTCCAGTTGGATTCCTCATATGACCTAAGTGGTGTTCAATGTTCCCAGTCCCAGTCTGCGCCATTAGTTATATTGTCGCCAATTAAATGCGAGCACTGAAAAACACCCATTGTGGGCTGTAAAAATTAAACACAGATTTCGGAGGAACTCAGGGGAAATCACAGGTGGTGATTCAATATTGAGTCGATGTCTGCGTCGCCGCCATCTTTAGCCGATGTGGCAAAGTGTATATGACTATAGTTGGCGAAGGGCGGCCGACTCAATGTGATGCTCACTTGAAATTTAGTTGGTTCGGATTCGGGGATCAGGCCGTGTAAACTTTAAGGAGAGGTGCATGCTGAGAGATAACTCACCAGCTTCAAACTTTACAGACCATGGCACACTGCACAAGGAAGATGCTGGTTAGGGCCCTAAATAAAGTAGGTCAAGGACTCCCGAGTAAAGTGACATCGCCCAGAGCGTCTTGCTAGACCTCCGCGCGCAGAACCCGGTATCTGCGTGTTTTGTCGAAGTTCTACTCAGCGCGGGAGTACAAATATGACAGGATTAAAATGTTAAGTCATGGATTAGAAACGCGCCTCTCCAAATATCCAGCCTGACGCCAGCCCCGGGCCGCTGCGCAGGTGAAAAAGCACGCCGAGGCCATGCGTTTTGAGTGCCTGCTTCCGCCGTGTTCGCCATCTTCGTGTGTACATAACTTCATACACATCTCACTGTGTATCCAGACAAGGATCTTGGCTGTATGAACAGGCCGGAGATTAGAGATGGTATATGGCAGGAACAAGTTACAATACTGACTGTCGCTGTACATCAAGTGAAGAAGCCAAAGGCCGTGCCCACCCAACTTGCCATGGTCAAGACTCCATCAATCAAGTGATATGGAGCTCTGAGTTCGCAGAATAGGACGTACGATTGAAAATAATATTATGTGTAGCCGTGGGTACGTTGCCACGTGTGGAACGGAGAACTCGGCTCGGACGAGTGCGGATCGGCGCAGTAAGTGGCGAAATGGGGCAGGATGATGTCCCAGCAGGCAGTACCGCAGAAGGAAAGAGTGTTGCCGTGCAGGAAAATAGAGGGGAGCTGTCGCCGGTATCCGCAAGGGTACAAGTGGCGATCCAGCGAACATGTGTGCCTCTCGAGGTCAGGCCAAAACAATGTGCAGGTCGAGGAGAACCAGGTTCAAGCCGTCTCAGTAAGCATCACTACCCGTTGGGATTGAGGGAAAGCAGGGCGAAGTTCAGTTCGGAGTCGAAGAGAAGAAGGAAAATTGATGGAATTGATTGGCGACAGCTTCGGAGCCAAATGCCACCAAACCTTCGAGGTTTCAAAGCCGAAATTCACAGGGAAAAAAGTCATGTTAGAAAACTAGAATTTTTGGTGAACTCACTCAAGTTGAGTGCATTCTGGCCAAGTGCATTCCGTGCAGTCAGCCTGAGTGAGTCGAAACTCACTCAACTTCGGCACACTCGGCCCGAGTGACAAAAACACGTGCTGAGTGTAAGTTCTTCCCACAGTGTGCGGGCTTACTGGGCTTCGTAACATCTGTTTTTTTATTTACTCCTTTACCCGGTGTGTGGCCAATTACTGGCCGCGGACATGTTCTGATGCGCAGTCGAGTATATACCTTGTATTCTGTCTCCGAGGACTGCCGAGTTAGACATCGTGCACGAACAGTGAGGTGAGGTGCTCTGTACTTTCTAACTCGATCCCCTCCGTACCTATTATCTGTATGAATGGATTTGACCTTATTACGAATTGTCACTACGTACTGACTGAACACTTGGTTGAAATATTAGTATTCTATTACAGTGCGTGCATAAAGACTGACTGCGTATGGGGATTATATTTGATCAATATCACTCGCGGATTGGGAATCTGTTTTTTCCTCGAGCCTCTGCCCCGTCGTGTGCCGTAGGGATCGGTGAATAAAAATGAGTGATTTTGGGGACAGTGGCCGGCCTGTCGGATCATGCCAACACCGGACCACTAAGTTAGTAAGACCGGCGGATCTTACCGAACTTCGTGCCACGTCGCGATGCGCGAAAAACACCTGCGCCGTAACACCCACGCTCCGATTCACCTCAAGAGCTGCATAACGCACAGGCCTTGTCTTTCGTTTCACGCGAGGAGGAGTGGATCAATCAATCACGGGCATTGCGGAAGCACCAGCGGTGAAGGAGGGAAACTTTTTTGAGCTCCGGTACGTCTTTCCTATTCCCTGCTCTGTATGTTTCTTTCATATGCCACAGGTATATCACACCAGATATCCACCGCCTGTCCTCAGAGGGGTCCCCTTGTCAATCATACTCATTAGCTTCCCTGCGTAATTTTCATCCGATGCGTTTCTAACTCGTGCATCGTATGGGTCATTTACGAATACATCTGCTAAACCTTCCACCTGCCCTCATGCAAACCTGCCTAGCCCCCCAGGGTGTCCATGTTCTTACCCGTCTTCTATTCTAGGCGGCTTCATTGGCCTCTGTTGTACTCCCTCACCCGCAAGCTTGCGAACGAGGGAGAAGACTGACCAATTTTCTTTGGGTAAATATCGCCTCCAGTCTTATACTTTGCCCTCTGCTCGATGTGTAACCGGATCACTGCCCAAACCAAATACGCTCACCGCAATTTTCCTCCGCCCATTGCTCGCCGCACTTCTCCGAGCTGCGCTATGATTTCCACGCATGGCTGCGGGAGCCCAGCGATTTACTCCGGATGTACAAGGTCCCCTTGATGTTCCAGCACAGTGCGTTTTTCAAGCCAGTCAAGTCACTGTAATTGATGGTAGCGCCGTTGCGCTGCAGGGGATCTTTGCTCAATGCCGCCCATTACGGAATACACGGAACGCAATTCTTTCCAAATCTTGGCCGGCCAAATTTATACTGTGGCTTGGCAACAAACAGCTGTGAGAAATTGCAACCGTAGCGAATTGGGCAGGTGGGCGCTTATCATCTCCGAAGTTACCGCTGCAAATCGTTGGCCGCGTAATCCTACTGTACATGCCGAATCCCCCCCCAGCGCTCACTCGGACGCGAACAAACTTCAGCGACTCGGAAATCCAAGAGCCAAAATACTCTTGCGCATTTATCAATCAAGCTCGGTATATACGTTCGCCGCCACCCTCTCTACCACCTCTTGGTCCTTGATCCACCGCAACACACTCGGACTGAAGATCCCCCCGTAAAGCGACAACCCCGTTGCCGCCTTTACGTTCAACGTAATCTTCGACACAACGTAATTCTCGTCTGTTTCATCGCCAGAGGCATTCGCAGCTTGTATCAGGTCCTGCAGTGCTGCAATGTGGCCATCAAAATCCGCCGAGGCGTGGAGGGTGACGGTAAATTGGTTAGGGACGGGTGAGCCTGGGACTGGGGCGGCGCTCATGTTTGCTGTGCCGCTGAACTGCCCGAGGAGCTTTATAAGTACGTCGTCCCTTCGGGTTTCACGGACTGATCATCCTCGACACAGCTCCATTCAGCCTCGTTTCCATGCCAACAGCAAATCCGGAACAATGCAACGATGCTACGAAGTACGAACCAAACTTGAAGACTTGCCAGTGCGTCCTCCAAGTGCAGCGCTAGGGGATGGATTAGGAGGCAGAGCTCGATTCCTCTCCGGCGCTTGTCCTGTGCCCTGGAATATCCAAGCCTTTTCTGCGGGCGCTTAATCTGATGCCGGCATTGGGCAATACTGTACTTGGCCGACGTTAACTGCTTCATCATGAGTGGCGTACCTGGGACTCGGGGCTGCCGAACGCGTCTCATACAGAGTTTAGTCGCCGGTAAGGCCGATGGCCTGGATCCGCACTGCCGGTATCTCTTGGTGCATATAAGCCCACTGTCGCTTCTGGGAATTCTTGCCTCATTCCTTTTTTCTTCACCTTCGGCCACCGGCGGACTGGTTCCCGCTTTCCTTCTTTCTTTCTTTGTGTCGCCTGCTTTTCTTTCTTCTCCTTCTTTTCTACCTCCAATCTTTTGTGCACGTTGAACGCTGCCGCTAACGATCATGTTCTCTCGACGCACCCACTCCTCCTGGATGATCCTGCTCGTATATCTGGCGCTATGCTCAACTATAATGGCTGTGAGCATCGTATCTTCTGCCCTGCCGCGTTGTATTTTTACATATCTTCTCGCGCAGGCGGTAGTGGAAGGGCCCACAGTTGAAGCTCGCGCCGCCAAAGCTAAAGTAAAGGCGGTCGCCAAGCCAAAGGCCCCGCCCGTAAAGGCTCCCGTTGCCAAACCGCCCGCGGTAAAGCCGCCTCCGCCAACAAAGAAGCCTGTGGCGAAGCCGGTGTGTCCTCCTTCTCATTGAAGACTCCTTCTTTGCTCATTGAAGTATTGTAGCCACCAGCTGCAAAGCCGCCCGTCGTACGTGCCACTCCGTTCCCTGTCTGGTTATCCGCCTCACCCACGCCTCACAGAAAGCGCCTGTCAAACCCGTCGCACCCAAGAAAGCGCCAGTCAAACCCGCCGCGCCCAAGAAAGCGCCTGTCAAACCCGTCGCACCGAAGAAAGCGCCTATCAAACCCACCGCACCCAAGAAAGCACCAATCAACCCCGCCGTGCCCAAGAAAGCGCCAGTCAAACCCGCCGCACCAAAGAAAGCGCCGACTAAGCCCGTGGTGAGTCGAACACATTTAATTATATTCCCATCTATGCTGATCTGACACTCGTTGTGCCAGGCCAAGCCTCCCACCGCGAAACCGCCGGTGAAAAAGCCCCCCACGACGAAGCCACCCGTTACTAAGCCCCCGGTCAAGAAACCGCCGACAGGCTCCAAGCCTCCCGCAGTACGTCGCGTTCTCCGTTCGGTCGAGCCTGTCTTATGGAAAATTTCCAGAAGCCTCCAGTCAAAGCGTCCGCCTCGAAGAAGGTTCCTACTAAATCAGCGGTCGTAAGTCGGAGCATAATCCCACTGACCAACACTCTTATGTTGATTTTCCAAGCCATCTGCTGCGCCTTCCGCAAGCGGGCTTGTATGCGTCAAGCCAACCCGCCAGAAGCGGGCCACGAAAGCCGGCGACACCGTCCCGAACCAGTTTATCGTTCACCTCAAGCCGGGCGTAAACTACGCCAAGCACATCGCCACCGTCAAGAGCCTCATTACACAGGGCGCGAAATGCGATAGCACGAAGTCGGCCATCACGTTGGACAGCCCCGTGGTCGCAAAGCTCTCCATGTACGGCGGCATCTTCGGCCCATCTGTCGTCGCGGCGCTCAAAAAGTCGCCGGACGTCAAGAGCGTCGTTGGTAACACGCTCCTTGAGGTCGATTCGCCGATTCCGATTGCCCCGGCGGCGAACGTGACGACGCGTGGCTTGACGACAAAGTTCGCGACCACGCAGACGAACAGCTGGTGCGATTGTCCGCCAGCCAGCTTCCAACTCCTCCTGACGCCAGTGGTGCCCGTACAGGAGTCTCGCGCGCCTCAATACTGGGAAGAAGACGGTCACCGATGCGATCTCGGAGGAGGACTTCACCCCCAACGCGCCCGCGAGTGCGCGCAACCGCAACACGCGGAACTGGCCGTTCACGAACGTCCAGAACGCCGGCCAAGGCATCAATGTGCGTCGCCGCACACGTGGTCCGATGCGCGTATCTTACTTCAAGAATATAGGTGTACATCATCGACACGGGCGTCAGCGACCACGACGACTTGGCGGGGCGCATCGTGCGCAAGAACGGGGCGAATGTGGCGACGGGTGCGGCGAACATCGACGATACCACCGACACCAACGGCCACGGCGTACGTAGCCTATGCGTTGCGTTCACACTCTCCCGCTCATTAACGTGCCACAGACGCGCATGGCAGGCATCATTGCCGGGCAGACGGTTGGCGTTGCCAAATCCGCCACGATTATCCCGGTGAAGGCGGGTGCGACTGGCGCTATCTCGCAGCTTGACATCATGGCGGGCCTGGCCTTCGCCGTGACGGATGCGAAGGGCAAGCCCGGCGTCATCAACATCTCGGTGACCATGCTCAAGGACCAGAACGACGGGCTCCCGGCGATGATTACGAGCGTGCGTTCCCCGCCGATGCTATTTTCTTGGTTTGATGCTGAGCGGCTGTGTAGGTCATCGGCCAGGGCATGCATATCGTGAACTCTGCGGGCAACCGTAACGGCGACCAATGCGCCACGCGGATTGGCACTGGCGGTACGTTCGACCAGCTCATTCTAGGGGCATACTGTAGCTGATTGAACTAGACGGCCCCATCACCGTTGGAAATGTTGGCATCGACGACCAGAAGGCATTCTCGTCGAACTTCGGCGCCTGCCTCACAGTCTTCGCGCCGGGAAACGACATCCAGACCACGGCCTTCAACAACCCTGCAGTCAGTCCCGGACAGCCATCGATAACTGAATGCCTCTGATCCCGTTTGCAGAACTTCATATCCGGGTCCGGTACGTCGGAGGCCACGGCGCACACGTCCGGCCTCGTCGCGACTCTGCTTTCCCAGTCGAAGCTCAGCCCCGCCGCGATGAAGAAGAAGGTCGTTTCGCTGGCCGTCAAAGTGCCGACTATCGTCGCCGCGTCCACGACGAACCTCCTCATCCAGGTTCCGAAGCCGTTGCTCAAGTAATCGTGGTCCCGGACGGGCTGATCTGGAGCTGTGAAATTGGCGGGATTAGCAATGACGGGAGAGACCGAATATAATACTCATAATTATGCCCCTAATAGAACTCACATAATTATGCCTCGGAGGCACAGACGTAACTTGAATGAATGCCCCCGCATCGGTGTCGGTGCACATATTCTCTGGCTGTTCGTGGCTATCCCTGTTTCGACACTTGAGGGTGTCCCTTTCTAGGCATTTGAGCGCGTTAAGTACCCTGTGTGTTCGCGTCCATACACTGTATTCCGACGCCTACGAGTCCGGCTTCGCACCACTACGCGCACGAAGACTCAGGTGGCCCTGTACATACTGTCCGAGCCATTGCTCTCCGTATCCATCCACCCAGAGGTGGAAGGAGCCAGGGAACAGCTTGGATCGACGGAGACCTTACCGTGGTTGGACCCTAGCACAGTCTAATTTAATACATATTAGGGGAACAAGATTTCCATGTCATTTTTCCTGCAGCCAAGTACATAGTGAGATGAGCGAGTTGGACTTTGCTGACAACTGCAGTTTGCTTTTGGGCGGTCGGCTCTGAATGGGGCAGCAGTAATTTAGTCAACGAACCAAAGCGATCCGGCCGGACTCGGGCCGCGATGGTATGGTGTGTGTGACGCGTCACGTGTGACCCTTCTGCCTCGCGCCGTGGCCGGCCCGATTCACTGGGAACGCAGGAAAACGGGGCGTATATTTCACTCGGCGACGCTTGCAAACTGATTCGTTGGTCTTTGCAAGGTGAAGACTGTAATCGTCGACATCTCTGACACCGCGCGGCTTGGCCTCAGCCTGCCTAGCCGCCATCCCCTCAGCTTCGAGCGCCTCCGTGGTTTTTAGCACCTGCGCCACTGCGAACACAACATGCTGCACTCGTTCGCGCACGGGAACGCCCTCCCCGATCGCGCGCGCCTGCTGCTAGCCCTGTCCCTCCCGAAGCTCCTCTCCCAGCGCCGCCTCGCCGGCGCGCGCGCACTCCTCCGGCGGGGCACGCGTGTGCGTCCTCGGCCCGGATGGTGTCCTGCACGCGAAGCTCCTCCCGCCCATCGCGCGCGCGGAGGCGTCGATCCCACGCCCGATGCGGACGCTGGTGCGTCCTCCGCGTGCTCGCTCGCGCCGTGTACCTCCCGCGCTGGACACACCTCCCCCCGCTTGCGGCGGGCGCATTCTTGCCCGCGCTGCACGACCCCGCGCGGCCGTGGACGTGGACGGACAACGCGCGTACTCCCTCTCTCGCTCGTTCGGTCTATGCCCGCTCACGCTTCTATAGGACAAACACCCGGAAGCGTCGGCGGCGCTGCGCTGTTTGTTCCACCCTCGGAGCACTTCCCGCCCCCGCGAGGCTGCGAGCGAGGCTCCGTGCGCGCCCGCCCGACGATTTACGCCATGTAGCGGACGAATATATTGCTACGGCACACCGCGTCCCAAGTACTCATTCGTAGTCTGTGCCCACTGCGTTGTTTCTTTCTTTCGCGCACCCCGTACTTAGCCCTAGCTCTCACCTTTCAGATAGCGATTCCGCGCGCCTTATGCGTATAGCGCCGTCGACACCTTCGTTCTGCGGCCCTCGTCCCTCGCTCGAAAGCATAGGGCACCCCCGATCGCTCGTTTAGAACGGCATCCCTGATCGCGCGACGAGAAAGGCCACTCCTGATCGCGCGACACGGCAAAAGTCGAACTTGAGGAGTGCCGCGCGGGGTTGCTTCACGTTTCAAGCTTGCATCGCATCCACAAACCCACCCGCCGCTTCCATTGACTCGATTGAACGCACATCCTGGGAAGGAACTTGGAAAGCAGTCTCTGGAAAATGTTGTATCTTGACGAGGAGTGTACAAACGCACAACTTCAACTTGTGGTCGCGATTTGTCATCATGGCACAGCCGCCAGATCAAACTTCAACAAGCGAGGCACGAGCTTCATGTTGAAGCGTCTGTCTACGAGAGACTAAGATCAAACATTGAGCCGCGAATCCTTGACTCATACCACCGACCCGACGTGCTACAAGACCATGGCTCTCGGCCGCATCAACATCCGCCAATACCGCCCCTCCGACTTTGTCCAAATCCGCGCCCTGCTCTTCGAAGGCTTCGTCACCAGCCGTGAGTGACATATCTCAGGCAGCCCTCGGCTGAAGGGTATACAGAGGACAGCGTAACACTGGTCGCGCAGCGGCGCTTCCAGTTCAAGTTCCCCACGCCCCTCGCGTACCTCATGTGCGGCGCCGGCCTCGGCCTCCTCGCGCGCGCCGACGGCTGGCCGCTGCTGTCGTCCACTACGGGCGCAGGGGCGCTTCTGGTCGCCGCGGGCATCGCGCTCTTCCCCGGCATCCAGCGCGCAATGAACAAATTCTGCCACGATGCGCTCGCGGCCGATCTGCGCGCACTATCGCGCCCCCGGCGCGTTCTTCGTCGCCGCGCAGCCGCGCTCTCCGTCTACGGGCGGAAAAGGCGGAAAAGGCGGACCGGCGGACGGCGCAGAGGAGGTCGTGGGCTACGTCGGCCTCGGTGCGCGCCCTCTTTCTCTCTGCCCGCGCCTCTCCATGCTGACAGCGCGCAGAATACCACCCCGCACACGGCGGAGGCGCGCCGCATGGCCGTGTCCGCGGCGCGGCTCCTGCGCGCGCTCGTCGCACATCCCGGGGCTGCGCTGCATTGAGCTCAACACGAGCGCGTACCAGCCCGGCGCGCAGCGCCTCTACGAGCGCTTCGGGTGGGCGGTCTTCCAGGCCGAGACGGTCTGGCAGGGCGTCCCCGTGGAGATCCGCCACTTCCGGCGCCCCGTCGCCGCGGCGTAGCCTCGGCAATTGGGCGTGTAATGGTATCGCCTGATCGGCTGGGATGGAGATGCTCAAAATGAGATATTACGACGGGTTGGCCGAGCGTTAGAAGGCCGCGACCTCCACGGATCGATTCGAGATGGTTCGTGTGCGCGAGCGCCAAACGTGCATCACAAAGTCCTACCGACTGATGTATACTATAGAGAGCACCGACTCAGTCGGCAAACACCTTGCTTGTAGACAAGAACATCATTGAAGCTCTTGCTTCACAGACAGGCTTAAGTACTATTGCCAAATCTCCGAGTCCTGGCACCATAGCATTGAGAAGAGTGCGTCCCGCGTTAGAGGATCACTTGATTCGTCGCAACCAGCGGACGGCCCGGCCAAGACGGACATCCGGCGATCAACAGATCAGAGACGCGGCTCGGCGAGCAGTCGGCGAGTATGTAAACAAAGCTGAGAGAACCAAGGTGGTCCAACGGGAGAGATATTTACCCAACAAATTTATCCTGTAGGAAAAAAAACACAAAACGAACCCGAGTGCCGAGGGGACGGCAGCTTCGGCACGACCTCCCGCGCTCGCCATGGCGATTGCTCTATCACATATTTTTACCATACACAGGGACACGAAAAATGTGATTGCAAGCAAGTAAGGACCCCCAGCACCACTGAGCTCAATGGGTATCTATGGTTTCTCATGTTTCGAGGACCGGCCTTTCTGCTCCCCGCATCGATATGTATTATTTGGTACCACTTCCTGGCCACCCTACTTAGTTGGCCACTTGAGAGCTAGAAGGCCAGGGCTTGATAACTTTTGATCGGGCATGATGTACGAATAGAGTACAACCTCCGACGAAGGCTCAGACCAAATTTCAGCCAAAGTGATGGGTGCTATAAATCTATATTAGCTTTATTAAAAACGAGCATCTCAATGGAAATCACTGTTCATATATTGTTCTGTTTCAACACGATGTGGGCATGACCTGTTGGCTTGGTGAATGTCTGCCTGTTTGAACAGAAGTTGATTGGGGATGTTTTTAGCACGGATTAAACAGATAGTTAAACAGTGTTCAAGCTTGTTGAACAAATTTGTCTAGAATAAAAGCTCCTAGAGAGAGACTCGAACTTCAGACCTCCAGATAGTCAGGCAACATAAGTGAGAATCTTAGACCACTAAACCATAGTACTGTTGAAAACCTGTAGAAAGTTCCCGTCTTAACTGCATTTTAAACTCCACATTTCAACATCCAGTATGAAAGAACATCCTTCACACACTCTTTTTAGACACAGGAGCCTTACTAATCCATCTATAGTGCCTTTGGATATCAGGTGCACACATGTATGCTGCTGTGATCCACTATTTCCAACCACATACATTAGGAGTTTAGACATAGATCAATACACTTGTGAGACAAGCAAAGACAAGGCTAAGGCTGGATAAGATTACGGTTACATTCAATTATAATCTATTATAATCCTAGGATTACGATTAAATATCTCCTCCCCGTAATATTATGCCATTAAAATTATGGTGGATACATTACATTACGGTATGATTACATTACAATATGGGCCCTGTATTTAATCATAATATTAGGCAAGGGGGAGCCGAATGAGCCAAATCCCAATCACACTGTCTGTGATTCGCCTTCTCAAAGAGGACGGCTGAGGTGGCCTTATGGGTAAAAAGAAAGCCGCCGCCTCTCGGAAGGGCTTGAGATATTTCTAGGCTTGGGCCAAAGCTTGACTGTGAGTTTTCAAAGTGCTTTGAGATGTGTTTCCAGGTAGAATTAGTTGTAAATTACACATTCCTCTCTCACAGCGGCCCTTGGTAATTTTCTGTGCCCGTTGATGAACATGATGTGATGTCCCATCACTGAACGATCAATCCATCAAAAATCTTGAGACATGTTGTTTCAGTCATTCTGCCCTCAGACATAGTTTGTTGAAGGTGATTACATCTAGAAATACCTAATGCGCCAGCCCTTATGAGTTTCAACCCTGAGCTGCCAAAATCCTGGTTGGCACTGCCATGGGTCGCCAAATCTACTTGCATGGTGTCACCATCCATTAAATATGATTAAATATGATTAAAATACGGTTACAATACATTATGTTACACATACTATTAAATATGTGGTCAATCCTTAAAATTATATTTCGATTACAGTACGTTACGGGCCCAGGGTGTATTTAATCGTATAATGTCAGTGCACTGTTTACATGAGCCTGTTGAGCTTTAAATCATCACCTTCGAGCCTCCTCTTCATCAATGGCCCAAATGAACAAGCATTTGAAGTCCTTAAAGTATTATGCCTCGACACGGAGTGGACTTGGCCAGACTTCGAAAGTGCATCCTGACAGATTGACCTAACCTGATCAGGGACCAATACCCAGCCACGGCCCGTATTCCCAATCTAGTCTAAAAGTTATGGTGTTTATGTCTTTTGTTCTCTGCCCTTCGGAGATCACGGATTCGATCCCCTCTCACTGCAGTTTTTGTCGCCATGAACAAATATGTTCAAGCCTCTGTTCAATCCGAGCAATATTTGAACACTGATTTCCATTGAGACGCTCATTGTTTAAGCAAAGCTAATAGGGTTACTGATTATGTGAGTATTAGTTGGAAAACTATCGCTCTGATAAAATACCGAGAGTGCGAAGGAAGGAAATCCCCCGTCATGGGAAACCCCGCCCAATTCACGCCGTCAAATTAATCTGTACGGGCCCACGATTACTTGAGAAGGGGTTTCGGAACCTGGATGAGGAGATGCGGCGACAATAGTTGGCACTTTGACTGTTTATGAAACTACCTTATTCTTCATCGAGGCAGGACTAATCTTCGATTGGGAAAGTAGAGTCACGACGAGACCAGACGTGTGTGCCGTGGCCTCCGATGTACCAGACCCGGATAGGAAGCCCTACAAAAGCGATCAGAGACATTCAACTATCGATGCTTGCCCTAGGCTCACATTAGGATTCTCGAAGTCGGTAGCCTGGCCCAAAACTGTAAGGCAAGCACCAAAGTTCGACCAACGGGCCTGATTGTCGATGCCAATATTTTCAACGGTAATGGGGCCATCTATTTCCATCAGCTATGCCCCTGGAATTAGATAGTAGAACTCACCGCCAGTCCCAATACGGGTAACTCATTGATCGCTGGCACGATTACCAGCAGAGTTCACAACATGCATGCCCTGGCCGATAACCTACACATCCTGCTTAGCATCAAACCAACAAAGTTGTGTCCTCACGCACGTCCTTGATCAACTGCGGAAGCCCGTCGTCCTGGTCTTTGCGCATGGTCACCGAGATGTTGATAACGCCGCCCTTGCCGTTGGCATCCGTGACGGCAAAGGCCAAGCTCGCCATGATGTCAATCTGGCTAATAAAGCCAGTAACACCAGCCTTTATGGGGATGATAGTCGCGGATTTAGCCACGCCAACCGTCTTCCTGGCAATGATTCCTGCCATGCGCGTTTGTGGCGCGTTGATGAGAGGGAGAGTGTGGTGGTAACGGAATGTATGGGGTACGTACGCCGTGGCCATTGGTGTCTGTGGTAAGGTCCCTGTCTGTGGCACCCGTGACCACGTTCGCCCCGTTCTTGCGCACGATGCGCCCGGTTAAATCGCTGTGATCGTTGACGCCCGTGTCGATTATGTACACCTATATCATTTAATCAAGATACAAGCAGTGGACCACATATACGGGGATGTACATTGACACCTTGATCGGTGTTCTGTATGTTCGTGAAAGGCCAATTCCTAGTGTTGCTATTGCGCGCAGTCGCCGGCGCGTTGGGGGTGATTGGTGATTGAAGCGGTGACCGTCTTCTTCCTAGTATTGAGACGCGCGAGGCTCCTGTAAGGGCATCATTGGCATTAGGGAGGAGTTGGCAGTTTTCGGACGGTAATTCGCACCAGCTAGCCGTTTGTGTGGTCTCAAACTTTGTCGTCAAGCCCCGAGTCGTCACGTTTACCGGCCGGCCGATAGTAATTGGAGAATCCACCTCAAGGAGTGTATTCCCGACGACGCTCTTGACATCAGGCGACTTCTTGATTGCGGCAACGACAGACGGTCCAAAGATCCCGGCATAGAGAGAAAGCTTTTCTACCGGGGGGACTGTCCAGGGTGATGGCAGATTTCGTGCGAACACATTTCGCGGCCTGCGTGATAAGACCCTTGACGGTTGCGATGTGCTTGGCGCAATTAATGCCCGGCTTGAGGTGGACGATGAATTGATCGGGGACGGTGTCCCCGTCTTTGGTGGCCCATTTCTGGCGGGTTGGTTTTACGCAGGCAAGCGCAGCGGCAGAAGGGGTCTCGGATTGCCCATAACCTTTTTCAATGAGAGGAGGGTTCAACCGCTGATTTAGTAGGAACCTTCGAGGCGGATGCTTTGATTGGAGGCTTCTGTGATTATAAGACAAGGAGGAGGTGTATGGAAACCCGGAGAATCACGCTTTTTTAGTGAGCGGATGCCGGCTGATACCCAATGATCTCGGCTGCCGTCTTCGATTGTAAGACCCCGGAACCACACATATGGGAAGCTCCAGCCACCGCTCGTTAGTGTATCACACTCTTCAGGTGAGGGAAATTTCCCAAGTTCTTCCAATGAACACCTTAGGGTCAATGGTCAAACCCTCTGAAAATAGGGGTGATTCTGCTGGCACAACATGTCTTATAACTCCCTACACCCATGAAATGGATACTTCTTGTCTGTGATCGCATTCTCTCGCCTTTTCTCTACTCATAATTCTCTCCTACACCATTCCTCAGGCTACTCCGAACTCCCCGACGCGCTATTACGCGCCGGCGTCGCGTGGAACCGTGGTCCATCAAAGTCACGTGGCCGCTCATAAATCGCGTCGCAAGCGAAACATGTTGACGCGGGGGTTTCTGTGGATACTCTGTGCAGCCACCTATTTCTATCAATACTAATGTCCAATTCTTTCTCTGTATCACATCTCCGCACCCCTCCATGCCAACTTTGATGTGACACAATACACACTTGCCTGCCGACTGTGAACCGACCCAGTCTTCCACCAAATCAATGCCCCGAGCTTCATCTGGAGCCCCTCAGCTTAAGGCTAGGTTCACTCCAGCTCTCATAAATTCCCTGCTTCTAATCTGCGGTTGCAGGTATGAGCTTGCGCTTCTAGGTCTTCAGCCAAGCAAGGTATACAGAGGCGCAATGGCAATTGAACAACAGAAACCATTCATAATCCAGCAAGATTGGTGTATCATAATCATAGATCATATCCATAGGATTTTAATGAAGGTATTAGAAGTCATTCACCCTAGAGACCTTCATGGACGGCAGTTTGAACTACTCATAATCCTGGTTGCAGATATGTTGCTTCGGGAATTGCAAATAAAATGGAACTGATTCCTGATTTACAGCCACTGCACAATGGGGATACCCCAGTAGGGCCTAGTGGGTCTTACTACATGGGAGGAGCCAACAAAGGGCAAGACCTAGGTAAGCGACAGCTTCCAACCAGGACCGATGATAATAGGCTTGGAGGTCGGATCCCAGGTCCGGACAAATTTTGAAAATTTGCCCCGGCAGGTCACTGTCAGAATCCGGACAAATGCGCCCTGGGTGCGCGACAGGTCAGTGTCAAAGTCCGGACAATGGGCCCCGATTACACCAAGGTGTGATCCAAAGTCCGTAGTCCGGAGATTTCCTCATTTGGCCAATGGGTGGCCTTTGGTGGCCTGCGATCTCATTTTCGTGCACAATATTCTACACAATGGAAGTTATAATACACTACCCAAATGAGATTTCCTTTGCCACTTTTGCTTACACCAAGTCCGACAAGACTCTGTGGTACACTCCGCTTTGAACACTTACCAGCAAACTGGTTCTTGGCCCTCTTACCAAAGGACAAGACTATCAAGACTTTCTACAACCATGTGGAAATTGGGCAACATGCTCATAAATTTTTTGAGGAGCTTACATTCGAGAAAGAGGCGCTTGCAAAGGCAGTTGCAAGCCTGAATACGGTACGAAGGAAAGGGAAGGCAAATATTCATATTACGAAGTTAGTGGAGGATGATTGCGTACAAGATTAATTGTATTTACCCCTTCTTCGGCTTTCAGCAGCGCTTTTTTTTTTGAAAAATTCGAGGTCTGATCCAAAGTCCGGACAAAATAAAATTGAGCCGAGGTCAGTGCCAGAATCTGGACAAAATTTGGGGTCCCCGGTGGTCCCAAAGTCTGGACAAAATTTTTGAAAGGCCCAAAAACCGGATCCGACCTCCAAACCCATTATCATCGGTCCTTTCCAACCACACAACGAAGATTTCATTTTTGACGAATGATTGCACAGATGCCGAACAATCAGATCAGCTCAACCGAATGATTAATGAAAACAAGCCCAAGGTGGATGAGGATAATATGGACAAGGATGTGGAAATCTTTGCTTGGTTTTCGGACGAAGAGTTTGTCGAGGGTTCTGACATCGATGAATGGTAGTTTTCAAGCTGAGGATCAATAATTATGACCATTATAATACATGACATCACCCTTGATCTAGATTCAGTCGGAGAACTACCCATTAGACAAACTGCTGGAGGCCAAAATGCGCGGGTGAACGGTGGCTGATGCCTAGTTCCGGGGTCTTACAACTGAAAATGGCAGCCGAGATCACTTGGCATCAGCCGGCATCCTGCCGACACTCGCTAAAAAAGCGTGATTCTCCGGGTTTCCATAGAGGTGGACCAAACGGAGAACCCGACGTACTACAGGAGTCTTTACTGCTGTTGATGGCTTTGAACCTGTCAGGGGTTTTGAAACCGGAGGCTTAGAGGCTGGTGGTTTCGTCGTGGGCGGCTTTTTCACTGGCGGTTTCACAGTGGGAAGCTTGGCCTCTCGGAACGAGTTGCAGTTCTAGTGGAAGATAATTAAATGATTTCGACTAAGCACAGGCTTAGTCGGTGCTTTCTTTGATGTGATGGGTCTGACCGGGACTTTCATGGGTGTGGTGGGTTTGACAGGCGCTTCTGTGAAGCGTGGTTGAGGCGGAGGACCAGGGGGGGGGCTGGATGGCACGTACGATGGTCGGCTTCGTAGGCGCGGTGGGGCGTTTTGTGACGGGCTTCGCAGTCAGTGGCTTCAATGGACGAACAATGCTCGATGAGCAAGGAAAAGTCTTCAATGAAAATGAGAACACACCGGCTTCACAACAAGAGGCTTCTTCGCTGGTGGAGGCGCCTTCACAGCGGGCATTTTGACAACTGGAGCATTCACGGGCTGAGCCTTTGGCTTGATGACGGCCTTCGCTTTCGGCTTGGTGGCGCGAGCTTCAGCTGTGGGTGGTTCCACCACCGCCTGCGCGAGGAAATATGCTAGAATGCGATGCCGGGGAAGAATTTTATGATGCTCACTGCCACGAGAGTCGAGCATAGCGCCAAATATACGAGCAGGACCATCCATGAGTGAGTGCACCGAGAGAACATGGTCGTTGGAGGCAGCGTTCAACAGGCACGTCACATCCTAGGTAATGGATGTAAGTATGATATATCCAAAAACTAAGTCAATCAGTGATAAGACTGCATCTGCCTAGTGGTGCGAATAATGTACTAGCTGTGAATAGCAAGTCGATGGTATAAACCAACTACTAACAACCCACTAACTACCACCTAGCCACTAATGCACTACTCTCAAACGAGTGTCTTTGTTTGTTCGAGGGTGATGAGTCAAGTATTAGACTCTCAGAATGAGATTTGGCTGTGTTCGAACGATTTATGAGGTGTATCAATAAGGCTCGACAGAGTTTCAACAATTGTAAACAGATCCACTTGGTTGTCGATGATGAGTACAACGGTGTATATGGGCTGGAGCAAATGACAAGTACAGTGTTAACTGTGTATATGGTTGATTTTGGGCTTGTAAACCCTCCAGGGTGCAATGGGAACACACTCAACGAACTGTATAAACACGACTTTGAACAAGTGTAAAACTTGTAGGAACTTCCAGGCCAGGTAAACTTCCAGGCTCAATGTGTGACTTCCAGGCTCAAATGGTAAACTTCCAGGCCAATGTGTTCTTCCAGGCTCAAATGTTTAGCTTCCAGGCTCAGGTGTTTGTATCAATCCAAAGGTATATTCACGCACTATATTTCTAGCCTCAACCAGCCGTGGGTGTGATTCGCTGCCATTCCCTCGAGCGCAGACGCCCTTATATACTGTTTCTATACATGATTACAAATGTTGATTACACTACTTGCTGATAAATAGAATTTGAAAATAGCACGCAATCTGGAATATCGCATTCCCATAACCTCTATGATTGGTCGAGGGCCCTCCCACGTTCATGGATGACTCCTCCTTGCTGATTCACAGCGGCACCGTATGACTAGTACCTCCAAACCATCGGGATCGAGGCGCGAACGGTCATACTCCAGGGTATATAGTGTTCAGGACACCTTCAAAGTGTCTTAGATTATTTTAGGTTTCCTTCCCAAGTCTCATATATACTTTATACAGACTTTAGGTGCTAGTTTACAGTAGTCGAACATCATTCTGGAGTCTTCTGATCGATATTTGATTCCGTCAACGGAGTCATCTGTGTCTGTTCAGATCTGATTGAACCAGCTACTTGTGTTCCCGGAGCCTGGACCCTTCACATGAGGTGTTGCGGCACGAGGATCAGTGTCAACATGGTTAAACATCCTGTCATTCAACTGTATATGCTGTTCTTAGCATGTATACAGGGCTCGGAACCCTTCCCCTTGGTTGGGAACCGACACTAAGTGACTTAAGACCCATGGATAACCGGGTTGCACTGTTTTCAACGGGGTGTTGTACCTCAGTACAAGTTGTATATAGGCCTCAGTATGGAGTACCGCTATACGAACCTGCTTCGAAGCTCCCCTAAGGTGTCCGATGTTCAATGACTAACTATTCGAGCTCACAATAGTCCTTATACAGATTCCCTGAGCGTATACGGATATGATATATGCATAAAATGCGATTTTCATGGCCAGAATTGTACACTGCTTATCATCGGATCAGTATATTTAATGCTAGAGCAGATCTGAGAAGATGTCTCAAAATTTGCTGAAAAAGGCAATTTCCATGCTTCTAACATATTCTCTGGAATCACAAGGCAAATCTATTGATCATAGTTTCAAGGGAATCGGTGAAGAACTGAGCTCAGTAGAGCTGAAATATCCGAAACATCTAAAAAAGAAAAAAATGGGCCGCACCCTAAGTTCCGCAACTAGCTGTAAGACATACTTAAATGCAAAGGACGACCCCCATATACCCATAACCCGTCCAACAAAATCCATCTTTATGTGCAACTGAAATTCGGTGCTTTGGAGTGGTAGCCCAGCGTGAACAGAAAGTCGGGCAGTTAAAAGCCAACTCGACATGTTAGAATAGTGGGTTAGTGGTATCAAATGCAACAACCAATTCCCAAGTCCTTAGCAAAGACCGGTGGATCGCTATAGAGGTGGCTGGATTGTGCCGCTCAGGATCAGGTCGAGATGATCTCGAAGGGTCCAAGAGGCAAGGGAGAATCGTTGTCACATATAGTATGGCGTGGAGTCATCGATTCGAATCAAGGGATGCAAACAAGCCCAAAAACTTGTGAATCGGCGAAGAATTGGTGAAGAAACAAGCCAAACACGAGTGCTAGGGCCGTTCGGAGATAAGAAATGATGTTCACACACCGGCATCTTGATCGAGAACCTCCCATAACTTTTGATCGCCGCATCACTCTGCCTCGAAATTTGACATACAGTGTCGCGATAGGTCATATTCCATCCTATAACCACCAAATCCCGCGATTCTCCATCACAGTGCCTTCTATTATGCAAGTGGCCCACTAACTAGTTTGGCCCGCTAAGCAGTCGATGATAATAAGGGCTTTGCGGTGAGCGACGACGGGCAGCCTCGCCTAGTATTGGCGGTGCCGGTGTGCCACGAGGCAGAAAGTTTCATGGACAGCTTCAAGGCGGTTGTGCAGAGGGAGAATCTCTTGGAGGTGATCAATGTCAAACTGAGATTCAGCGTCGACCACCGTGACTTCGCAGTGATAGTCCATGCTCCGAAAGTTTGAATCCACCTTTATAAGCATGAGCACCGTGCCGCTCATCGCCGACCTTCGGTCGCTCCTCGCGGCACGGCCCAGAAAGGTATACCAATAGAGTCCACATGTCCCTCAAATGACTGAAAAATTCCCACACGTTGTCGACATATTGTTGTAGAATGCATCTGAATTCATCACTATCATTTGAGGAGTGAGGGAAATCAAAATAAACGTGAAGAGAGAGCATAACAAGATGCCTGATATCAGGCAATCTTCGACCCCACATCTGATTGCAGAGAATATCCAAGTCCATCAGCTCCGGGGGGCTCTTTGAGAAATAAACAGACCGGCGAGGAACATATGAACAGACCCTCTCACCACTGGCCTGCCAGTGAACAGAGTAAGCCAGCAAAACTAGGCTCTGAAACACGACTAAACCGATGTGAGAGCAACATACGGGGCCCCTAGTAGGTGAGGCGTGCAGCCAACACTCGAGTAGTGCTGTGTAGTACAAAGCATCAAGCCGACAGCTGCGAACAGGTGTAGCGGGACAGAGCGGGACCGCTCGGGAGTCGGGATCAATCGCAGGCAACTGGAGCAATAAAGCCGACGGAAGGATCATGTACCGGATCAAGCGCAGCATTATGATATTAAGGCATTAATCTCGACAACCGTCAAGGATACGCACCTCCACATAGTAAAAATTAGGCTATTGCTGAGATGTTGAGATGTAAGCGAACAAATCAATTCCGTAAACCTGAGGAAAAACACCCTCAGGTTAGCGCAGAAAATGACAAAGAACGAGCTAAAAATAAATTTCTAAGACTCGTAATAGATACACGATATTCTTGAACGCTCCAGAGATCTGTCACCTCTTGCCCTTGACCTTACGGCACAACATATACAACGTCCCCTTGGAAACGGGCATGACTATATAAGACATAATCTCGTCGTTGCCTCTGCACTGTTCTTCCCCCGCTCATTATCATAGCCCGGGACGTCATCCTAATTCTTTTCTTTCTCTCGCTCCTCGGCGCGCACGCGGGCGCAGCAAACGCGGAAAATTTCAACTTTAACTTCGTGCGACATGTACGCTCTCTCGCGCCCCGCGCACACTCGGATGGAGTTGCGCTGCCCCTGCCACAAGCCGACGTCTCTGTTCCATTCGGTGCGAAGACGCCCCGGAGGAAGTCTAAGCGGCTCGCCCTTGCTGCGCTTCGCGGGAGGAACACATCCTCGAGCCAATGTTCCCCGGGCGACACCGTCGTCCTCGACGGGTCCGACTCAGACTTTGAGTACCTGACGAACGTCACGATCGGCGGGCAGAAGTTTAGCCTCAGCGTCGACACCGGAAGGTGTGTTTTCGAGCAGCTGTATATAATGCGTTCCCTGTCGCGATCCTGATGCTCTCCGTCCTCTCCAGCTCAGATACCTGGGTCATCCAGCAAGGGTTCAGTTGCTTTGATCTGGATGGTAATCCGCAGTCCCAAGATGTATGTGCGTTCGGCTCGGCGGGCTTCAACCCCAAAGCTTCCAAGACATTCGCGCCCTTCCCAGGCGTCAGCTTCAACATCACGTTCACCGACGGCGAAGTCTTGCTTGGCCCCGTGGGAGTGGACACCGTGACTTTCGGCGGGCTGTCTGTGGAGAAGCAGGTAGTCCTGATTCCCACTCACGCGGCATATCTGGGAGACGGTATTAACTCAGGCATCATCGTTCGTCTAGAAATTTCTGTCGATTCGTCTTTTCCCGTTTTGATTACCTATGGGGTATGTAGGGCCTTTCCTTTCCCGGTGGGACGACTGTCTTCAACACTACGGATCCCCTCCAAGCGTCCAAGGCGAATCAAGTTATTTACAGTCCGCTCTTCCTCTCTGCAGTTGAGCAGAAGAAAGTGAAATATCCCTGTTCGTTCCAGCTCTTTGTTGCAATCCCGTCGTCTACTGATACTATCTGGCGTCCAGACTTCTCCATCGCGCTGGATCGTGGCAGTTTCGAACAGGAACAAAACGATGCCTTCGACCCCAATCTTGGTTTCCTCTCCTTTGGCGGCATCGCACCCGTCCCTGTGCTAAAAAACTCAGTAACGGTCCCCATTCAGGGATTCTCAACGATGACGACCCAAAACGGTCTCCCCGGCTCGAACTTGTTCTTCTATACCGTCGATGTCAACTCGTACACTTTCCCCGGCAGCGACAAGGTGGTCACCGCGAACAACAACACCGTCCTCGACACGGGCACGACGGTCAACTTCTTCCCCTCTCCCGTCGCTGCTGCATACGCCGCTCAATTCTCCCCTCCCGCCGTGGTGGATCCGAATACCGGCCTGTACACCGTTGCGTGCAACGCTTCGGTGCCCGATTTTACTGTCAACATTGGTGGTAAAACATTCCCTATCGACAAGCGGGATCAGATTCTCCCCACGGGCACGGATGCCGACAACAACACCGTCTGCATTACTGGGACGCAGGATGGCGGGGCTGACCAGGCTGGGGCTGTATTCATTTTGTGCGTTGCGCAGTCCTCCATGACTCGATTTTCTGATGAGCTGATTTTGTCTCTGCAGGGGTGACGTTTTCCTCCACAACGTCGTGACCACTTTCAACCCCGTTGACGGTGAAGTCACTCTCACACAAAGAGCAACTTACTAGTAAGTTAGTCGAACTTGATAAGTAGATATTGGTATAGCAATTGAAAGAGGGCCTGTAAAACACAACCGAGTGCCTTGAAATTTACCTTAGCTTCAATATTTACGCAGTTTACTTGAAAGTTTGGAGCAATTGCTCTTTCGCAACGGCAGCCCACATTCAAGGTCGGCACGCCGTCACCTCGCGGGATTCGCCATGACTCAGGCGCTTGACCAGGCGCTTCATTCCGCGCCGACTTCTCTTTGCTCCAGGCCCGCACTTGACTCCGAGTCGCAGCTTGTCCCGTACGCGATTAACTGTTCGATCCAAATGTACAGCCCACAGAGCGGTTTTGAAGGTGCTTTCGTCCAGTTACCGTTGGACTGAGCTGTGATGAATTTCCATCTGAACTACTCCGTTGGGTACCCCGGCCATCTCCCGCATTCCTCTCACCAGTCCACGTCAATTTGTATGTTCCGCAACCGGCTCATGTTTTAATAACTTACACTCGGTCTTACCTTTGGCTTCATACATCCACCCTTTGCCCTCTGTACTCTCTGTACTCGCCCCTGATTCTCGTTTCTCTTACCTGTACCTCTTGATGAAATTCGCCATTGAATGACCATCCTCGGCGCCCAATCGCAATCTTGTGTAACTGGGGGCCAGGAATTATTCAGAAGTTTGGCATGACTGGCGTTGATTCTGAGATAGTTCATCCTAAATTGACTCCGTCGGGCCGTCTACGCAGGATCGCTGGGGAACCGAGCTGGTGCGATGGCCCCATGACAGGCCTACATACCGCTTGCCGCTGGTGGGTCGAATCTCATTCATTCTTGTTCCCGATTCTCCATGGAATTTCAGGTGATCGTGGCCGTATCGATTTCAATTTCGCTCTTCAAGAGAGCAAGCTCGTTCTCATCCGTGTCGTGTTGAATTTCCAAATAGAAAATCAGAGGACGGCCCCATCATATATGATCCCGAAGTTACGCTGTGGCTGAACTTCATAATGAGGCATCACAAGCAGCCGCAGTTGAGCTGGGAAACATGCGGGTAATGAAAGACTTCAAGCACGCAGGCACAGCAGTTTGTATGCTGTTCGGATTGTAAAATAATTCATTATCATATATGTATCCCACATCTTGCATGAAGTAGTGTGTAGAGAACCACATCATACATTTGAATTGCAGACCACATATGTGAAGTGGGGTAAAGCATATTTGAAGTTGGGCACATCATATATTTGAACTGAACAACATCATATTTGTGAAGTTCAACATATATGTCAAATATGGTGCCTGGTGCTGGCCCCTCCGATGAGCAGGTATGCCCGCCCATTGTCGGTGCTTGCGGTCGGGAGATGCCGCTCTGCGGCGGCATCGCGTCGGTCGTCGATCAAAGGTTTCGGACTATGCCGGGATTTGGCCTGGCTTGGCTCCAGTCTGGTCACGGGGACCGCCGGGGATTGCCGATCACTCCGAGACCTTTTCAACCTCCATGAGACCCCAGGCCTTGGCCAAGGCCATTCAGGTGCAAGCATTAAGCCATGGTTCCAAAGTGACCTGATGAAAATTTCAAGACCTCCAACCCTTCCAAGGACTGTGGCTCCTATGGGCAGCTTTCAAGGGTGTACAAGCCTCAGTACTACTACAAGGATTTTGGAATCCCTTGTCCTTGCTCTTGCTCCAATTCAACAAATACAAGGAAAACAATTAAACTTTAAGCGAGCTTAGGCTCATAGCCTCTTTAGTATGCCGGGCGTGATTTTCTGAAGATCGTTCAGAATCACGTACCTTTCAACATTGGGTGCGTCCAACGTCGGGTGATGGCCGATGTTGATCGGCAATCCCCAGCGGTCCCCGTGACCAGACTGGAGCCAAGCCAGGCCAAATCCCGGCATAGTCCGAAACCTTTGATCGACGACCGACGCGATGCCGCCGCAGAGCGGCATCTCCCGACCGCAAGCACCGACAATGGGCGGGCATACCTGCTCATCGGAGGGCCCAGCACCAGGCACCATATTTGACATATATGTTGAACTTCACAAATATGATGTTGTTCAGTTCAAATATATGATGTGCCCAACTTCAAATATGCTTTACCCCACTTCACATATGTGGTCTGCAATTCAAATGTATGATGTGGTTCTCTACACACTACTGCATGCAAGATGTGGGATACATATATGATAATGAATTATTTTACAATCCGAACAGCATAAGTTTGCCTTCCCGGATGTGCAGGTTGTGTCCCTCACGAATTCGCTTATCGCTAACGCGAAATCGAGCGCTGATATTGGAGCAGGGCCCAACTTCTTCGTTATTTAAGTTGCGCAGTATAATGGAGAGCCACCTGACCCCGCCTTATCGTTTTGTGACATCTTGGACAAGCAGACGAAGGCGGGGCATAAGTTTTAGTTCACGGGCATTAATTTCTACTTCATCATATTTGGCTTGGGAAGTAATCCTTTTGCGGATCGAGCGAAAGGGAAAGTGCAAGACTGAGAGCAAAGACAATTAGAGGAGCTATATCCTCTTCCGGTGCGAGTGAGAGCAAGAGAGGCCGATGAAACCGACAACGAAGCCGCGTAAGAATACGGGATGCCCATGGGAGGGTTGGGCAGATATATCTGTAGATGACTCATCTAGTGCGCAGGAGTTAAAAACGTGGAATGAAACTTACATCGAAGATAGTGAATGATTGGCGAATGGCCGGTGGATCTCCTTTCTCTGGTGTGATTGTTCAGTGGTACACAAGTACGAAGATGTAGAGCATGGAGCAGAAAAAGATGTACCGAACCGTAATTGGATCTACCCATTCTGTAAGCCTTGGTGCAAGAAAGATGACTGCCCCTGAGGTCACCCGTCCCCGTCAAAACAGAAGACAAGCCCGTGGAACGTTAACTGCGGAGCACGGGGAGCAGACTTTGAGCTGGATGCCTGTGATGGCGCAGGTGCTAGGGCTGTATGGAAGCTTGGCGCATTGCGAACGTCACGGAACGTGGTGGTACTTTATCGAACGAACGAGTTAGATCGATAAAGCGTCTGCCAAGAGAGACTAACCACATCTGGAAACGCATTCTGCCAGAATAGACATGCCCTTTCTACGCTAGACGGACTGTTTCTACCATAGACTCATGTAGACGGATAGACGGCCATAGACATCGGCTAGAGATTGGTAGCGCGTGGTTCAGCTTCCCATCAAGTTCAGATGTTGATCTTGTCAGATCCGTCCCGTTCTGGCCGTCGCCCTGTTGCATTGTTGAATTCTTTAGTTGCCCAGAATGGTGAGGGACTTGAAGAAATTGTGAAGTCCTGTTCCCGAGCACGCGAAATGATGAGCGTAGTCACGGCAGCGGTGAAGCTATAAGAAGCGCGCCGTTTTGTGATCTCTTCTGACCTTCACCTTGCCTTCACCCACATTGTCGGCACTGCCCACAGCTGTCCCCTACCCCCTCCTCCTTAAGGTTGGGAATCACTGGCATTGTCAAGTACGTACGTTTCGATTTTCCTTCTCCGACGCCTGTTGTGTAAGTCCATTCCCACCATTTCATCTTTGAGGGGTATAAAGCATCGGTACGTCCTGGAAGTTTTCCTAGTTGTCCTGGGGCGCATTAGTTACAACGTATGTGTATATTGCGTGTAGTCGCCCACCAATGCATTTTTTTTCACCTGCTATATCCAAAACGCAAGATTTGATCCGGTACTTCCATCGCTATGCCTCGCTTGCAAAAATGATGGCAGCTTGATTGTGATATTCTGATCCGTCTGGAGTGTCTATCCGTGTCTATGCGAGGTCTCCCTTAGAAACGGCCTGTCTATGGCTGTCTCTGAGAGACGGGAGGCAGTCTTTGGGTCTATCGGTGTCTATCCGGTCTCTCGCGTCTCCGGTAGACCTCAATAGACATCCGTTATTTTCCAGATGCAGAGCGATGATCGGATAACTTCGGCAGAATTTGCTGATTCTTGTGTGGCTGAGTCATTCTGATCCGATTCTCCGGCCATCACTGGGATCACTCAGTTCACATTTCTCAATTTCGCACCATCCTGAGGGCACTCCGCGGAGGAGTCGCTCTCAAAAAATTCCTGTCCAAGTCGTGGATTATCTTGGCGAAAACGTCCAAAAGGGAGCTGAGAGAAGAAAGCCGAGCCGCGTCGGCAATAAGAAAATGATGTTCACACGTTTCGGAGCCCGATCCGACATGTCATAACTTTCCATCAATTCATCACTCCGACTCCAAATTCGGTTCAGGCATTCGTTATGGGACCTACTATCATCCCTCGTTATGCCAGGTTATATATGTCAAGGCTCGGAATGCTAGCTACCAAATGGCCAACTAGGGGGGGTGGCCAACTACGGGGTCCAAAATAGTATACCTTGTGCCTTTTTTCAAGGCGGTAGATTACAACGTTGAACCGTACAAAACAATTTACAAAAGTCGTCCGCGTCACGTGTGCCCCACAATTCGGTGCCAGAATTCAAAAATGTATATATAATCTAGGTAGCCCGCTGCGCGGCAGGGCCCGCTATCTAGCTATTGCCCCGTGATCGCTTGGGCAGGACTCTAATGTGAAGAATTCAAGAATCTAACCAAATCTAACTCTCTGTTTTTATGGCACACGCGCCACGGAATATGGACCTCTAGTCGAGACGAAAATTCGGGCTCTGTGCTGCATCTGTTGTAGCCTCACTGGCAGTGCACTGCGTAATCAGCCCCAGATGCGACCGGGGAGCATTACTATATGTACGTTTCGCTGGATGTCCTCGAATTTGCTCCGTAATTCTGTGGGGAATCCTCCTGTTGTAATATTACGATAAATATCGAGTTGACAGCCTTGCGGAAACAACGGAGGACCTGGATGGAAACTGTATCCATCCACAACAAACGCTGGCCACGAAGAACGAGTTTCTTCAACGAGTAGGTTGTCGGCGGCTCAATTTGAACCGGGCATGCGAAATTGGACGTGGGTGCCGAGCAGAAAATATATTTAGGGTGCCGCAATACCATCGATCACAGGTATAATGCAAAGACCATAACGCTAACTAGCCTTAAGGCACTGTCGAATATTGGTGGGCCCGCATGAGCTCGGAGGCCACCGTACACTGAAACTCTGTTCGAAGAAGACTGAAGTAGACGTGAGGTTGAGGGGACATCAACAGAGAAGCGGTGGTGTATAACATGACATTATCCTACTACTGACCCTGCAGCTCAAGCAATGATTACTTTGAATCGGATATATATACAGAAGAAACTTGTCAGAGGATTTTTCGCATGTGCACCACTCGTCGCCGACCTTCGGTCGCTCCTTGTGGCGCGGGGTGGGATGTTGAAAGTATATCAACAAAATACAGAGAATACAGAGATACGTGTGAACAAAGTGTAGAGGGGCGCAAAAGGACATACGAGGAGATTACAGATCGCCACGAGAGAGTGGAGATGGTTTTAAAAATGCCGCTCAAATCTAGCTGTGAAAAAAAACGAAAGATAAGAGCTCGTTCGGCTGCCAGATGCTGCATCTGCATCTGCATCTCGTTTCCTTATATAGTAGGCCATGTGAAACGATCAATCCATGGGACTCGTCACATCAACAGTTGACCGACAGTCCGGCACTGTCCGCCGTCTTCCCGACGTCGTGTCGGGATGTCGGGATGGCTGTCGGGGTCCCGCCCACCCATCCTAAAATTGAATTTATGGAGTATTATGTGGATAAAGATGAACTCATTTATCTAACCTGATGATTCGATGGAATTGGAGGCAAGAAAATATGTTTAAGGCATCTGGAAGTCGTCGACGGCGATGGGGACGACAACTCGGCGATGACAACGACCCATTCTCCATTGCTGTGATTGTTGCTGATGTGACTTGATGGCAGAACTTGCATCTTCCCACGAGTACCATATAAGGAGATCAGATGCAGATGCAGCACTTGCATTTGGCAGCCGAACGAGCTTTAAATCCTGCCTGGTAGGATCGAGGGCCCAGCGGACCGGTGGTGAGAAGCTGAAGTCGCTAAAGTATTTGAGGACGCTAGAGAGCAGAGAAATCAGGACGAAACGAAAGGCAGTAGATAGAAACGTACGGAAGTAAAGACATCGGAACAATAATAGGTGCTTCAATGCAATTCACTCGCGAGAAGGGTCGGACATGGAAAAATAACAGAACAAATCGGGGAACCCCCACGATTTCGAGGAGACAAGGGAAGACATCTGAATAAATCAGGAATAATTGAAGAGACGACAAAACTCGCCTGGTTGAGTCGAGCGGGCAGGGCTTGAAAACTGAGAACTGAAAAGCAACACCAATGAACCAGCAACCGAAGGAGGCGAAGATTAAACCTATCCCGAGGAAGGGAAGTCACAATGGCCCGGCAATGGGACGCTAAAACGAGGATAAGCAGCGACGTCGGAAGCAGGGAGGTAAACTCGCTAATGGGATGAGAGAGAGAAGAAGGCGGGTGTGCGGGCACAGAGGATGCTACATCGTGGGACAACAATGAGGTTACGAAAATGAGTAAGCAAGAAAACTCACGGGGGTAAAGAGGTCCGAACGATAGTAGGGCGCTGCAAGGGGAATACATATTGAGGAGCGGCGGGCCCCCCAAAAAAGCGAGAACAATTCGGAGGCTTGTCAAATATTTGAGGAGAGGGGGCAATCAAGGGAAGAGCGCAGCGTCAATAGGCAGCAGCAATGAGGGGGACAAACACTAGCCTGGCTGGGTAGCAGGCACCGGTACAAACTCTTGAGAGATTAAAGACTGAAAGGGTCCAAGAGTTAATTTTCGATATCACGGAAAACAGTGACTGAAGGTACCCGGTCGGCATGGGCAGCAATCAGAGCAGTCCTCCTTGAAGAAAGAGCAGCGAATGTACGGATCTGCGAGGCAGATACTGAGGAAGATAATCCAAGGTAGTTGCCAACAACTCGAACGGCCGCGTCAGGGAACGTGTCTTCAGATCCAGATAATAAGACACTGAGGGCTGCGAACATATCGTGGGGAGTGCTGAAGCCGAGTCCGAAAGTCTGGCAAGCACATTTACTAGACACATGCTTCTCAGCGCAAAGGGATATGCACGAACCATGTGTAAGCATAGCCTCGCGAGCAGTACATATTGTCAAAGACGCATCGTAGCTGATGTGATGGAATTTGAGCATGTCCCGTAGACTGGGCAAACCCGCAGTGAATATGTTTAACTCGAGCGAGCAAGAAGTAAGACATGAAACGAGAATTTCATAAGGGAAAGTAGTAGAGGACTTGTCAAGTGAACCGCGAGCAGTCGAAGAGCTTGACACAGATTGAGAGGTGGAACCTCGAACACCAAGGAAAATCTCTTTATTGAAATGGGATCAATTACGGGAACGGATACTGGTATCTTCGCCCGCATTATCTTCTGTCGATTCTCTTGGTGCTCCATCTGTTCCTCGTATGGATCTTATTGTTCTCTTATTTCACCTACACTAATCGCTCTTCCAGAACCTACTCCATCCTTCGCTTCTGAAACTGGAACTGAAACTGTACCTTACTGTGTCAATGTTATGCGATGGGCTGAGGAACACCGATGAGAGCAAATCACGGACAGGCGACGATGAACATACTACGAGGGAGAGAAGTCGCTGCGGACCGATAATGAGACGCTAAAGTGAGCATGAGAAGCGATATTGGAGAGGATAAAAAGAAGGGTACTGCTGGGATGAGACAGAGAAGAAGGCGTGGGAGGAGTTGCGCGGAGGGTTGGGCGAGCACGGGGGACGCTACATCGCGGGACAACAATGAAGCGACGGAAAAAAAGTAAGAAGAATGCTCACGGGAAGCAAAGAGGTCCGAACGATAATAGGGCGCTGCAATAAAAATAAATGACGAGAAATAGCGGTCCAAGAAAGAGAGAACAAATCGTAGACGCAGTCAAATTTTGATGAGAGGGAGCTACAAAAGGAAGAGTGCAACGTAAGTCGTCAGCAGCAACTGTGCAGCTGACGCCGAAACGAATTCTGAAAGGAGTAAAGACTGAAATTAACCCGCACAAAAACAAAGAAAGGGGAACGCACCAGACGAGAAGAAGGAGAAGGCATTAAAGCTCGAAGGCAGCCGAAGACCAGAGTAGAGCATGGAGTCCCGAACGCAAGCAGCCCAATCGAGACCAAGGACAATTTCGGGCGTAGCTGATGGAGGAACGACGACACACAGAAGAGTGAACGAGAACAGCCCATGACCCCCAGCGGACACGGTGAAGAGGAACACAGAGTTTCGAGCGGGAGGGAGACGAGAGACGAGACCAGAGCTTATAGATGTTCTAGGGGAATTGGCGAAGGTCAAGGATGAGATGGTACATCCTGGACTAGCAGTGACATGGCCGTTGTGGGAGGGGGGGAGGACGAAAGGATGGGGAGGAAAGACTAACAGGGGGGCGGTATATATTAAGGGAGTCAACATTAAGGAGTTCATCAAGGGATGATGGACACTCAGGAGGGCGGGAAATATAACCTTGTAAGGAAATCCAATTACTGAGAAAGGGAATAAAAAATACAGACACATAGAGACAAGCAAATATAAGCAAATGTGTGTGAAACTGCGCCAAAAAATTTTCAAACATGCTTTTTCAAACGCACTACAAAACCCACTACTAAAGATAGCGGGAATATCAAATTCGCCCCTGTGGTTGCACTATTTTACTCACTCAAAAACTCCCTCCGAGACACGGTACATTACAGCTATTTGCGGAACATAGGGCGCGGCTGATTTTCATCAAATTTTTATGATTTTCATTACTTTCCCTATAACTCATTCAAATCTTACCCGGTTGCTCCAAAAACTATACCAATCGATTCGGAATGTTTCTTTACAGTGCTTAGGATCCTTGAATGAGCGCATATACTATTTGTGACTGTTTGGTAAAAAATTCCGAGAGTTTTCGATACTATCCCTGTATCATTGCAACAAGTGACCTCAGGTCTCCTGTATTCAAGTCAGATCATCTTAAACGTGCTGTACAGTGCTTAGGCTACTTTATATCATGATTGGACAGTGGATACTGGTGAAACAGGCCAAGAACTTTCTGGTATCTTGTCATGTATATTTCATGGCCTCAATACTTATCCCCATCATCAGCAATTGCCTCAAAAACTACCCAGCGCACTGTAGGACATACTCAAGAGGTTTATACTCAAGACTCGGCATCTCCTGAGGCCTCCTGCAGTGCACAGAGGGATAGTATGCCAAAGGTCCAGGATTTATGACAAAACGGATATAAATAGTCCAAACACTTAGTTAGAGGTCCTAAGCACTGTAAAATGACCTCCCAAATCGATGAGTTCAGGTTTGAAGGCAATCGGATAAAAACTGAGCTTGGTAGAGGGGTATTAGTGAAAACATCTATTTTGAGAAAAAAATGATCCGCGCCTTATGTTCCGCAAATAGCTGTAAATGGCCAGCTCCTAATAACTTTACTCAACTGTGGTTACGACCTCTCTTTCGAACCCCGTCCCAACGCGGCGATTGATCGTTGGAATTTGTTGCATTGTAGTATGCGGGTCGGCTCTATTGCGTTCAAACTTGCGTCATTCCTTGCTCATCGACTCTGATTCGCTCACGGGAACGGGGATCCGCTCCATACCTCTTCCTCACAACGTAAGGTTGAAAACTCGTCCAAACTATTTTCGGAATAGAATATGTGAAGGGAATTATTACCTATCATCCCCCACTGTACGTACGTCCTGTAGGAGATAGCAGACAGGCACGGAGAGATTACGGGCTTGCCCAGATGCCGGCCGCCGGCGAGATTTGGCACCTTCCACTTCCTTTGGATTTCTGCCACACCGATCAGAGATCCAAATTTCCATGCTAATTTTCAACACGAGCTACAACAGGGCCAGTAGCCGCATGTTCCTCAATAGAATCGCGACGAGAATTTATCATTCCTCTTCGTCCACCGATTCAGAGCGCCTTCCATCCACTCTGTCACCGCTGGACCACGAGATACGGAGATTACCACACAATCCCAGGCTATTTAAATTGTAGTGGGTTTTCTTTGATCCGTATCCGTAGGGTTAAAAACGGGTGTTGTCTACACGACCTCTTCGACATCTTTCACATGGCATCCCTGACCGCCCTCGGAGCTCTCTCTGCCATCATCCTCACCAGCGCGGGGCCCATTCCGCATCCGCGCACTTTGGTCGCACGTACCGTTGATGCCTCCAACCTCTATGCCAACTGGCCGAGTTACGACCAGCTCCCGCTGCACCCTTCCTTCCCCACGAAAGCGGCGTGGGGTGTATGGGTGCGTGAAGTTCCTTACTTCTGTGAATCTGCCCACATATCCTCGACACTCAGGGAGCTACTGACGAGCTCGGCGCGCTCAACCACATTACCAACAGCACCATCCTCGCCGCGTCACGCGAAATCAACCTCGGGCGCGCATTCAACCTCAATCTAGAGCTCAATGTTCCCAATCCGCCGATCAGCCCCGCGCGGCCGCCACTGATCCACTCGATCCAGCCATTCGGGGGCTACCAGGACGACATCATCACGCTTAACACGCAGATCTCCACGCAGTTCGACGGGCTCCGCCATTTCCCGTACTCCTCGGCGAATTTGAGCCAGTCCTCGTACCAGTGCGGTGTCCCCGCCAAAACTCTGAGGGCCGTTCTGATAAATTCCACGGCAGATTTTATAACGACCTGATCACGTTTGATGATATCGTGGCTCCGGGCGGATCAGCGACCTTGGGCATCCAAAGCGCGTATTATAATTCAAAACACTTGGTACAGCGCTTACAGACAGAGTTTTAGATGCCGCGCAGAAGGGAATTGCGGGCCGAGGAGTGCTACTCGACTGGGGTGAATGGATGGACTCGAGGAACGCGAGCTACGATGTCTTCACCGTGCGTCTCATTATATAACACATTACGAGTATCTCACATTCCAAAGGCCATTTCAATTCCCACTACGGACCTTGACGCGGTCGCGGAATGGCAGGGCCTCGATACGGCGACCTTCTTCAAGCCGGGCGACTTCCTCGTCGTGCGCACGGGGTTCACGAAGCAGTACCAGGCGCTGCCCACCCACGATCAAATGGTGCTGCCGTTCCGCACGGACGAAGACTGGGTCGGCATCGAGGCGTCCGACGCGACGCTGCGGTGGCTTTGGGACAAGAAGCTCTCCCTCGTAGGGAGCGATGACCCAACGTTCGAGGTCGCGCCGCTCAAGAACGCCACGATTAACGGTGTGCGACGCACCCTGCACGAGGTGTTCCTCGGCGGGTGGGGGCTGAGCATCGGTGCGTCGATATAACATCTTGTCTGTCAGCGTATTTAGGGCGCCGATCTGCACGGTAGTCGAGTTCCTCGACCTCGAGGCGCTGGCAGAGGCGTGCCACGAGCTCAAGCGATACTCTTTCTTTTTTTCGGTGCAAAATCTGAACATAGTTGGCGGGATTGCCAGTCCGCCGAGTGCCATGGCGATCCTTTAGTTCGACGGGGAAGAGTGATAATCAGCCTCATGTATATCATAGTGTTGACGCCCGAAGTACAATCCTTCAGAGGATACAGTTGGAACGCGATTCCCCCATTCCCCAACATCCAAAAAAACCGATGAGATGGGCGACGAAATGAATTAGTGGATAACGATGACCCAGGAGGCACCTCTCCCGTCGGATGTCTGTCGCTAAGTTAGAAATGATGGAGGACGTTTCGCGCACACTGGATAAATGAACAAACTTTGAACCGAATATTATCACAACGGGGGTTCTTCGATAGTGTGAGTTTTGCTCTCGATGAACTTTGGAAGAATCAACCATGTTAGCGCTAGACTTGGCAACATCAGAAAATTCAAATGCTGCCATTTGTTGTGAGGGACAAGTCAACATCACCAGTTGGGCGTAATGGATGCATGGCCGACTAATTAGTCCAATATCATCAGTGCAATAGTGGGTTTGAGGGGATGATTGAGGTTCTCTGGGAAGAGGTTCAACATGCATGTGAACTCGACAAGAAATCTTCAGCCGTAATAGCAAACGAAATGTCACCTCAGGAGAATACGTGGTCGTGCGGGCCATCTATCCCCTCATTGGTGCCCATTCCAATGAACCGTACTTGGAAAAGCCGTGGCATTGCATTTGATTCTCCCGTGTCGACGGATGACTGGCGGAGGTTTGATTGTGAAGGAATGATCATCCTACTCACGTCCTCGGGGTTAGACTGCGGCTGAAAGCATAAGGATCAGTGTTGGGTTGCGAAATGGCCCAAGTGCATGGAGAGGGTTGAATATCCCACCATGTGTCCGTTCGAATATCGCCGAGAGAGTTGCTGTGGTGGTCGCCGGATGCGCAGAGTGTATTCCCACCGGTGTTAGACCAAAGGTGAGGAGACACGGGTTCCCAGAAAGCTTATTATATTCAATCGCCCTGGAGCAGACAACGTCGCCGCTATCCATAGCCCCCTACACCTGCTTCGCCGACATCCCTGGGACATTCAGAGTGCGCTATAGATAATAGCATATAATGAGCTGGGCGCTCAGGCGGAACATAACAGCGCCTGTATACGAGAGCTGGGGCGTGAACGTCGGACTGTTCGCTTCCTGGGGAATCGGAAGCGTCCGAGGATGGAGAACCCCTGCCTCGCTGAGCTGCTGAACCTCGCATCGTAAGAAGCCCCCCGGGTACGAGATGTTGAAGGAGACGCCGTACTGGCGCCGAATTGCGAAATGCCACAGCTGGCTCTGATGGCGGAAGGAGGATTTGAGTTTCAAAATAGCCGGGGACGATGGCGGCAGGGTAAGGTGATACCACGATACAATGGTTGAGGGGATCACCGGCGGTGGGACGGTATGAGTCAGGCGATGTCTGATTCGCCTTGCCAGCGACGGGCGTGGGGTGTCAGGGGTGGTCGTGATCTCAAGCACCAATTCATAGCCGTCGTCGTGGAGTGGGCTTTTCCCGACGAATAGGGCGATACGAGGAGATTCTTCAAGGGATTCGTCAATGCCGAGGACGTTTACAGTGACATAGGGTATCTTTGTAGCGTCCGTGAGGTCGTGATGGGAGTATTCGTTGAGTGGCCGCCATAGGTGGCCCAGAGAGGCAATATCAAGAATGCGGACATAATCCCGGGTGGAGGGATTGAGGTGCCTGAGCACAATGTGCTTCGAGAGCAGGATGAAGTCCTGCAGATTGTTCAATAGCGCAACCAATGAGAATGGTGGATGTCCACACCCCCAGATTATCAGAGTCAAAGAGGATGAATTGAACAGTGCGCCAATTCACGAGGAGGAAAGGCTGATCTTCCACTGCGACCTGGCATACGAGGAAGTCTTCGGAAATGCTCACGCTCTGCGGTGGAAAAGTTATGACTGGGAGATGCAAGACATTGTGAGATTCCCCTGTTTGTAAGTCGGCTTTGAGGATGATGGTGTGGTAGCCACCAGGCGTGTAACTATAAAGAACATGTTGGGGAATATCCAGCCGGGGGTCAAATGGTCAAAGGCGACCTGTGGAGGCATACCACAGCTTCTGCCCCGCCTCGGCGGAAGTCCAACGTCGCATATGCGATGGGGTAGCTGAGATCCGGAGCTGCCCACCCCCAGACGCGATGTCTACTATGCACCTCCCAGCACTCTACACCGCCGGCGAAAGCGCCGCTCCGCTTGAAGAACAGGATATGCCTTCCTCCCGGAAGGAATTCGGGATGAGATGATTCGCGTTGCACGGTGGTCATCGAGATGGTCAAGTCGATCTTCCGATACAGCGTCGGGGGCGTTGAAGAGACGGGAGACCATGTCTGGGGGCCGACTACGCCGCGTTTGACTTGCTGTATTAGCTCGGCTGTTGATAATTTCTCCAGATTTTCCTCTGCCGGTGGGTCAATCACGTATCGACCAGACAGGTCACGGACGACCGAGATCCATAGCTGTTTGGAAGAGGCCAGCGGGCGAAAGTACTTGCTCACCTAAAAAGTCGCCCTGTATATCATGTTAGCTCTCACGTCTGAGTTCGGGAACGCACTCGAGAGAGGGCCAGTATGGTGAAAACATCCAGGAGTGTACATATGTGCAAGAGGACATCGGGATTCAGCGACTGCAAGCCCATTTGGTTAATCAATGACATGTACGGGCGTTCTGACGGTCGAGGACTTCGCAGAATGAGCGTTATGGGCAGAGGCTGTATCCAAGCTGTACCTGGAGTCTAGACCACATGGCCCGGAACTCCGGTGGCGATGCAGTCGAGCTGTAACGTCGATGGACCCACTGTGACCAAACCGTGACAGCCAACAGCCAGCCTCTCGTCCTCCCACCAATACATCGAGATGCACCCGTCTCTACAGGTTCGAAGTTTCGCGATGCTACGTTTCTCTCTCCGGGTATGCATCTCCTTCAATCCCCTGTCCTTTGCCTGACCGTTACGACGAAAGTCATTCGCTTCAGCGGCTGTAAATGGATCCGTAAGAGATCTTGGCAAACTTTATGCCGTCCTCCGGACTATGCCTGTGGAGCAATCTAAACTTCTACTCCCTGTTTTCTATCTCCATCTGGATCCCACCCCGATTCCAGACATTGATACGCTCGAGATCCTCATGGCCACGGCAACTCAACTTCCCTGCATTGACGCTGCGATCATATCCCTGAGAGCGCTGTTTGCTCTGGGCCATCTGAATGTAATCCCTCTAGATGCTAGCCCGGACCTCTGGCCGCGCGTCTGGGAATGGCTGCGGTTTCTTCACGCATATTGGACTTGCCTTCCGGGGTTTCGTGCGTCCGACGAGTTGGACGCATGCATCAGGGACGCTTCCCTCCTTCTAACTCTCGGCGAACATCCTGGAACTTCCACCGTCATATCTGGGACTAGGGGCGCACGTCAACTGTTGGCAAGAGTGTGGGTGGCATTCCTGGATGACCCCACCCGCGCACCGAAAAGTACTACATTGTCTCGCCTCCTTCCGCTCTTGATGGTGGGGCTAGCCGACGACGAAAATTTCGAAGAAATTGTAGACGGGGTAGGAGGCACTCTGAGAGACCTGGCGTCTGTGCTCCTGAAGCAGCTTTCCCATGCCGCTGCAGCCCCCAAGTCCGCTTATACGGTGGCCGGTGTCGGTGCTGTCATAGCATTCCTGGGGAAGGAATCTGACCCGAATGGCCCCTTGCATTCAGCCCTTCTGTCCGGAGCACTAATCCCTTCCCTTGTGTCGTCGCTGATCGCGCTCGATGGAACCAATACCGCGATGACTGAATCCACTAGCGCCATCTGTCTTTCGCGCTTGATCCACTACCTCGGCCTAACTGACGGGTATCCCTGGATGGGGGCGGCGCTAAAGGCCGGCATGCTTCGGGGTATCATCTACTTCGCCATACGTGCTATCGGGACAATAGAGCCGACCACGAAAGAAGTCTTCCCCCGCTTGAAGGAGCTCGTGTCTGTCACTCTGCCTCGCAGTCTCGTTTCTCCCGACGTTGTGCTGCAGATGAAGGGGGCATTCAATGCGGTAGAGCACGTTTCGCGGAGTCCCCAATTCATGCGGTCAGCTTTGTTCGAGGAGTGGAAAATATTGACGACCGTAGTGCAAGCACGGGTCAAGGTTCTCGACGCGTGGGAGGCGGCGGGCAGGGAATCACTCCGCGCATGCGATAACATGAAGGTGCGTGATCCTTGAACTCCTTTGTTTGGTTATTAATATTGGCATAGTGCGGGCAGATCTCCATGAAACGGGGAACCAAATGTTGCTCGGGGTGCAAAACTGCCCGCTATTGCTGTCGCGGATGCCAGATCGTCGACTGGCGGGATGCACATAGGGATTTCTGCGATAACCTCGGATCCGTCCGACGCCGTGAGACCATCTCCTTCCTGTTCGTTTTTATATCCTGACTCATCTCGAGGTTACCGCCATTTGCGCCTGGCTCCGCGGGACCAAGACTTCATGCGTGCAATCATGCACGCAGACTATCTCCGCCTGCGGTACACACTTTCAACCGACAAGCTCGCTTTTATGGTCCAGCATCCCGGCGAACCATTCTTCGTCTGTTTCGACTACGCCAGAGGCTGGGCGGCCGCCGGCGAAGTCGCCGGCAAGGGCGCATTCCTGGCGCTCCACGACTTTGCGGTTGAGCTGCCGATGCAGTGGGACCGCTGCGCGCGTGCAGGCGGGCAGATGGAGATGCACGTCGCCCTCGTGAGCGAGGGCGGCCATGGAGACGAACGCCCCCGGCTGTTCCCCATGCGCACCAGTTCTTCCAAGTTCCACGACGGTTTGCGCCGCATCGCGGACGAGGTCCCGCCTGGGGCGGACCTTGAGGACTATATGGTGCAGCTTGATCCAAAGCTGCGTGATTTGATACGGGAGGTCAGCGAGGAGGTGATAGAAATTCATTAATGCATATTTTTTCAGCTCGGTCTCCGTTCCTGGGGATGGAGGCCGGGACGCCCCAGAATGGGACCGCTCCATAATGTGTTCAAATACAAGGTCGTTGTTCGCGGGACGGTTCGGCTGGTTGAACCTACGAGCTATCGACATGGAGAGTCTTCCAATCGCGTGTCGCGTGCATCGGGAGAATGCGCATCTTGGCAGTTGAGCTGTTTCTTGAACCTCTCTGCAGCATGCCTCAAGCTGGCAACACGACTGGAAAGCGGTAATCACCGTGCTCTGGAACATTGCTCCTGTATTTTACTAACGGACATTCTCGGGGCCGCCCCCCCTCCCGCGTACGGATACGAGCTCGATCGCCCACGGCTGTTGTCCATGTTCCAGTGCGGAAGCCCACTACTAAGCTCGCGGACTAAGTGAGTGAATTTAATCAAGTCGTACAGCACTCGGTTCATTTATTAAAAGATTTCGGACAACGACCCAGATTTTCGGACAAAGACTCACGCCTGTGTAAATCCACGCTTCTCTGCATAAATAGCGCATTCCAAAAACCGGTGTGGACGATGTGATGAGGTGGACAAGTCCAAAAAAAATGTGTATTCTAAAAAGAAGTGGTCGATGTACTGACCAAATGTGTAAAGCTGGTTTCCCTCCAGTCGCACCGTCCCCTCCCCATCCCTTAGTGCAATTCTTTGGCCTGCGTGGTCAAACGGCCATCGCACGGCCTCTTCAACGCCGATCAATGCCGCCCGACGGTCTCGGGCGGCGGCCGCCAACGCACTTGTCAGTCTCCGGTCTCCCATACATTTTCCGACAGGACCACGCTTACGATCCAAGACGCCGGTGACCTCATCCTTTGGAGCTCGGGGGCGCGATAATTCCGCAGGGGAGCCCTGGAGCGCGGAAACGGGTACTGCTAAAAATTGCATAGTGCCTCGCTAGTGCGCACAGGTCGAGGACCTGGGTCGAATGCGAGGAGACATTGGAGGCGAGGTAAATGGCGACGCTATTCACAGATGCTTCGCGGGCTGTTGTGCACTGCGGAGAAGCCGCATACGCCGTCTAACCTCGGTCTTAAAGTGACGACATCTGTTGCTCACTTCTTCTGCTCCCCCGCATTTCAGACCAGATCCACCACCCCTCGTCTCTTCTTCCATCGTCCGTCTCCTCTCGGTATGATTTTCATTCTCGCGGGAGGACTTCTCTGATGTTAATGCCAGATACTGATAGCCATCTGCGCCACCGTCATGTTGCGGCTACCCAACGAGCTCCTGGAGCTCATCTTCCGGCCCCTCGACACGCGCGACCTCTGGGCGCTTGCGCGTGTCTCATTCCGCCTGCGAAGCCTCACGCTGTTTCCCTTCCTCGCATGGTACGACATCTCCGAGCAGCAGATTCGTTCGGGAGTGCTCTCTGTGCCCGCAGAATCGGCCTTCCTCATCGTCGTCGCGGCGCATATCTACCCACCTTATAAACTTGAGGTCCGGCGAGGCGGGTTGGGCACGGACGGTCCGGCGAATCTCCCCGCGGTACTCTCCGCCGTCCCGCCAATTCCTGACGTCCTCGTCCACAACTCGTACGGGCATTTCACAAACCGTGTGGGCATGGCGAAGGTCCTCTCGGCGGTATGTCGGGGCCCCACGCCGACCCTCGCTTTCATTGGACAGGGCACCGTGCGAGTCTCGCGACACCGCAACATTCGCCCCATCAGTTGGAAAGCGGTCCCATACCCCACAATCCGTACAGCGTTGACGTTGGCCCTCCGCTACGATTTTCTTTCTGTGCTTCCGCTCGTGCTGGCATACCTCTTCTGCGGGATGGTCAATATCGGGGTAGCGGCCGCTTGGCTATATCGCCATATCCGCCGGGTGCAGTGGCGCCTGGAGGACCGTATCGCCGCAGATCTGGGCGCGGTCCATGCGCACTGGATGCACGTCCAGACCCTTCTCACAGGGACAGACGAGCAGTTCACGCTTGTGACATTTGCCAGCGTGAAAGACGAGTGCTTGACCATCCCGCACACGTCTGCGCTCACAGACACACAGCTTTCCGCCGTATTAACGACCGCGGAGCTTCCCCTTTTCGTGCAAAAGCTCATTATTGCCGAGGGTGCCATCCCTCTACTGTCCGATGTGATGGACTGCGTGCGCCGGAATCCGCACCTGACGGAGCTCGTCCTCAAGCCGCGCGCCTTCTCTGCTGCCGCTGTGTTTGGCCTTCCCTCTGCTGGCGGCGGGAGGATCACGGCCCTCACGGCGCCCGTGGCGTGTATCCCCGCCCTCCTTGCGGCCGAACCCAACGTCCAGCGCGTCTCAATCACCTTCCCCGCAGGCACATTCAACACCCGCACCTCCCTGCGCGCTCTCGCCGCCCTCGCATTGCTCCCGGGCACGCACCCCCTCGCGCTCTCCCTGTCCTTCACCAAGTCCGCCATCACCGCGCGCGCACTGCCCTGGCACTTCCGCGCCCCGGCGCGGCCCCTCCCGCGCGTGACGAGCCTCGCGATCTTCACGGACGGCGCGCCCGGGGACGCGGTCGACATCGTGCAGCTTGCGCGCTGGCTCGCAGCGTGCTTCCCCGCGCTGAGTCGGATCGGTGCGCCCGGCGCGGGGGAGGACCCGCGCGTCGAGGAGGAGCTGTGTATTTTCCCGGAGGACTTTTGTACAGGGTCGTGTCCGTAGAAGGTCTCAGCAGTGGAGAGTGCGAAATTCCCAACCCAGCGATGTATCTACTCGCATTATAACATGACCCCCTGGTTGACTCTTATTTAGAGTTATTGGATAGTGATATGTTTAAGGTTTCCGGTGCGTGAACGAAGACGTACGCTCACCGTGTTCTGGGTCATCCGGGCTGACCATCAACCTTCTTTGTCTCATCGGCAATTTGTCAATAATTGGTTGGAAAAGTTAGCTAGGCTCGTCCTGATATAATTGTTCCGTGTCAATGGCTCTGTAAACTGAAGATCATCCGACTGGCTCTCCTGTCCTCCTGTGCCTTTATCCGCTCCGTTATACCGTTGACTACTGGTGTTTCGGCTACAACTCGACACCAAATATTCCTGTCGTCAGCCCTTCTCCCAGGCTGTCCGCTGGCAGCTAAACTCGTGAGTGTCTTTTCCTAAAACGCTGAACCCCGGGCCGAAGCACACAGGGGCTTCTCGGAAGTTATTCTTTACAGTCTCTTTACATCCCCAAGCTTTTGGAAGAGACATCATTCCGGACAATTCAAAAGCAAATTTATCGACCATCTCGGTGAGTCAGAATTTCAAAATTAATGAACACTTGGTTGAAATAGTACAGTACGCTCACACAATGGTACACTTCAAGTTCTGGGGACAGTGAGCGCGCAAGGGGCAGCGCGGAGCCAGGTGGGACTGGATAATAAACCGGCAATGGCATCGACGATAGCAGAGTCCAGACGCGTGCGTCGTGGTGATTTCCAGTCGCTCGGCAGCAGAAATTGTTCCGGGGCAAGCATTGGCGGCAATCCTCCTGTAACTCTGAACCTGTCGGGAACCGATGCGTATCCGACGCCTAAGGGTGCCATTGGTCGCGCCCATGATGCCAATCGGAGCGGCTTCTTTCCAAGGACAGGTTATTATTGTATTATTGGTCCCGTTGTGAATTTTCATCTGGAAAGGGTAAAAGGAACAGACAGCAACCGTGATGTTGTAGCAGGGCACTTTGGTCATCATCCGGACTCTGCGGGAAAACATCACATATAAGTCCCGATCCTGGGCTTTTACGCCCCCCCCCAAAGATGCCCAGGGAGCCCAGCATTACCGATATCCAGCTGAACACCATAGCAGCCCGTTTAACTACTGTGCTCCCTCTCTTGAATGAGTTGCATGATGGTTTGGGAACTCCTTTTGTGCACGCCATTTCAAACACAACCCTCAACCTAATTTCCGCCATGCAGGTAATAAAGAAGAGTACCCCATACTCCCACACTGATTTGGCCTTCCAGAATGTGAAAAACAACAAGGACAACTGTGTTCAGCTAATGCACAACATATTATCTGAGACTGGTTACCGGGCCACCTTACCATTTTTGTCCTCGAGCCCGTACAGAGAGTCAAATGGATACAAGTATATGGGCTCATAAACGAAGGTATACATCCTATGTGTGAGCTGAGATATTTTTTGGGAATTTACATTTGCATTCCATGGCCTGCCGAATTTTGTTTCCAGCGGTATCCCAAAAGGGGAATAAACGGCTTAGTGGGCCACCCGGCCAAATCATTCGTGCGCGCCCGTACTATTCACCCCAGTGCATTCCAAATCATTTAGTGGATAGGGCTACATTATTGGGTACACTCAAACTGCAAATCTGGCATGTATTGGGACCATAACTGTTTGCCTTTCCAGCCATCTGCGATGGGTGAGATTGCTGTCCAGACGGAATGGCCTACCTTCTGAAGGACAGAGTGCAACGAAGCCCAAAATTGAGACATAGACGACTCCATGGGAAGTATTAAGACATACTTAAATGCAAAGGACGACCCCCATATACCCATAACCCGTCCAACAAAATCCATCTTTATGTGCAACTGAAATTCGGTGCTTTGGAGTGGTAGCCCAGCGTGAACAGAAAGTCGGGCAGTTAAAAGCCAACTCGACGTTTTAGAATAGTGGATTAGTGGTATCAAATGCAAAAACCAATTCCCAAGTCCTTAGCCAAGACCGGTGGATCGCTATAGAGATGGCTGGATTGTGCCGCTCAGGATCAGGTCGAGATGATCTCGAAGGGTCCAAGAGGCGAGGGAGAATCGTTGTCACATATAGTATGGCGCGGAGTCATCGATTCGAATCAAGGGATGCGAACGAGCCCAAAAACTTGTGAATCGGCGAAGAATTAGTGAAGAAACAAGCCAAACACGAGCGCTAGGGCCGTTCGGAGATAAGAAATGATGTTCACACACCGGCATCTTGATCGAGAACCTCCCATAACTTTTGATCGCCGCATCACTCTGCCTCGAAATTTGACATACAGTGTCGCGATAGGTCATATTCCATCCTATAACCACCAAATCCCGGGATTCTATATCACAGTACCTTCTATTATGCAAGTGGCCCACTAACTAGTTTGGCCCGCTAAGCAGTCGCTGATAATACACGAAATTCTGTTGGCTATTGTCAAACTTCATATGCAATCTGAGCCTCCGGGGTCCCTTCCGCCTTCAACTTTAAACCAGATTGGGAAATTCACAAAGTAAGTTTCCCCAACTCTGGGGGTGGTTTGAAATTCAGCAAGGATTAGCACTCTTCACAAGGTACATACATTCTTAGAAGGGCAGCATGAGAAGAACAGGATCAAACACTTCCTTCGGCAAAGCGAGACAAGGATGCTCCTCAAAGATTGTCGGGCAGGATTAAAGCAGGCTTTGGAGGTGTTCAAGGTATGTCTTATGTTAATTTCCAATTGAGCTCATATAGCCTCATAATAATCCTGCCGGGGGGGAATTAGATTGAGACCGGGGCCACAATTTTGGCAAATGCTCTCAAAATCCAAGAAAAGACAGAGAAGCTACACGAGGAGCTCCTCGAGTTGATTTCGAACATGACAGAGGAAAGTTCAGACCTGGCATCCTCCGTATTCCAGAGTGTCAATGGCTCCCAGTATAGGTACTGGAATCTGTTGGACATGAACCTGCTAGCTGATCATCTTTGAAAGCTCAATTTCTTTGGGGTTATTACCAGCTGAACCAAAGATATTCCATGGGCGTGAATCAGAACTCCACCAAATTCTTCAAACTTTCAACAGTAAAGAAACACCCAGAGTCGCAATTCTTGGTACTGGTGGAATTGGTAAAACAAGCCTCGCCAAGGTGGCACTCCATCACCCACCCATTAGTGCCAACTATGAAACCAAGGTGTTTGTGGCCTGTGATTCAGCTACCACCACCATTGAACTGGCAGCCTTGGTTGGATCCAATCTCGGGCTGAAACCAGGCAAGGATCTCTCCAAACTTGTTGTCCAACATTTTGCCCAAGGCCCACCATGTCTCTTGGTGCTAGACAATTTGGAAACCTCATGGGAGCCATTCGAGTCCCGTGGTGGGGTTGAAGAGTTTTTGTCCCTCCTTACCGATGTACAACATCTTGCACTGATGGTAAGCATATCCCAATGTTGTAATTCACTTTGCATTTTCTGATGTCAACCAGGTAACAATGCGGGGTGCAGAGCGGCCAGCCAAGGTCCGCTGGACTCACCCATTGCTGCTGCCTTTGAGTCCCCTATCCAATGATGCGGCTCGGCAGACCTTCAGCGACACCACAGATAATGATGATGATAACTACGAGATCACTCAACTGCTTCAGCTTACAGACAACATGCCTTTGGCAGTTAATCTCCTCGCACATCTGGTTGACTACGAAGGCTGCTCTAGTGTCTTGCATCGCTGGAAGATAGAGAAGACATCCATGTTGTCGGAAGGCGATACCAAGAGCTCCAGCTTGGATTCATCAATTGCTCTTTCACTTTCTAGTCCTAGAATGACATCAGGAGCGAAGAGCCTATTGAGTCTTCTCTCCATCCTTCCTGATGGTCTATCCAATGTAGAGCTTCTCCAGAGCAGCCTCCCCATCCCAGATATCCTGACATGCAAAGCTGTCTTACTTCAAACATCTCTCGCATACATCAATAGCATACGCCTGAAGGTTCTTGTCCCTATCCGGGAGCATGTGCAGCAGATACATCCACCATCACCATCTCTGGTCCACCCTCTCCGCCAGCACTTTCATTCAATCCTTGATTTGTACTGAAACCATTTTGGAGTACAGATAAATGGCATGTCTGATCATATAAACTCCAATCTTCATAATATCTACCACATACTGCTACGAAGTCTGCATCCAGACAACACCGAACTCGTGCAAAACATTTATTGTGTCCTCTCTTTCAACTCCTTTCGACGGCTGGCTGGACATGGTCGGTCTGCATTAATGGACCGAATCCCACTTCTGCTGCCTCCACTGGGTGATCCGAGGCTGGAGACCAATTTCACCATTGAATTGCTGCTTACAGCAAGTTACTATCCAATTCCAAATCCAGAACTACTCATTGACCGGGCAGTACAACACTTAGCAATTTTGAATGATGTTTCTCTTGCTTGTGAGTGTCTGATGTAAGGCTGTCCATTCTATCACTGATGACATCCTCTTGAAGCTCAATTCTATAATGTGGCTGGAGGGTATTATGACAACCGGCAAGATGATATATCTATGAGCCTGCAATTTTTTGAGAAAGCCCTCGCATTGGCAAGAAACTCTGCAAACATCCAGGATACCCAGGTGGTTCGTGTATTGAATTGTATAGCTCGAACAAAGTGTGCAATCGGCCAGCACTCCGCAGCTCAAAAGCATACTCATGAAGCACAAAAGAGAGCACAGATGTGTGGAAACCTATATCAGGAAGCTCTGGCACTGGACATCGAGGCAATGTGTTATTCGCAGCAGGGCAACCCTAAAGCTGCTCTTCTGTTGTGTCAGAGGGCAAGACAGCTTTTGCAATTGTGTGGTATGCATGGTGGTCAGGGATATAATCAGATCATGTGCACTATCGCCGGTGCCCATTTAACAAAATCAGAGTATGCTGAGGCTCGGAATGTCTTGACAGCAATTGTCAATATTACTTCACCCCACAAAGATCCATGGATTCATGCTGAAAGCCTTATGAATATTGCGGGCATTGATTTGATGACTGGAAAAGTTGAGCCCGAGGTTTATTTCAAAATCAAACAAGCAAAGGAAATATTTACTGTGATACGCGTCCCATCCTACATCGAGCACTGTCAACTGTTGCTGGCAGATCTGAAGCTCAGGCAGGGGAACATAGCGGATTCGAAAATTATGTTCCAGAAGGGTCTATACACCCAACGGGGGATGGATGATGATCTTGTAGACTACTGCCTGGAAAGACTTGCGGATATTGGCTGCTGGCCCCCTGATGAAATTGAGTGGCCCTCTAGTTGGACAGTAGTATACTTGGCTTGGGCAGCCAGGTCACACCGAAGGATTGCCTTCTGCAAGGCATTTCAATTTTTAGGAGATGGATTGATTTTGGAGGGAGATCAAGACACAGCACATAGTCTGTTTGAAGCAGCTCTAGAGGCATTCACAGAGATGGATATTCATCTTAGCCGAGGAAACTGCATGCGCCGTCTTGGTGATATTGCAAAAGTGAGGGGAGATCTCGTCAAGGCCGTTGACCTCTGGACAGGTGCTCGCTCACTATTTGAACGGTCATCACAAGCAAACGAGGTTGCCAAAATTGACACCAGACTTGCTGCTTTGGATGCGCATATCCTACCACTGCACAGGGAATCAGTGCAATATCTCTCCAGGGTGGAGGCACCTATGACATCGCTAGCTACTGGGATTGATCAGTTGGATATCGAAGTAGGGAAGGATAGGGATCCCAGCAAAGACCCAACATATTCTCCCCTCTAACTTCTAGTCTCCCGTCCCTCTTAGTACACCGCTTTGGTATATATTTCTGTAGTTCATCAATCTTCCTTACCACATTACATATATCAATTCTATTTCTTTCTTTCTTTCCCAGCAGCAAAACATAAACACTACGGTGAACTTCACCCTGACATGAATTGAATGAAGGGATGTGTCATTTAACTTCACTTCGTCGAGAAATGCACACGTCGCAGGATTCTGCGCACAGGCTTCTTTTTGAGTGTGAATGTCTCCACATCTATCAAGTAAATACCCAAGCTCCGTATCAACATTGTTAACTTAAGTAAGGTGTGCAACGATGCAAACTGATACTTTACCCTGCTGTCAAGAGTTCTGTCTCTTCAGAATTTTGCAAATTGGCCTGGGTGTTTTGCTATTCAACAAGTTTGATGGTCAGTTTACGAGCACTTGCCAAATGATTGACAAAAAATTGGCAATAAGCTAGAAGTCCGATCGGACCCCTGCGGTAACCAACAGACTTCAACAAAGCTCATTCTGTTGAAGCGACTGTCTACGTGACCCACGAATTCCGTGAAAAGCAGCGCGGCTTGTAATGCGAATACGTGCATCAGGAATGGGCAGCAATCGCGACCAGTGCCTCTGGGCGGGGGCGGGTGTCGGTGCATGCGGCGATGGTTCCGAGGACGGCGATGGCGACGGGGACCAGGATGTGGAGGCGCATGGGGTGGATGTGTGAATGGAACACGATCAGGAGGATTTAAGGGACGACGAATGAGAGACGCGAGCGACTCGGAGCCGGATTAGGGCCTCGACTCAATTGAAGCGAGCGATAGAAGCGAGCGACGGAGCACTTGCATTTTAAGGGAGCCGTGGGGATGGATGAGAACAGAAGACTGTCAAGCACTTCAGCGAAAGTGTTAAACATAAACAGTTCTTGTGTATTGTGCGAATAGGATACGTCCCGGGGCGGAGAAGTTTACAACCGGGGCGATGGACAACGGACCCCCACTCGCTCCGCCGGAGATATCAGGAGCCTAGAGCAATCGGCGTGTACGTCCCTCTGTCCAGGGTCCGCGGTGTGCGGTTTTGCGATAGCCTGGAGTGGAGCGTGCGATGCCAACGCGGACCAACTGTCAGTGGGGGTTCTTGAGCTGCGTGTTCCAATATAATGTGCGTTCTAGCGGCTTAGGCCGCCGAGTGCGATGCGTCCCGGAAACAGGCAAGTTTGAAATACCTTTTCAAAATGTTACGCGCCAGACGGCAGGCCGAGGCCACTCGCACATGCTGCGCGAATCAAGAAAGTGGCTGCTCGCCCGCGCGGGAGGATCGAGGGGCGGTTCACTGGAGCGGGCGGGTATGATTCAGGATGCGATGAGCACCCGGGCTCGGCCTCTCCGGGGGATGTCGGACTCGCAAGGTAAATGTCGAGTTTCCCGTACGGGGCCGTCCATGTATACCTTCCTGTTCAAGTTTCACTCTGCGGCGGGCCTCCGAGGCGGACACAGCCGGGGACGAGGAACCAAGTTGACTGCAGCGCAGCTATTGGGAATGTTGCAGTGACTTTCAAGTGTCGAGCTAGTCACGAGTAAAAGACACACGCGCGCGCAGACGCAAGAGGATCGCTTCAGGAGTAGCCGCAACTGAAGGAGCGCCCAGCTGCCATAGAAACGGGACTAGAGTCGGATACGTCTCGCAGACGAACAGGTTGATATTCACAGGCCGAAGAGATGCGGCTAAGGCATCAACCCGTCCCGTAAATTTACGAAATTACGGGCCGTAAATACGGTTACGCCCCCGTACTGTCTCACACTTTTGAGGAAGAAAATACGGCCGTTTTCTGACGGGTTAAAACGGGTTAGCTCTATTTCCTTCCACCGCACTTCTATTACTTACCAATGGATTGAGAAAGCTAAACGGACTGATTTGCAAGTGAAAAAAAAATACCTGTGAGCTTTAGTAGTCCACTAGGGGTTACCCACTTATGGGCTTAACGGAGGGTACGGGATGGTTACGGCGCCCAAATCCCCGTAACGTATTTTGAAGATTTTCTTACGGGTCCGGGCGTATTTTGTGCGCCCGTGTGCGTATTACGCACGGTTTAATGCCTTAGGCGGATAACCCCCTGTTCCGGCGGTTAGAATAATTTACCTTTAATCGTGCGGATTCCCTCGGCAGCCATTCGTCTACGTCGCGGCGGCGCGCTGCGCTGAAAGAATGCTAAAGCAGTACATACAGCAAACCGACGCCAACGACGGCACGTAAGCAGAAACAGCCCATCTGAGCGCGGTGGATTCCAAGGGTTCAACCGGTGCGATATGCAGCATGCCGGACATAGAGTTGAAATGCTTTGGCGCTGGGAATAGCCTTCTGAATCTGCTCGGCGCCGAGACGACGGAGGTGAGCACAGACGGTGAGATGCGAGCGATGGGCGCCGGCGCATATGCGGTGCAGGGGCTGGGCGGGTGCCACCAGGCGGCGCGGCGGCGGGGCAAGCGGGGAGCCGGTCTGAGTCCATCGCCGAGAAAGATCCGAGAGCCGCTACAGAAAGCGTTTGCACCCAGGAGGGGGTAAGAGCATTCTAACTCTGACGAGCATTGTGTGACGGACCGGGTTAGGACTCTGGCGCGACTTCAGCGCGGGAAGAGTGATGGCGGCGGAGGTATATGACACGAATCACGGGCTGAGACACAGCGCCCTACGCGCCCAGTTGCATGTTCAGAGTCCAGATATAGAAGCACTAGTAGTAGTGTGACTAGTAGTACTCCCATCAGTTTCAGCTCAGGGCGCGAAGGATGCATCCATCCGAGCTGCTGCGCTGCGCAAGAAAGAACGATCCAGCGCATAAAGCGAAACTCTAGCAAGGCTGCGAGCGCAGGAAAGCCGATTATTTTATTTCGGTGTCTAGTTCCCTAGGGCGGATACTCGACGGCGTCGTGACCGGGGAAAGTGGGTACGGAGGCGAAGGCGTGCGAGCGGAAGTGAGTATTATGAACTGGGATAGCGCACGCTGAGCTTGAAGAATCGGAGCTTACGAGGCCGCCTTGCGGAGGCACGCTCCAGTGTTGTCCGACTCACAGAACCTCAGAGGTGCCTGCAGAAAGAAACGGCGGAGACCAGGCAAAGGTTGCGAGGACGCGCCGGTAGAGCCCAAACAAGTTAGTCGGTTAGCTAGGAGAATCTGGAGCGCGCGCCCGGGCAAGCAGGGATAATAGGCGGTAAGTAAGCTCCATGTGTAGGCAGAGGTGTTTTCCGGAAGAACCTCCACTAGATTCGATCGCGTCTCGGAGGGACCATAGGAGGCGCACGTTGGCGCTACGGAGCGCAACTCTTATTGACGTCCTTCGGCCAGCACCCGGATTCCACGACACCGGTCGATCCACCGTCGAGCGTAAGGAGCGCAATACGCTCGCAGCAACCCATAGTCTTCGTATGCGCAGACGACCTCTGTGAATGTGAACTCACATATATACAATTTTAATGCCACCAACTAAAGCACACACAAGATGGCGGCAGGCGCCCCATCGTTGAACAAACGCGTCGTAAAGGCCACACCGCCGACATACTCCGCCTCCGAGTCGCAGCTCCCCTTGAACTGGTTCGGCGCAAAGTCGCCCCCGAGCGTATCCGCGCGGTTGTCCCCCTGGTCGAACCACACCGTGCGCCCGCTCGTGCCGAGCGCCTGTGCCGCCTTCGCGCACACCACCGTCGAGACCTTGACGTCACGGATCGCGTACCCAGAGACGAAGTACCCCGCGGGGCACTGGTACTTGGTGTACCCGCTCGCCCAGTCCGCGCCGACGTGCCGCCCGTCGAATACGACCTCGACCGCGCGGTCCGCCGCCCAGAGCGCGCCGAGCCCCGCGTCCGTGCACAGCGCGCGCGTCGCGCCGTGCGCGAGCCCGATCAGGCGCAGGTCGTCTGGGCACACCGCCTTCGACGCCCCGTTGTCGAAGTCGCCCTGGTTCGCGCGCACGGACACGGACTGCACGAAGTCGCCGTGCTCGAGCGTGAGCAGCGCCCACTCCGGTACGGAAGGCACGACCCCCGTCACGCCCGCGCCGCCGATGAGCTCGTTCCACGCGGGCGCGCGCCAATCGTCCCCGTCGAACAGCCCCGTGCGCGTCCCCGCCGTGTCCCAGTTCATCAGCGCCCACCCGTTGCCCACGCCGTTCGTCAGGTACCCCACGAGCGGCCAGAATGCAAAGTCCGCGTCCGTTTGCACGAGGTAGTCGACGAAGTTCTGGAACCACGCCGAGTCGGCGGCGTCCGAGATCGCGCGCCCCTCGACGCCGAACTCGCTGATCCACACGGGCGCGGTGTAGTGCATCTCGGGCGTGAGCGCGACGTACGACGCCTCGTTGTTCATCACGGAAAAGAGGTCGGCGCGGCTGAGGTCGCGGTAGCGCGGGTCCGTCGTCTCCCCGATGCCCGTTGCGCCGCTGTGGTTGGGCCCGGTATACGCGTAGAAGTGCGCCGAGTAGACGAGCTGCGCAGGGATTGTGGTATCATGAACGAGAAACTCATAAAATAGGGCGCACCTTGTGCGAGACGAGGAGGGTGTGTGAGAGCTGCGCCACGGGCGTCAGGGTCGGGCGGCTGTGCGGGAGGCCGTCGACGGGGAGCCCGATCCAGTTGATCCCCTCGACGATGATCAGGATGTCAGGATTCGCCAGCTGTATCTGATCCGCAACGAGCTGCGATGCGCTCTGCCAGTCAGCGCTATCCCCATTGCCCCAGTCCGGATCCGTGGTAATGTCGCGGCGGACCTGGGTTGCGTTGTGAATTCACATACAGTAACGGGCAGAGCCGCGCACCTCGTTGTACAGATCAGCGCCCACGACGCGCTTGTTGTTCTTGTAGCGATTGACGACGAACAGCCAGTCCGCAACCCACGTATCGAACGTCTGGCTCTCGTTCCAGCGCTCGTTGCCGTCGATGCCGCAGCACCAGATACTCGTGTTCGTATGGTTATTCACGATGACCGCGAACCCGCGCGCTGTGAGCGCCGCGATCACCGCGTCGTACACCTGCAGCGGCGTCATGCCCTTGAACTGCGGGTTCGCCGCGACCCACGCGTCCTGCACCGGCGTCGTGTCATGCAGCATCGCGTTCGAGAACTGCAGCCGGATCGTGTTGATGCCCATCTCCTCGAAGCTGTCGAGGATCTGCGCGATCGGCACGTATTGCAGGCCCAGCGGCATCGTGTGCCTGCGCCCGGGGGTGTCAGACATCTATTATGCAGAGTGGGCGGGCAAACGTACGCATTCTCCCCCGCGTGGTGGTTCGCGTCGTCGTTGATGTCGCCGGAGCCCGTCCACGTCCCGCTGGCGCCGTGCCAGTTCCCGCCCTTGAGCTTGAAGCGGTTGCCGTTCGCATCGACGACATAGCGCCCGCGCGTGCTGAGCGGGGCGGCCCACGCGGGGACGTCGCGGCGCACGGCATTAGCGGCGGTCGCGGCGAGACAGAGCCAGAGCCAGAGACCGAGGGCACCGAACGAGAGCAGCATCTTGCGAGAGGCGGTTCCGCAAGGCAGAGGTTTTAAATCGCCGAGAATCTCAGAAGCACGTCCCTGGGGCTGATCATGAGGAGGTCATCCACAAGCTCATGCAGGCCAACGTGGACGACAATGTTGCTGTCAATGTCGTCTTGATGCGGCCTCCCTGGTTGGTCGCTGGGTGGCAACCAGCAGACGTCGCCAGCCAGATTGTGTTGGCGAAAACAAATGCTTGATGTGAGCGTATAATTAGCTGGGCGCGCAATGTGCGGGGTATAATTAGGTACACGACACGTGGGGGAGCTGCGACGATCCGTATCTTATCGGGGTGGCGGAGAAGGGATGTGCACCAATGAACATCGCAGTATTTGCAGATCAGCGTGACCATCATCCAGGCGTATTCCCAGGTTGAGGCATGATGCAGAGATGTTGAAGAAACAAGAATCCAGCCGGCATTGAAAGAGCAAACTTGAAATGCCACCAGGTGCCGCATATTTCATTTTCCTCCAGCCTAAAGGGCGAATGGCTTGGACACCAGAGGCTCGTGCCGGTGTGAGCTGGGCCGAAGGGCACCCGAAATGGGGGGCATTGCGACCAGCATCTGCAATTGTTTGGGCAAGGGAACTTGAAGCTCCGGCCCTCCTGATGAAGAACAACGTCGACGCCGCCGCGTAGCGACGGTAGCCGTAAGTTATGCCAGGGATATTTGAACCAGGACGATGTGAGCCAAGCCTTAGATACGAGGGAACCTGAGATAGCGAGCTGCAGTATTTAACGGTCGTACAGCCGATTCATGCAGTGGGCGAGGGCGGAAAGGCGCAGAGTGGCGGTGCTTTGTGTGTACATATTTACCGCCGTGATGGCCGTCAAGAACACAGCCTCACCTCTTGACCACAACGCTCATCGTTCCACATTCGCCGAAGTTCTTGACTATTGTCTGGGCGGTCGTATGTCTCATTAACATTGAATCACCAAATTCCTTTGCTGAATCCAGATGTCCTCTTCGACATATGTGCGCTGCGCCGCTCTTATGCAAATTCTGCCCCTCTCTCGGAGTCGAGTGCGTTTCTTGGAAGACTGTACTCAGATATGTGAGCTAACATTTATATGCACGGCAGCTTTGCAGGTGACCAAGGACTTCCGCGCGCTAGTCTCTGCCAAACAACTATGGATCTCCGTCGTCCGAGAGCTGTCTTGGCGATACCTGATTGACCCACCGGCAGAGGAGAATCTGGAGAAATTATCAGCAATTGAGCTACTACATATCGTGAAACGTGGAGTAGGCGGCCCCCTGAAATTGTCTCCCGCCTCTTCAACGCCCCCAACGCTAGCTCGGAAGATCGACGTGGCTACCTGGATGACCGCCGTGCAACACGATTCTTCTAGTTTCGAATTCCTTCTGGAAGGAAGACATATCCTCTTCTTCAATGGCGCTTTCGCTTCATGACGATGGCTATGAGTTGTTGGTTGAGGTTACCCGTAACACCCGCCCGGCCCTGGTCAAGCAAATCAGAACCCGGCGGACTAGTACTGGTCTCCCTGCCGTCATCGTCCCCGGCCATCCCGCAGCTCATAGACTCCAGAAACCCCTTTGGCATTTGGCGATTGGGCACCAGTGCGGCGCCCCGTTGCACGTCTCGTCTGCTCCCCGGCTGGACGAGGAGGTCCTGACTCCTTAGAAATCTCGGTTGAGCACCTCGGGGAGATATGATTTCTCCATCCTCGGACGCTGCCAATCCCCCTGGAGGTCGATATTCGGATGTTCGGCCCCCAGCTCATCCATACAAACGCTTTCGGGCTCCAGAAACATCATATGTTATTACCTATAGCTCATCGCGAATTACCCCGGGACCCTCTAACTCTGATATCTAGAAGCGATATGAATGACTCTGTACCTCGTGCCAAACAAAACTTTCAACACTTCGAGGGGGATAACTCACCAAGGCTCTGCAGTCTTTCGTTTCCCACCGATTACCTCCGTGGGTCGCTTGGAGTCTTCGTGAGATCGAAATCAACATGGTCCTCTCCCCCAAACGCCGAAGGCTGTCTCCAGGATGTCCGAGCCCCAGGCCGCAATTTCCTTGAGACGCGACACATGCGAAAACTCGACTAGGTTTCAGCGATGTAATGGAGGTACGGTATCTGTTAGATGCCATTCAACCAGTCTGGAATCATGCTACGAATAAATATTGATATCAATTAGGCGGGTCGCTATTCAGTATTTGTTGCCGGATCGCAATCATGCTGTTACACCCTTCGTTCCATGCGCCGCCGCCAACCCTTGCGGTCTTGAGAGTCTCATCTTCTCGCCCGCACTTGATCCGTGAGTTCTTGCCTCTACGCAAGGGTTTCGCCGACCGGCTACATCATTAGAAGGCCTTTCTAGCCCGGGTGCCGCTGATCTTTCATAGCTCAACACATATGTCTGATCTGGACCCTGCTATTATAAATCCCATCTTTATGGACTAAGCATTCATGAGTCATATCCCGGCTTTTCCGACTGCAGCAATTATTGGTTTACAATTAGCACCTGGGACCTTCATGCAGGCGGAGTCTCAATGATTCTCATCTGATGACTACCATTGCTTTTTTTTTTCGCACTCCGTCCTGCTCGGACGAGTCCGTCTGACGGCCATCCCGGGCAACGAGATGCTCTGCGTGCGGGGAGGTGACAACAACTCACAGCTCTGAGTCAACTGTCCGAAGTTATAGTACCATCGGCGGTTTCAAGCGGAGGATGATGCCACGCGTGCCGTGGAGCTGATTCAAGTTGTGTCATGCGTCCTCCAGTAATGCAGTGCTATCTGTTTCGAACCACTGTCACAACGCAAACATCATCCCACTCACGTAGTTGGCGAACGGGAATCTGGGACGAAGTCTCTTCCGCCGAGTAGAACTTGACGGAGAGTTGGTTTTCTCTTGGCGCTTCCCGCATCCGAATCCTATAGCTATGTAGATCAATATCTCGGAGTGTAGGCGCTCGTCATTGGACAATTCGGACCATAAGCCCACCTACATACTCCCAATGAGCTCGACTGGGACTGCGATTAATTCCCTCTGAAGTCATTCCACAACAGGGACAATGCGGAATGCGCCTATCGGAGCCTCGGGCAGCTGTTGCAGATGCGGTAAATTTAAAGTCCTCGATTAAGTAGTATCTAATCGAAAAACCGAGTACTCCGTGATAAGACCGAAGTTATGTGCTCGATTTGAGTCCCGTTACTCAAGAGCAGGAGTGATGCGCAGATGAGCTGAACCACGACTCCCGCGCATAGCTCGCCAGTGCTGAAGACTTAACCGGGTCTACATTTCTTTCCGCATAAATACCCTAGTATTCTAGACATTGACACAAAGCATGTCCTACCCATATCTCCCAGCCAATAGTGCACGGGCCCCAATGCCACCACCCGGAGTACGGGGCCTTCGGGCAACGATTGCGTGTTCGAATTGTCGGAAACATAAAATGAAGGTGAGTGCCCTGCTGTCTAGGTCCTTCACATGCTCATGCACTAGTGGTACGTGTCCCTTAGTGCAAACCGACGGATGATAACTTAATCGCGCCGTGCGAGCGCTGTGCGCGTCGTGGTCTTACGTGCGAATATGTCTCGGTTAATGACCAACGGGACGAATTGGTCTCCGGCGCAGACGCGACACCTGCTGAAACAACTTCGGACTCCCGACGCGGTCATCGTGCACCGGCACCTCTGCCATACACGGGCCCTCCGCCGGCCAACCAACTCCCTCGATATGCCGGACAGCCCTTGCCCCCTTTGGGCCAACCCTCCACGCATTTCGCACACCCGAACCCTACGTCTCCTGGGGCGACCCAGGGGCCAAATTATTCTGCCTATTACGACTCATCCCTCGCTGGATGGGCGGGCTCTATGCCTGCACCATCCGCAGGGCCGGTATCTCCGATGCAGAGTCGACACCGCGCAAATCCTCCGGCGGCTCATGCTCCAGCAGGAACCCACAGATATAATTTGCCGTCCCAGTACGAACCCTTTGATCCCACACGTCCGGCGCAATCTCCTGGAGCACACAATACCGCAAATCATCCCGTAGATGACTCGACAGCGCAGATCTTTGATCCGGATTCCATGCCCGGAGGTGCGTGGGTTCAGGAGCCTGGCACAGCGTAAGTAATAGCAATTGTGGTTACCTGAGGCCGCAGGTCTAACATGTTTGAACAGCAAAAGAAACCGCCACCATCGCTCCTAGCGCCGCTGCATCCAATAAACTGTTTTTCGGCTTTTCCTCCTTCTCTGTTATTTATTCACCTATTTATTCGAGCTCAGTCGCTGGTCGACGATACACATCTATATATTTATTGACTTCGCCTGTGATTCAAATATTATTGTAAGCAAACTTCATATAGATTTATCTGTATCCATTGTTGGGTTACTCAATTTCCCTTCGAAGTTTAATTATAGGAGTGAGATCCTCCATGTCCGTATTAATATTAGTCGACGCAACATGTTTCAACATCTTATGTACAGTTCAAGCACGACAGGCCAGGCGCGAGACTCCGAATTGAAACACTGCACACACCTCACTTAATTGGAAGAGCTCAACGAACCCTGGCCGTGGGGGAGGACACAGAGCATGGGAAAGAGGGAAATGCGAGAGGATACGAAGCAAATCAGGGTGCACAGTTCCGCAAGTCAATCTCCATGGGTTGCGCCCACGCTGGCGGAAATACCGGGATGCGATCAGAACATCTTCCCAGAGTCAGTCTTTGATACCGAATAATACAACTCGCGCACAGACCCGTCGCGACGGCCGTCACCCGTCGACGGCCGGGTCCCGTCCGTCAGGCGAACTTGAAATCTATGTCGACTGCCGGGTAGGGCCATCCCGCGCCCAGCAACGGCCGTTTTTGTGACGGCCCTCCGTCGTTTCGACGGATTGACGGCCCGTCGCGACGTGCCGGTACCCGTCCGTCAAGGGCTTGGGAGAGGTCTTGAGACGGCCGGGTCCCGGCCGGGTCGACCCGTCAACGGGGTACCCGTACCCGTCCGTCGACGGGTCGACGGGTCACCCACTAATGTTCTCCCCATCTGGAATAAATTATGTGAATTCAACTTGAATGGTAGGTACATTGAGACCGTTTGAAAGGTTGGGACTCACCCATCTAGATATTACTTCAATTTCTGTGCGGTCAACTTGGTCTTTCGGACCTTCCCGAAAGTATGTTCAACTTTCTCCAGATGATTGGTGCTGAGCCGGGTGGTCTGGCGGTCTGCCTATGATTGAAGTACTAATGCTGATAAAATTATAATGTGGTACCAGAATACCTTGCACTGACCAGATTTTCAGCTGGGTTGAATATGTGTATCTGTGATGCCCGAAGAACACGACGCTCGCAGGGTGCGTTGGGGGTGTCGTCGGGCGGCCTGCATTGTGTTAAAAATATTGCACCACTATGTAAGTTATCAGTGCATGATGGCTATAGGTAGTAAACTACCGACGTTCATCTTCTGCCTCCGACAAATTGAATACGCCGTCGTTGTTCGAAGCCGTCGTTTTTAACCGGGATTGGGTCCTCGATAATGCGGACTGTGAGATATGGGATGGGCATGATTTGTGTCCACGGGATTCGCGGGCATACCACGTCGAGCGCCAAAAGCAAACCAGATTTAGCTGGATTTAACTGCAGGAGCGGACATTGGGTCCCGCGTGAAAAGCGCCTACCCGGCGTACTGCGATAGTGACGATTCATTTATAAACTTGTGGCTCAAATATGCAGAACATATATCGGCTGGGTCAGCTCAGGGATAGCTCCCCGCTACCCGGGAACACACGCGTAGATTTCATGAGAGGCTTCTGCCATGCTGAACGAGAGTTATGGGTGTCCGTCGCGTATGGGTGCCGCTCCACAATACTAATTATATATTTTATCGCGAATGGGCCACATGGGTGTCTGCATGAGGTAGTTCAAACACGAGTCGCAAAGGCGTTGTCTGGCACGCACGAAACTCGAGCACAATAACGTAGGGAAGAACAGCGCACAACATGGGGAGATGAAAGTGTTCGAGCCTCATGCGGCGGCACTTCCCCGAAGAGGTAGGTGTTTTCCATCCGGTGCGCCTGGAAATCTTCTGCACAAATTGAGTGATGTGTACATATATTCCTCCCATAGACTCTATGGGAGACACGATTGACCAATGACTGTGGAGCGTGAGGAAGTTTGAAGGCAAAGTCTTGCGTAAGGTTGTGAAAAGTCTTTTGTCAAGTCCCAACCATAGATCCCATGAGCCTGAGGAACTTCCGACTCGTGTGAAAGTGCAAATGTGAATGGATGAGCTGATTCGGTGGAAACGCCTGATGCGAGGGGACAGCCAATGGTTAATGGTTAGTCGCCGGTGAGACTCGATGCCATCCAATCACGGCCTTTATTTACCACAGATCTCGATGGATCCGTTCTGCATGGATTCCGGCGCCGCGTCGCGGATCGAGCGAGATGGCCGTCTCACTTTACACATAGCGCCAACGTCTGAAGAACACGGCCTAAAGCACACCGTTGAGCGCTCCAATTGCATCCAAATATATCACTATTGAAGAATGCTAATCCCACCAAAGTCTTGCCTAGTCCAAGGAATGGGGGTAGCAATGCGGCCTTACATTGTGCTGGCTACCGTACACCTGGGTCCCGAGGTGCGACCGATACGGAGCCTCAGTCTTTTCTTGGGACTTGGACAGGCCCTTCACGTAGGATTGTATTGGGATTGTCATGCACCACAAATAGTCCACAATCTGCGGCGGCCGCGCTTCCGGCCACCATCTGAAAATCGAGCCAAAAAGCCTCCAAGCCCGATGTTCAACTGCAGTGAGTCAGTCAACAGCAGGGACGATGCGCACATGGAACCATCAAAGCTTCAGCCTGGCAGCAACTATCACAGTTGGTGTAATTTTTTTATTCGGCTATTGGATGGTATCTAGCTAAATAACCGAGGTAGTCCGCTGGCCGGGATAAGAACACGGTTATTTGTCTGCCTTTAAATACCTGAGTATCTCGTCGATACAAGTCATGTCTTTCCCATATCTCGCGGCTCACCGTATACAGTATCCGATACCTTTTGAAAAACGGCGGGGCCGAACCACGATGGCCTGTTCAAATTGTCGGAGACAGAAGTTGAAGGTCGGTGGTTCATTCCTTTAGGACCATCATGCGCTGATACACGAGTGGTGTATCTCTACCATAGTGTAGGCCGCAGGATGGCACCCCCAACGCACCCTGCGAGCGTTGTAATCTTCGGAGCTTCACGTGCGAATACGTCTCGGTCACTGAGCAACAGGAGGAATTGATTTTTGGCGGGGACATGGCACCTGCTGAAACAGCTTCGGAGGCCCGAAGGGGCCATCTTACCCCCCCGCCGCCGGGCTACACGCTGACCCCGCCCCATCGGCGACAGCCGCTGCCCGATCTCAGCCTAATGACAACGCCCAACCTCCACGCGAGCCAAGTGCCCTGCTATCACGACTCATCGCCCGCTGGATGGGCGGGGAGTTGGCCTGAACCATCCCCAGGGGCATTATTCCCCACGCACAGTAGGCACTACGAAAATCCTACGCCTGTCCAGCCTCTAGCCGGAGACCATGGACCTGTCCATAATCCTCCTTCCTGCGCATCCAGCCCAGCGCAAACGCCTGGAGTACACCATGCAGCGCATCATCCCGCGGCTTTTCCCACAGCACAGATCTTCGACCTAGTCTCCAAGCCCATACCCAAGGCTGCGTGAGCCCAAGCCCTCGGCGTGCCGTGAGTGATTTCAATTTCAGTTATATGGAAGCCCCATGACGTTAACATGTTTCAACAGCAGGCAAAAAGAATCAGCATCGTTCCTAGCAGTGCTGCATACAACCATCGGTTGCGTCTATTTCTTCCTTTCTCTTGGGGGCTTTGGACACAGCCCGGGCACCTATATATATAGCGGCCTTCAAATCTTTTAATGTGTGAGCTGGTTTAGGGGTGTGCTGGTGCCCAAGTACTGCGCAAGTTGAAACGACCGTAGGAAGGTTGATGGGCCCTGGTGTTATGTCCAGGCAAATATCTAAGAATAAAGCTTTTTAGATACTCGGGCACGGGACAAAGTACAGAGGCATAAGGCCTCTGCGCTGAAAAGGTTGAAAGGTAGAGAGGTTGATAGTCGACGTTTTCAAAATCGCCGTTTTAGTACCGTCCAGGAGTTCGAATCTTGGAACCATCTCTTTCTTCTTGATCCATTTATTCCCATAATCCCACATCGCACGCCCGCTTTCTCATAAAATTACATTGTAACCTCATTGTCCATGCTAAATACTCCCGTTCGCATGCCCATTGCGGCACCGCGGTATCACGTCCGGGGTAGAACATTTCTCCTGCGCGTGCAGCACCACCCAGTAGTCGTATTTCCGACGCTCGGGCTGTTGCAATACCACAACGGGCGATGCGCGCGCCGCGGATACAGTGTTTTCTCCGCGCGTGTGGTCGGGTGCTCCCACCCGCTTCCTTGCGCTGCCCCAGCAGCTGTGGGTTTGGTGCATTCCGCCTGGCGGGCGTTGCGCACGGCGAACAGTCTCTCCCTTTCGCCACGACTGCTTCCCCGGATGTATAGGTGTGCCGGCGCTCGTCCCTTAGCGGGTGTTCTGCGAAGATGAAAAGCAATTTGGCATTGAGGACATAAAAAGAAGGAACCCGCCTTGAGCTCGGGCTCGAGCTCGCACTCGGAGGCACGCCACTTCACCGTCCTTGCCGACACGCCGCCCAGCTTCGAGGGTATGCGGCAGCCCCGATCTCCATGTCCGCGGCCAGCTTCATCGCGTGAGCGTACACAAGAGAGGAGCGACCGTGCATAATGCATCGATGCTAAGCACGTCGACTCCGGGCGCGCGTGCCAGTTAGGTGCTCGGAGTCAGATGGCCGCGGACGACAGGCTCCTCTGCCCCGCTGGCCCCGGTACTGGTGCGCAGGTGTTTGCTGTGCATCCAGTGATAAGCACACTTGCGCTCGGCACACGAAAAGAAAGCGCTGTAGAGAATAAAAGAAAATGAGCAAGGAAGGAGTGAAGAAGAATTCCAGGCGAGCGGCCTACGCGACGCGAACCGCGGATTCGCAGCTTTTCCGCTCGGACCTGCGCTCCTCGGGTGCACCGCCGGAATGGTAGGCACGGCGATGGCGACCACGGACTTAACGGACTTGAATGCAATAAGATCCTTCGAGCTTCCCGGTGGCATACAGGAGCACATAAGTCCTCCCTCGAGACCCTCGGAGCACTCCCACTAGAGCGTATTTCAGCGTCTTCACGGATACCACTGGGCCAGATTTCACCCACCCTCTCCCTCGAGACCTTGAAAGAGTACGAAAATCAGAAAGGACATTGCACTTCCCCAAAGTGGTAGGTGTTTTCCATCCGGTGCGCCTCGAAGTCTTCTGCCCATTGAGTGAAGTATATATGTAAGTGTTCTTCACACCGAATCCAAGGGACACACCGTTGCCTGTGCAGTGTGAGCAAGCATGGAAGGCGAAGTCTTGCGTGAAGTTGGGAAAAGTCTTGAGTCAAGTTTCAACCATAGATCCTATGACGTTGTGTGATGGATACTGGCAATTCTACACCTTAGCCTCCACGCACTCGGATCAGAACTTAGTGGAACACTACAGAAGCTTCTGGACTAAGTTCAACTGAACGAGTCAGTTCGAGTCGCTCTGACTCGTCCCGGCTCCGGGACATGAGTCAAGTCTGCACAGCCTTAGCATAGTCAGTAGTTATATAAGGAGTGTTTCTCCGTCATGTAAAGCAGCCTTTTACTACCGTACAAATCAAGTACTCCTTGTTTTACCTCATACTGTGTGATCGTAAGTGAAGCCAAGCGCTCATTGATTATTACATAGGCCTCAACTGCTGCCTAATTAAAGCTTTCGCGCTTGATTGGTTAGCAGAGACCGTGGTAAGCATTTGCTGATTCTGTAGGGATTCCTACTCGCTATAAATATACTGCCAGCCCGGCAACACCAATTCCAAAACCTCCTCAAACGCGTGCTTCTCCGGCTCGCGCTCAGCCTCCGAAACCCTCGTGAACCCGGTTTCTTTCACACGTTGAGGAACTTCCGACTCGTCCGTCAGGGATATACACCCTGACTAAAGTGCAAATGTGAAGGGTTGAAATGATTCGGTGGACAAGCCTGATGCGAGGGGACAGCCAATGGGTAATGGTTAGTCGCCGGTAAGAATCGATGTCATCCAATCACGGCCTTTAGCACAGATCTCGATGGATCCGTTCTACATGGATTCCCGCGCTGGGTCGTGGAGTGAGATGGCCGTCTCAGCTTACACCTAGCGCCAACGTGTGAAAACACGGCCTAAAGCACACCGTTGAGCGCTCCAACTGCATCCGAATATGTCACTACTCAAGAATGCTAATCCCACCAAAGTTTTGCCTAGTCCAAGGAATCGGGGTAGCAGCGGCCTTCATTCGTGCTGGGCTTTAAACAGGAGGGACAATGCGGACATGGAACCATCAAAGCTTCAGTCAGCGACTATGACAGTCGGTGGGGATTTTTCATTCGGCTATTGCAAGGCTACTGAATGGTATCTAACTAAATAACCGAGGTACTCCGCTGGCCGTGATAGGAACACGGGTGTTTTTCTGAAAATACTCGAGTATTTCGTCGACACAAATCATGTCTTTCCCATATCCCGCCGCCCACCCCATACAGTATCCGATATCGTTTCAAAAACGGAGAGGTCGAACAGCGATTGCGTGTGCAAATTGTCGGAGGCAGAAAATGAAGGTCGGTGGTTTATTCCTTTAGGGCCATTATGCGCTGATACACGAGGGGTGCATCTCGACCGCAGTGCAGGCCGCCGGATGACACCCCCAACGCACCCTGCGAGCGTTGTGTTCTTCGAGGCTTCACGTGCGAATATGTCTCGGTTACTGAGCAACAGGAGGAATTGATTTTCGGCGTGGACACGGCACCTGTTGAAACAGTTTCGGACGCCCGAAGTGGCCATCGTATGCCGCCGCCGCCGGGCTTCGCGGTCCCGACCCCGTCCCGTCAGCGACAGCCGCTGCCCGATCTCAGCCTACTGTCAACGCCCGGCCCCCACGCGAACTCCTCTTGTCCTGGGGTGAACCAAGTGCCGCGGGAGCACGACTCATCGCACCCTGGATGGGCGGAGGGTAGGCCTGAACCATCCCCAGGGGCATTAATCGCCACGCGCAGCAGACACCACAAAAATCCTACGACCGTCCAGTCTTCAGCGGGGGACCATGAGCCGATCCACCATTCTTCTTCCCACACATCCAGCCCGGTGCAAACGCTTGGAGTATACCAGACAGCACATCATCTCGCGACTTTTCCGACAGCGCAGATCTTTGACCTAGTCTCCAAGCCCCTCCCCAGGGCTGCGTGGGCCGAGGACTCTGGCGTGGCGTGAGTGAGCGCAATTTCATTTACATGGAAGCCCCCACTGACATATTTCGACAGCAGGCAAAATCATCGTTCCTAGCAGTGCTGCATACAACCATCGGTTGCGTCTATTTCTTCCTGTCTTTGTTGGTAAGGACACAGCCCGGTGATAAGCAGTGTACAATTCTGGCCGTGAAAATCGCATTTTGTGCATATATCATGACCATATACACTAAGGACATCTGTGTATAAGGACTATTGTGAGCCCGAACAGTTAGTCATCGAACGTCAGACACCTTAGGGGAGCTTCGAAGCATGTTCGTATAGTGGTACTCCATACTGAGGCCTATATACAGCTTGCACTGAGGTATAACACTCCGTAGAAAACAGTGCAGCCCAGTATCCAAGGGTTATCAGTCACTTAGTGTCGGTTCCCAACCAAGGGGAAGGGTTCCGAGCCCTGTATACATGCTAAAGAACGGCATATATGGTCGGGTAGCAGGATGTTTAACCATGTTGACACTGATCCTCGTGCCGCGACACCTCACGTGAAGAGTCTAGGCTCCGGGAATCCAAGTAGCCGGTTCGATCGGATCCGAACGGACACGGATGACTCCGTTGATGGAATCAAATATCGATCGGAAGACTCCGGAACGATGTTCGACTACCGTAAACTAGCATTTAAAGTCTGTATAAAGCACATATGAGACTTGGGAAGGAAACCTAAATACAATATAAGACACCTCGCAGGTGTTCTGAACACTATATACCATGGAGTATGACCATTCGCACCTATATTCCGACTGATCGGAGGTACGAGTCATACGGCGCCGCTGTGAATCAGCAAGGAGGAGTCATCCACGAACGTGGGAGGGCCCTCGACCAATCATAGAGGTTTCGGGATCGATATATTCCGGAACGCGTGCTCATTTCATATATTATTTATCAGCTAGTAGTGTAATCATCGTTTGTAATCATGTATAGAAACAGTATATAAGGGTGTCTGCGCGAGAGGGAACAGCAGCGAATCGCACCGACAGCTGGTTGGAGGCTAGAAGATAGTCACAGTTAGTTGTTTGGTAGGTTGTGTGCTCTGTTCGCCTTAAGGCACAGCTCAGTAGAGTCTGCTTTATAGTGTGTGAATATACCTTTGGATTGATATAAACACCTGAGCTTGGAAGTTATAACATTTGAGCCTGGAAGTACATTGGCCTGGAAGTTTAACATTTGAGCCTGGAAGTCACAATACACTGAGCCTGGAAGTTTTATTGGCCTGGAAGTTATCTGGCCTGGAAGTTCCTACAAGTTTGACTTGTTCAATCGTGTTTATACAGTTCGTTGGGTCTGTTCCCATTGCGTCCTGAAGGGTTTACAAGCCCCAAATCTACCATATACACGGTTAAATACCGTACTTGTCATCTGCTCCGGCCCATATACATCGTTGTACTCGTTGTCGACAATCAAGTCGATCCGTTTACGATTGTTGAAACTCCGTCGAGCCTTGTCGAAACACCCTATAAATCGTTCGAACACAATTAAATCTCGTTCTGAGAGTCTAATACTTGACTTGTCACCCCCGAACAAAGAAGGGACACGTGTCTGAGAGTAGTGCAGTAGTGGTTAGGTGGTAGTTGGTGGGTTGTTAGTTGTTGGTATATACCTTCGACTTGCTATTCGCAGCTAGTACATTGCTCGCGCTGCTTAGGCAGACACCGGTCTTATCACCAGGGCCATAAATATATATGGTCCTTCCAACTTCGTCGAGTATTCACTCCGTGGAGAGAGGGTAAATGTGTGAGCTGGTTTAGGGGTGGTGTGCACAACGGTGGGCAGATCGGCCTATCGTGCTAATCCGACACGAAACAGGGCCAAAGATGGCTCAACATGGACAACCCTCTCTCTTCCCTCAACCATCACCATCCCGCTATGCATCTCCTCTAGCTACCCTCCCCATCTGTCGCACATATACCGGTGATCTGAAGGAGCTGTACAAATATCTTCCCAAAGCCTGCGTGTTCAATTGGGATCCGGGATGGATCGCCCTTGACCTTCCGAGGACCATGCCATATTTGCCGCGTCAAAACGAACTGCTACTCCCGTTCCCCCCCAGTCTCTCTCGAGCACACCTCTCCCAACCCAGGATACCTCTGCTCTTCCGGCTCCGCCGACTCTGCGGTTGTTCTGCGGCCTCCAGTGCGGACTCGGAGCAAAATACCACCACATCAGCCCATCTCCAGACCAGGTCACCCTGAGCTCTGTCTTTGCACCTCGTCCGAATGTATGGCATGGGTCCATCGCCCCTTGTGGTCTAGATAGAGTTTGAATCTTGTTTGAATCTATCACCCGCGTAAAGCATGGGGTTACTTTATTCCTTCCAAGTCGGAAAAATCGAGCATGCTTTCTATCGAGCTTGATGCAAGGCCATTTTGCCGCGGACCGAGACAAACTCGACCGTGCTGGTGTCGAAGTCGCTGCTTGCCACGAGTCAGCGCTAGCGCGGGCGAGATTCACTGGGCGCAATCCGTGGAGGTCGACTTGTGGTGTCTCGCCACCTATCTCTGCCATCCTTTCCGCCGTTATACGATCCCTCTTCCCCCATATTTATCGGCTCTCCCTGCGCCCGGGCGAATCAAGTTGGACCACCTCACCATGCACCCGATCTCATTCTTCGTGGACCATTGATGCATCAGTCTTCTGGTGCGACACCCACACGCGACAGCCACCCGTAACTCCAATTTAGCATGGCAGAAGTCTCTCATAACATCTACCCGTTCTTCCCCGGGTAATGTGGAGCCATCCAGGGGGTTGAACCAGCCGATATATATTCTGCATATCTCACCCACGAGTTCACGAAGGAACTTTCACAGTCGCGGTACGCCGGGTAATCGCTTATCATTCGGCACACGATGCCCGTTCCTACACTTACTTGAATCTAATGCGAATTTCGCGCTCGACCTAGTATAAGTGGTAGGAAGGGTCTAATCTTCACTGCTCGACAATTCAATTCCGCAGCCTTTTCTCGCTCTCGCTCTCTCTGCTTGCCGCGCTTACACTCCATGCGCAGGCGTCCACCATTCCGTCTGAGACTCTCGTCGTGCGCCAGGGCGCCTGTATCTGCAAGACCATAGGACAGCTGACAGTCTGCAGCGGCGGCGGTTGCACCTAATATCATAGCCATGTACGTGGTATGCGGACCGGATGCACAAACTCAGATATGCTCTGCCCCTCCAGGTCAACCGAACGTTGGGCGGAGATGTGCGGGCCCATCGTGTATCCACCTATATCGTAAAGTCCAATCAACCATGCGATGAGCTGCGATATTCTCTTTTTGGATTGGAGACGCGGGAACATTGAGTGATTTCCGCGTTGTATTTGGCACGAGTGTCAAGCAACCGCCACTGCCGACTCCCGGGCTACAAGTCAGGCAACTGCCTTACTATTATTTAACACCCAAAGGCGCCTTCCATCGACCGGCTGGCTCAGCATCGCGGCCCACTGAATTAGGTCCACGTCCGCGGAACCACTTCCCGCAACTCCACCCGAGATAGCTCCCTTCGCTTTAATCATTAGTCACAATTTCTGTGCTCCCGAGCGGAAAACCAAAGGATAGGGCCAAGACTTAAACTTTAAAGGAGTGCATCCTGGATAAAGGAGGAGAATTCCATCCTTTAGTTAGACGGAAAACTCCCGGAAATATATTTGGATACTCGTAAGGATCGATATCTTCAGATACGCACAGCATGGCGTTCCCGTGCCGCACGTCTCCAGGGTTCCCGCCGATTCTCAATTTAGCGCCCCCCAGATTTTTACCTCTGTTGTATTCTAACAGAGTGTAGCCGCTTTGATAACTCCTCTTCATCTTACTTCCGTCTGGGCCGGAGAAGCTGGCCTTCCTTGGGGTCTTCTGTGTTCTTCCGCTCATCCCGGAGCAAACTAACCCTCTGGACTAACCGTCCCTTCTGCCAAAAAAGAAAAAGACAAAATCTGGAGAGGTGGAGGCCCGATGGTAGTGTAGACTGCGTGTCGGGGATCCCGGAAAACCGCCATCGACAAGACGACCATTAACAACAACCATCTAGCTGCGGAGCCCCCATCCGCTTAATGCGCCCGCCATCGTGAGAAGGGCGGTCAAGCGTGGATATAAGAGCAGTCGCGGGAGGGAAGGCAGCCACTCAAAATGCAATTCCGCGTCCTTTCCGCGCTGTCGCTCGTCCTCGCCGCCCTCACACTGCATGCCCAGGGAGCAAGTGCTCCCCTCGCCGCGCGCGCGCCCCGGAGCTCGCCGTGCGAGTGCAATCCCGCGGGCACGATCTGTGCCGAGTGTATCTTGGGATGTAAGAATCTATATGATGCTGTCGAGTTCGCTTATAGGGAGACTGACTGACTTCCGCTGCAGAACTCGCGTCACGACGCACGAAGCATTGTATTTGAATAGGGAGGCCAGAAGCCAGAATGCGCTTACTGTGTATCGCGACAAAATGTCCTCCCGAAACAAATACGTACTTGTACGATTGTTACTCCCGTGGGCGGTCCGTGTAGAAATTCAAGTGAAATATTCAATGAATAAACTGATCTCCGAGTGCTGGCTCCCGTCGCGGGCCAAATCTTTCCTTATGCGGCGTCCGCTTCGTCTTTATAAGAGAGCTGCACGAGTATGTACCATTATTTTACTTCTAACAAATGAAACGAAGGTCATTCTTTTCTACACGTTGGGCCTCGCCACACACTTGGGCTGCCTCCTAGCATCTCCCTTTCCAGAAATCACACACATTTCGTCTGTCGCACAGCCAGGGTCGCACTTGACCCAGATCTGCACCCAGTCCAGCCATTTGATGAGGTCGGTCACCTCGATCTGCATTGCATCGACCGCACTTTGAACGTTCGCCTCGCTAAGCTGCTCGCTCTCGATGTCGTAGGCGATGTGGAACATCCGGGCCAGCCTGCGGCAGATCTCGTGCATCACGTCCTCGACGGCGCTGCGGATGAGACGCTCCTGTTTCGTCAGAAGGTCGGTCGGCAGACCCTGCGTGTGCCTGCGAGCGCAGCGATCGACGACGGACGTCAGCCACGCCTTGCTCGCCAGGCCGTCCGCGCCGGGCGTGTCCGCGGTCGTGAAGTGTGGCGCGAGCATGATGAGGACCTGCTGGCGGGCCATGTGGGCGCCCGCGCGGACAGTGGAATACGACCCCGCAGACAAGGTGTGGGTGAGGACCGCGAGCCTGTCCCCGTAGCGCTCGACGACGACGCGGATAATGCTCGCCCAATCGACACCGCTACCGTCGGCCGAGTTCCAGGATCGCTTGACGGCCTCCTCAAGCTCAGCACGCTTCATCATGCCCTGCTCCTTCGAGATGCCCTTGATCCTATGTTCTTCCCGCGGCTTTCCGCGGCGCCCTTCGATGAGGCTCGTCACTTCTGGGTCGTAGAACGATATGAACTTGTCATATTGCACGCGAACGCGGGTCTCTCCTGGCGCGCGGTCGTGCCAGTGGCCAGCGACTTCGACCTCGCGGCGGACATCGGTGGGGAGGGAGCCGATCCAACCCTCCGGGGATGCAAAGCTGCGGACCTCGCGCATCGTTTCGTTCCGCAGCTCACCACGTCCCGGACCACCAGGACCACGGCCAGGGCCTGGGCCGCCACCGCCCGCGGGAGGCAGCACATGGAGGGCAGACAAGAGCGTGAGCGAGTCGCTGAAGTTGCAGTGGATGACCTCGAAGTGTTCTGGGCACACGTCAGCCACGAGAAGATTATCGACGAATCATTCTAACCTTCCATCCTGATGAAGCCGTCGATGCCGAGCGGGGCAGCCCAGCCGCACAAGCGTCCGGCGAGACCGTCATTCCCGCCATCACCGCCCCAGCCGCCGCCGTCCTTGACTTCCCCAAACTGGACGATCTCCGCGGTGTCGGGGGACATATGTGCGCTCAGCCCGTCAAAGTCGATAACCCGGAGCTCACGGCTAGTAGCGAGGGTCAAGACATGGCCGTTCTCGCCGGAGGCGAAGAAGTACGAGTGCTCAAAGTCGAGCGCGAGCCAATCTGGTATGGTCGGAATGTTGGGGTCGGGGCGACCGTGGTAGAAAACCGTGCCGACTGGGATAGAGACAGGCGCGATAGAGTGGCCTTCGGAAGGAAGATTAGCCGATATCTGATAAGGAGGATGCGCTCTCACCTTGGACGATAACTGTGTTCGGCCACAGCAGCATAAGCTCGCTCACGGAGTTGAAGATGAGGTTGCCTGTAGCGTCGATGTCGGGCTCCTTGTCCCAGCCCAGTGCTTCGTCGTGTTGCAAAAGTTGCAGTGGTGTTTGCGCCTCGCTAGTCGAGAAGCGTGCACCATGGGCAGCACACGCCGCAGCCGCAAGTAAAAGTGGGAGGGAAAGCGTCCTCATCGTACGAGATAATGGAGGAGGAGGTAAGAGTCATCTCGCTATCTTCTTTGTTTGACGGTTTGATCCCGCAGTCGCTGCATCACAAACAGATATCTCCAGCGGGAATTTGTTTTGAAATCTTGGAGGGTGCATAAAAAGCTCTGCGAACGACATGAAGACTAAGGGAGTTGGGCGAAAAAATAGGAGCAAGTACGCTGATGGAATCAAACGGAACACGTTCCAAGTCAACACCTTCGAAACGGCGGATGGCGGCAAGGGACCAGTGCCATTGGCGGCGTCCACTGTTATGCCGGCATGCCTTCGGAGATCCGACGCTCCGAATACGACATTACCTGGCCCTGCTACCGAATTCAATGTGAAGTTGCTCCGACACTCGCACGGTATTCTCATCTCGTGACGACATTTCAATATGTAAACGATCTCGATTATTGACTAGCCTTTTCGTTCAAATTTAATTTGGCCTGTCCGAGTCGTTGAACTACGAATCTACCTGTATGTCTGGGCGATTTTGGGTTGATTCTGAACCGCGCGCGCCGACAATCGGTCTTCTGGGTGCTAGAGTTAAGCGCTGACGGCGGTGGGCGCTTGGTATGCCCGCCGTTCCCGAGCCATCTAACCGGGTAGTATATCATGATCCTGTGTTCCGGCTTCCGCGACTTGCCTCTTGCTCTTTCCACATGCCGGATCCTCAATTGCGCACCAAAGGTCCTCGTATTTTCGCAGCGCGAATCTCGCTCGTCCTCGCCGCCCCCACACTTCATGCACCGGGAGAAACCCTTTCCATCATCACAACAGCGCCCCTTCTATCGTCGTCGTGCAAGTGCAACCCCGCGGTTCAACACAACACATGCGAGGTACGAGCGCCGTATGTGTTGAAGCATCTGTCTAGGAGAGACTAACCCCCGCGGGCACAATCTGTGAAGATTGCATCTGAATACTATATGATGATGCTCTCGGGTTAGCCTAGAGGGGTACTGGCTGACTCGCGCTGCAGAACTCGCGGTACGACGCACGGAACATTGGATTTGAATACAATCTTTGGGGGGATGAGCCGACTGTGGATCACGAAATAAATATCCTCCCGATCCCGAAACAAATATGTGCCTGTACGATTGTCACTCCCGTGAGCTGCCACTGACATCCATGGAGAAAAAAATTGAATGTTCAATAAATACACTGATTTCCAAGTCCTGGCCCGTCGTGGGTTAAATCGAGATCTCGTGTGGAGATCATCAGCAGCCTCCAGGGAAAATGAGCTGGGGAAACCGTCATCCACGGGGCGACCAACGGCTAACCATCTGCCGAGTCCCCATCCGCTTAGTGCGCCCGCCATCGTGGGAATGGTGGCTGAGCTTACATATAAGAGCAGTCGCGGGACGGAAAGCAGCCATTCAAATTGCCAGAAATGCAATTCCGCATCCTCTCCGCGCTGTCGCTCGTCCTCGCTGCCCTCGCGCTGCAAGCCCAGGGAGCAAGCCCTCCCCTCGCCGCGCGCGCACCCCAGATCTCGTGCAAGTGCAATCCCGCGGGCACGATCTGTGAAGATTGCATCTGAATGCTATGTGAGGATGCTCTCGGGTTCGCCTAGAGGGATACTGGCTGATTCGCGCTCCAGAACTCGCGCCACGGCACACCAAGAATTGGACTTGAATAGAGTGGCGGGGATGCGCTGATTGGGATCACGACATAAATATCCTCCGGAAACAGATATGTATCTGCACGATTGTTACTCCCGCGAGCTGTCCGTTGCGTCCATAGAGATAATTGAATGTTCAATCAATAAACTGATCTCCAAGTCCTGGCCCGTCACGGCTTAAATCGAGATCTCGCGTGTGGATCATCAGCAGCCTTCAGGGAAAATGAGCTGGGGAAACCGTCATCCAAAGGAGTCCTCATCCGCTTAGTGCGCCCGCCATCATGAGAATAGCGCTTAGGTTTACATATAAGAGCAGTCGGAGGGGAACAGCCAGTCAAATAAATCCCCAACAATGCAATTCCGCGTCCTTTCCGTGTTGTCGCTCGTCCTCGCTGCCCTCACGCTTCATGCGGTGGGAGCAACCCCTTCCATCATGGCAACCGCACCCCTTCCATCGTCGCCATGCAAGTGCAACCCCGCGGGCACGATCTGTGAAGATTGCATCTGAATGCCAGTGCTAGGTAAGGATGTCATTGAGTTCGCGGAAGCGCGAAGGCTGACTTGCGCTGCAGGACTCTCGGCCCGGTGCGCGGAGCATGCATTTGAATGGAGTGCTGGGACGTGCTGATTGTGTATCACGAAAACGATAGTATTCTTACGAAACAAATATATCCTTGTTCGATTGTTACTCCCGTGAGCTGTACGTGACGGCCATACAGAAAATTGAACGTTCAACGAATAAATTGATCTCAGAGTCCTAGCTTATTTTCCTGCGCGAAGTAATCCCGGGCCAGCGGAGTTTTAAGCCAGCTTTGGAATTGAGAAATTCCGAAGTCGGCGCGCACCGATGCATTGAGACTTTTCCTGATGTAGGCTTATTTGGCGTTTGTTTTGATCAACTCAAATTCTCCTCCTGAGCAGAATGGCTCCGCACCCCTGTATCAGTGGCGTCACTTCTGATATCGCATCAATGTCTGATTCCAAATTCATCCACACGAGGCTGGGTTCGTGCTGATGGCAATCTTTGCCGTCTGACGCAATAGTCAATTTTCAGTTTTTGGGCGACCCTGCGTGTTCTTCGCGAAAAATGCTGTAGGTATGATTCACCAGACATTCGCGCACGCAGTCCTCCGGCAAAACCTGAAGAGAGACCTCGGAGAGACAGCATAAACAGCGATAAGAAGGAAGCAGGAAGATTCCTGCCAGTGCGTACGGACAGCGGCGGGATCAACGGAGTATGTCCTGCCAAGTCCGCGCCCGGTCCGAAGCAACACCAATTGCCTCCGGACCTCCCAGCCCGGCATTGCCGACGCTTACCGAGCACCCAGACACTAGCCATACACGCTGATGCCACGTCCCAAACGTGGTTCACTCAAACTTCAAACTTCTTCGTGCGACAATTCTCCATCGCGGACGCAAATCTCAAGGGACGCGTCTCGGGCACACAAACCTCAAGTTGAACCAATGTTGAACAGCGTCATTTTGCCCCTATTGCAAATGTCGCGTCCGGGACGGGCCGGGCCGGGCGGGGCCGCCTTCCCGCCCCGCCTCGCGCGCTGTCCACTTATAAGCCCCCCGCTGTGGGGCCCCACTTTCCCCACAATGGCCTTCTCCCGTGCCTGCATCTTCCTTCTCGCACTCTCCCGCTCTGTGTCCGCGTCGAGCTGCACGCTCAAGTCCAGCGGCGGTGACGATTCACCCGCCATCGAGAAGGCTTTCCGGGTGCGCGCTATCCCATTCATATTAATACGCGTCTGAATATACATTAATACCTATTCCAGAGCTGTCCGGACGTGCTGATTCCCGCGAAGGAGAACCTCCTGATCGGCACGAAGTTGAACACCACTGGGCTGTCGCGCGTGCACATCCGACTGCTCGGGAACCTCACGCTCAAACCCGATGTATGTCCCCGCCCGCTTACTCTCAGGATACCCAAGAAGTTAACCGAGGTCCCAGGTGGACTACTGGCGGGACAATGCGTTAACGTGTCGTACCAAGACAACTCCGCCGCATGGCTCTTCGGGGGGAAGGACGTCGTGCTCGACGGGGAGGGCTCCGGCACTATTGATGGGAACGGCCAGGCGCGTTGCATTACCCCGAACGGATGGATGAAACTAATTCGCGCGCAGACCTTTTACGACGCGCGGATCGCGAACGACAGTCTGCGGCCCCCGCACCTCATGCTGGCGTACCAGGTTCGGCCTCGGTGGCGCGCGAACCCAATTGAACCACCTCTAATTTACTTCTGCGCAGGGCGATAACGTTATCATCCGTAACCTCAAAATCCGGCAGTCCCCACGCTGGACGATCCTCGTGCACTCGTCCAAGAACATGCTCATCCACGTCCGTCTCTTCTCCTCTCCTCTCCGCCTTTCGCTTGAACCACGCGCTGAACTGACCCGACGCTGACCGCAGGACCTCGACATTCGCTCGCGCTCGAACACGTGGGCGCTGGGGCGCGAGAGCAACCGCGAGACGGACGGCGTGGACATCTACAACAGCTCGTTCATCACTGGTGCACGACATGCGCATCGACAACGGTGACGACTGCGTGTCCTTCAAGCCGAACGCGACGCAGATCTACATTAGCAACCTCTGGTGCAATGGCACGCACGGCGTCAGTGTAGGGCAGCCTCGGCGAGAACGCCGGCGTGAAAGGTACATACCCCACAACCTTATGGCCACAATTTATTTATCCGCCGTGCAGACGTGGTGGCGAATGTCTACGTGAACAACGTGACGATCCGCAACTCGGAAAACGGCGCGCGCGTCAAGACGTGGGGCGGCGTGGACCGTGGCTACGGCTACGTCGACCAGATCGTGTTTTCCAACTTCTACAACGAAAATAACGACAGCCCCATTACCATCGGTGCGCTTCACCTTCACCCTTCTTCTCCTTGATCTCACGCGTGTCCGCTTTTCATTGGACTTCAGATAACTGCTACAAGACCGACCCCGACGACTGCCTGGCCCACCCGAGCAACATGACCATCTCAAACGTCTAGTACGTCCCTTCCCCGCTCTTCAGCTGAATTTCGCGCCGGACGAGTTAATAATGGTTCAACCGCAAACAATTCAGCTTCACGAACCAGCACGGCACCGCGTCGGGAAAGTACGGCAACATCGGCGCCGCACTCGTGTGCTCCGTCCAAAAGTGCACCGACATCTACCTCAACAACGTCAACGTCACGTACGTCCCGCCTTTCTCCGTCTCTCCCTTCCCTTCCAAGTGCTTAATTACACGACGCTGACCGGCGTCCAATTACAGCGCGCCGAGCGAGTGCGGGGCGACAGTGTACGCAAACCATCATGTACACGTGCAGGGGAACACGGCGTACCTCTTCTCCGCGGACGCCACGACGTACGGCGCGGGCGGGATCAACCCCGACAACTCGACGGTCGGCGGCGTCACGTGTGCGGGTGGGCAGGTATTCGACTAGGCGAAAGCGGCTCGGTGTAGTGTTGCACTCCACGGGTCATGGCGCGCGACGTTGGAATACCCTTATGAAACAAACGAAATTTAATGTCTTCGCTGAGCCGTTGATCGAGATGCACATGGAGGGAGATGCAACGGCAGCGGAGATGTCTGCATTTTCGTTGCCACACTGTGATGGGATTCCTATTTGTAAGCAATGCACCTCATCGCGTGAATCTTGCTTGTCGTTGAACAACTGGTTGGCTTGCGGCAGTGGTAGTGACTCAGGCTGTAACCGTGAGTTCATTTCGTTTAAGGACTCGGAGGGGCGCAAATTAAACGCAAGGTAGAGTAGGAGAACTGTCGTGATGCTTCACATTGTCGGGACTCAGCTATTCCTGGTCGTGGTACTACAATACACCGCTCCCATTTAAGTGCTCACTCACCCCTCATTTAGAGGCGGCTGTGGCTCCTATTGAAGAAATACTGTAGACGATAGGGGTATCTTAGCGCGCGACAATACAAGTGCGGTGGCGGTCTAAAAGTAAGAATAAGAAACACCGAAGGCAGCGGAGGGGGGATCCGGTGTTCGAGACGTAATCCCATAGCTACAATCGCCGAACTTTGGACCAACGACGTCTACCCATCCCCCTCGAAATCAATGCAGCGGAACTTACATTTAGCAGAGCGAAATTCGATCCGTGTTCGGACCTATCTGACCGCTGAATGTGTTGAACTCAGAACTTGCACGGTAGTAACACGTGTTTTCAATATATTTTGGGTTGCTGTACCGCTTCATCCATAGAAATCATTCAATTTATTGACAGGATGGAAGAGTCACGTGGACGCGTTCGGCGTGACATCACATCGCGGCAGGTGTGACTCTCCTTGATCTGTACCACCATGTCCTCAAATGAGGACAACGATTCCTCAAGCTACAGAAGGAGAGGACACAGGCCTTGTGATGTTTGTCGGCGCAGGAAGCGTGCGTCGAAATCTTGCATCACAACGATCGCGATTACCCCAGCCATGCCTATTCCTTTCTAGGGCGCTGTATGTTTCCTTTCCAGATGTATCTTGATCATTGTGCTGAACTTTGGATGCAGGTGACGGCGGTGAACCTTGTGGCCGCTGTATCAAGTACGACTTCAACTGCACATACGAGAAGGGAGCGATGGTATGTTGCACTTGATTTTTCGTTCATTGTATCTTTAATTGCTGGTTTAGCAACGTACTACCGCGAAATCATCTAGCAGGTATGCCGGAGATTTCACTCCATTCTCTTTCTGACAAAACAAGTTATTCCGGACTGGACAATCGGTTGAAAACAGTCGAGTCGCTCCTCCGAGAGTCGAATATTGTCCGCACCGAAGAATCTGTACATCCATCGCAAGATGGTCCTGCACTCGAAATAATTGCCCACGCCATCCGAGCGCTAAACGCCCCGTTCCCTGCACCACACTCAGACGATCTCAGTTTTGTTGAAATCACACAGGACCTGTTTTCCCTGTCTGCTAACAGTCCGGCAAGTCACGGGTTTCAAGGCAAATCGAGCCAGGCCATGCTTGTCAAAGCTGCAGTGGATCTAAAGAATCATCGGCCAAATACGCATCCAACTTCAAGAAATCGGATTCCGCTCGCTTCAACACCGTCGAGTATCAAACCGGTGGGTGTCTTGCTTCCTGTTTCGTCGATCACTCACTGTATCTCTCCATAGTGGGAACACGACATTCATCGCCCATGGTATACGTTTGCCGAAGACGACCTCACGCTAAGCCTCATCTCGTTGTACTTCACTCACATCAACATTTTCTTCCCCCTTCTCCATCGGCCAACCTTCGAGAGGGCATTTGCTACCAACCCGCACTTCCGCGACGACGGGTTCGCAAAGACGCTGTTGCTTTTGTGTGCCCTCGGAGCGCGCTACTCGGAGGACTCACGTATTCACCTCCCTGATGTAACGTCCTGCTGCACCGCTGGCTGGAAATATTTCGACCAGGTTGCACTCGCAGGCCAGCCGATGAGCGGTCCACCCACACTTTACGATATCCAAGCCTATTGTGTGCGTATGGATTGCACTTGCTGGCGCCGGCCAAATACTCATTGGCCTAGCTCGCTGTCCAATTTCTCGAGCGCGCCTCGGAGCCGCGCGCTGCCTGGACCTTATTGGGGTTCGGACTACGTCTTGCGCAGGACATCGGGGCACATCGCCAGAAAATGCCCTCACTGGTTGTTACACCCGAGGAGGAGTTGGAGAAGCGCGCCTATTGGTGTGTCATCCGATCTTCTCGTCTCCTTCCGCCACCAAGCGTAATGTCCTCGTCAGGTTGATGATCCTTTTCGACGTGCAACTCAGCAGTGCGCTCGGACGACCGTTTGCAATGCAATCGCACGAGTGTGTGCCGGTCCCCTGTCCATTCTGGCTGCTTGACGATGCTAGTGAATAGATTCGACCTTACTCTGCCTGTTCCATGCAACGATGAATACTGGGACCCGGGCCCGTGTAACTCAGCGTTCTGTCAGCCAACTGACACGCCGTCGCTGGTGGAGTTCTTCACCTGTCTTATCAATCTCAATCAGATTCTTGCCCTCGCAATGAAAGTTCTCGTGCGTCTTCGCTCACTGGTCAAATTTAACCATTTATTTTCTCACTCGTTCTGTCTGCCCATGTTACGGATGTCAAACAGTACTCAGCGACTCGGGTCAAACATCTCATGGGTATAGGGGACGACAGATGGCAGGAGAAGGTGGCGGTGGAATTCGACTCGGGGCTGACGGCGTGGTTTGATTCCGTCCCAGCACATCGTGAGTATTGGGTTGCTCGTTCCTCATCCCCGACCGACCCTCACCGCATGCTCTTTATCCAGTTCGCTGGGATCCCGCGTGCGCGAACGATATCTTCTTTGACCAGTCCGCGGCACTGCATTGCGGTTACTATTTTATGCGTATCCTTATACACCGGCCCTTCATCCCCGCGATTCGGTGTTCGGCTCTTCCGACCGTGAGTCGTCCCAATTGCCGCGACTTTGAAAACGACTGACATAAATAACGTAGAGTGTTCGATCACTCAGCATATGCAACACCGCTGCGCGCGCCTGCATTCACGTCGCTGAAGTACAGCACCAGCGACGGCCCAACAGTCCGCTGGTCTTCGGCCAAGTGGGTACCTTTGACATGTTGTTTCGCCTCGCAATCTAATATTAATGTCCTATTCAGACTGCGGTATTTGCCGCAGGCGTCGTCCTCTTCCTCAACGTCGTGGGCGGCAAACGCACAGGCCGCATGCGGGATATTGATATGTTAGATGTGCACCGATGCATTAGGGTCCTCCGCGGACACAAAACCCGCTGGTCGTCGACAGGCCCACTTCTGTGAGCACTCTGCTTCCCTTCCGCTTCCTTCAAATCACTGATACATTTGGAAAGGGATTCACTCGAGCAGCTAGTTAAGGTCGCCCAGGCGTCGCCTGCCAACTCACCACACGAGGACTACGAGCCTTCGCCGTTCGTGACGGAACCCATCGGCAGCCCTCTCCCGGCGCGATCATTCCAACCCGTCCATTATAACCCCATCATGCCGGGCCATTTCGTTGGTTCGATCTCGGAGGAGCCTGCCCGCCCCCCGCGGCTGCACAACACCCCGCTCTATAACCCCAGCATGACGGGTGAAGAGCCCGCACGCCCTCCACGTCTGCCCCCAGTCACTGGGAACATCTCTTCCTTTCACGTTCCCGACGTCTTCCATCCGCCTGACCCTCCGTACTCCGCGCACGGCCAGGACGCCCCCGCGGACATGGACACTCTGGTTATGTGGTCCGCCGCTCCCACGGGTTTTGAGTAAGGCATCCATCCATCTGTGTCGGCGCGTATTCTATCGGACTGATCTGTAAATTTATTGTGCAGGATGTCAGATTGGGATTCATACCTCAGCAACGTCACGGCGGAGGCCGCTCGGGTTGACTACTCAACTTCTGGCCCGGGTTTGTGACGGGATGTTCATAAAGGCACGCGACGCGGTGCAGTTAGTAGAAAGGAATGGTCTGACAAATACAAGCACAATATTGGCCACAATGAGTGCCAAATCGCACAGACCATGGGTGTTTCTCATTAGCGTGGAATGCCGGCGACGCGAGCACCCAAGGGTTTCGGTTGAGTTCCTCCTCAGAATAGTTCGATGGTCGAAATGAGAGTTCCATACAAGGCCATGAAGATGGGCTGCTGCTCGCCTCGAACTTGGTCTGGTTTTGAATACCACAGAGGTATTGAACGAATGTCATTGAGACAGGAACATCAGGTGTATTGAAAGACGTGTAGTGCTTCCTAAATATTGAGAATATGGCTCGGAGGAAGAACTCGAGTGAAAAAATGGATACAAACACAAAGCTCAGGTGCACGTGTACCAGAGAGAGACACAATTAATTGGTTTATTGATTAAAGCATAAGTTAAACATGAATCCCCATATTCCCCGCCTACACACAACCATCCGGATCCTGGAGAGCCGCAACCGCCGTGGCGAAGTTGGCATTTCCGCCCTGAGTATTCGTGTACATCTCCGCCGTCAGCGCGGTTTTCTTAGGGACATTCTTGCACAAAATCGTTCGGTGCCGCGTCGTCAGGGCCAAGTTGCTGTCGGCGGCAGCCTGCTTGATGACGGCATATTGGTGGAACAGCACTTTGTTGAGGTCCACATCTAAATGAAAGAAGTGAGCGAGGCGTGCACGGAGGTAATGAGAAGGAAGTCGTACCGAAAACACCGTCCGGCGGGAGAGGCCTGGAGCAGTGTTATTTTAATGCGCGCTGGGCCGACGATCAGACGTACCCGGTTATCATGTCGTTCTCATAAATCTCCAGTGCTTCCTCGCGGAAGGGGTCGTCCTCATTGGGCACATCCTCGCTGTCCGTGTCGGGGCCCTCGTTATACTCGAGAAACTGACCAGATGAGTGGTTAGCGATGCCCGACGTTTATGGTGTCGGACTCACGTCGTCGAACTCGGCATTTGCGCTCGGGAATGCCTTGACACTCATACTGGAATCGACACAATCAGCATGAAGCGGGGGGTCAAAGGGAGATTTTAGTACCCAGCACCGCGCCATGAAAATTCTGTGTCACATAAGAATTCAACCGAAGAAGCGAAAGGACCAGGGACATACCAAGGACATCAACTTCCGCGCCACGCGGAATGGTATGTTCGTGGCAAGCAAATTGCGCGGCTGCTATGAGACTGTCGGTCATGTAGAACCCACCGTCCGACTCTGATGCGAAAGTTAGATGCCAGCGGAGGTCAGAATTCCGGATTGCGTACCAGGACGATGACTGAAATCTCCACGACTCGCCGTCTTGGAGAGGTCGACCCCCTGGGCCTCCAACGCCGCAGCACCAGTGGGCGAAGTCCCGTGGAAGAGTATAATGTTACCGGTCCCCGAAGGGTGGCGGACATTAGCGCGCGCCTTGATCCGACTGCTGGTCTTGGTCTTCTTCGTTGTTGGCTTTAAGGGGCACGCTTTGCCCTTCGCGGAGGTCGCTGCTGGCTTGGCACTCGCGGACTTTGACTTGGTGGGTAGTTTGCTCGCGATAGCTTTGCCCGAAGGCTTGGCGACTGTAAAATTATGGATCAGCTCTGAAATTCGAGAAGCAAAACTAGAACGCACCAGGCTTCTTAGTCGCAGTTTTCGTGCCTTCGCAAGTGGATGAGTCCCAAAAAATATGCCAAGGGACGCAAAACCACATACCATTGACAGGCTTCACGGGCGTCTTCACCGGTGTCTTGACGGGCGTCTTCCCAGTTTTAGCAGGGACCTTGGTCGCAGCTGGACGAGAACGGATAAGTTTCAGGAATTCGGCCGTGGGAGAGAAAACTTACCGGGTTTGACAGGCGTCTTGGTCGTCTTCGTGGCTACACCGGTATGGTTGAGCTGACAATATTTCGTGGAGTGATGGAGAACTACGTACTGGGCTTCTTGACCGTAGTTTTCGCAGCTTTAGCATCATTCATGAGTGCATTCTCGGACGGAGGGACAAAGGAATATTTACCAGGCTTCTTCGCCGTAGTCTTCGCAGCTGTGCGAATATGCATGAGTCCCTGAATTTAAAAACGGCACGGAAAATAATTTACCTGGTTTCTTCGTCGCGGGCTTGGGTTTGACCACTGGCTTGGCTGCAGGATGCAGTCGTGAGTGACGTTCATAGAGATGCAGAACAAATCTTACCTTTGGGCTTCACCGGCACTTTGACTGGTTTCTTCACAGCGACCGGTTTCTTCGCACTGACTTTAGCCTTAGCCTTGCGTGCTTCGAGCGCCTAATAGATTCAGTTGAGTCGGTGCGGGTCTAAGACGATCCGGTAATGCCGCACCAATTCGCCCTCAACGATGCCAGTGGGCAATGGACCTAAAACTCCGATTCTCTGTTCCGGCGTGGGTGCTGAGACGACCTGTAGATCCAGTGTTCATTTCCGCCATTAGCATGCATCTGCCAAGACATTACATACTTCGGTATTATTGCCATAGACCATGGGGGCCGCCAGTGTCGGCAATGCGAGCGCCAGAGACAAGAACACGGAGAACGGGATGTGCATGATGAACAAGGGGGGGAAAGAAATAAAGGCGTAAAGGGAATGGATAGAAAGAAAAGACAAGAAAAGTGGACCAGCCGAGCGAAGAGGAATATGGAGCATGACCACGACGCCAACCTTTATAGGTTCGAAAAGTAGCCTTGCGTTTGGCGAGCCAACCCAGCACCCCTGAACGGAATTAGACTGTTTCCGTACCAGTTGGTCGGCAATCAGTTAGGCGACACATACTATCACATAGCCTCCCGGCGATTCCCCGGCGACGATGAATGCCGACGATCTAGACGTTGACTGTCACTGAAATTCATGGCGCTGGTGGGCCACCACCAAGGCAGCGCATGCGAGCACTCAGCCGCACAAACGACTGATACAGCCTCCCGGTGCAGAGCAACGCCAAACGATGCCTTGGGTCAACAAAGTGATGACCGCGTGGTTTACATCGCGCCAAGCCATCCCGCCTCGAAGTCCGCACGGGTTGCAGCCTCTTGCTGTCGAACTGAAGGCGAGAATTTCCGGACCTGTGCGCTCTAGCGCTGAATCATGTCTAAGACAGCGGGTGTGCTGCCGGACCAGCCCGAACGCAGCTGTGGATTTCTTCCTTTCTCTCTTGTGGTTTCGAGAATCGCGACGCAGGTGGGACTGTATGTAAACCGGATGGACTGGGCACCCGGCGACAATCGCGTCTCTCCGGCTCGGGAGGGTAATAACGCCGAGGATAACAACCGTTGTGGCCCCGGGTGGGGTCTCGTAATTGGCGCCTGTGGGAGAGTAACATGTAGGTGTGCGTCATGTAGGAGGAAAAGGAACGGACTTGCCACCCTCCGACTGTATTCCTGGAAACAACCTGGAAACCCGATTTTTTTTGCGCGTCTGACGTTACCTAAGCTTTACCTAGATCTCAGGAAACATGAGTTTGAAACTTTTTTTGATCGGAGGTTCGCGAAAAGGAAAGGGATATACCGAACAGTGAGAGCCTAGCGGTGTACGATGGTGCTGGTCTGGCATCAAGTTTGCTGCTGTTAGGCATGCCGCTTGATCGCAATTTCGGCCCGGCCCTCCGCAATCCTTCAACGATGGAGCACAGTTATACGCCGAGAACACGGCACTTAGATTGGGGGTGGTCCGTCATGACACAAAATATACCAGGGGCAATGATACACAACATGCCGAGACTTATTGAACATTATCTTTCGTCAAGTTGACTCTCTCCTGGACATATGCTTTACATAAAGACGCTCCTACCTCGCGTATGTTAAAAATTTTGAGCACTGAGGATGAGTGCACAGTGCAAACTGACACGCACGATCTCCAATTGCGATGCTCTGAAGGTGCTATTTGTGTCTTGAATGTACGGTGCATATCAGTCCGTTAGTGGACCTGGATGTGAGAGGAGGATGTTCACGTTAAAGGTACTAGGGCAACTACAGACAGGGAACGGCGCACTGGAAGCCAAACTGATTGATTCCACGGAGTCAACCCGATGTACTTCCCCATGCCCAAGCTTACTCGCTAAACCATTACCCTGTCTAATAACGACTGCAGCAGCCACGGGCCACACGTGCTATGCATGAGTTTTGAACCTGAATGGACAGGCCCTGCCTTCGGCTGGTTTGTAAACTAATTCATGATTGCTAACCAACTGTTTATGAATTCTCAGGGCGGGTTTAACATGAGCAGAGCACGCCATCGGACTCTTCGGAGTTTTCGGACATGGCCAACCGATGTTCAACACAATAATGATTCTTTTCCTTCTTTTGGAGTCCGTAAGACGCGATTCGAAGCATGCGAAGGACACTATTGAATAGAAATTCTCAGCAACTTACCAAGGAACTGGAGGCTCAGACTAAGCTGAGGAATCGCAAGAAGCGTGACTTTCGGGACCTCGGGCCGAAACCACATATAAAGCCCATTCAGTGTTCAACTCGATGTTCATTCATATCACCACACTCATACTCATGTCTTTTCCAACGCGCAAAATAGGTGGGGTCAGCGTTTCTGCGATTGGCTTTGGTGCGATGGGCATCGCGGGCTCGTACGGCGCCGTGGGCGACGACGAGGAATGATTCAAGGTTCGTTACAGCTCGAACTGCTGTGCCTCCATGTATAAAAGCTTTTTTCACTGAATATTACGTGGTTTGCGAACCGTGTACGAACATCGTACTTATTGTGTTTCGTGCTCCGAGGTCGTGGTTTGCCGAGGCTAGCCGAGATTGGCCAACAATCCCACGCTTTCAACTCGGAAGTAAAAAAAACTCAACCTTGGACGCTGAGAGGCACAAGTTTCCCGGCATCCCTTGGAATTGTTCTATATTTCTTTAAACCCCATCTGCGAACATCTTTGGACAGATGTCGCGCCGTTCCGGCACCATCGCGAAGGGCAGTATGTTTTAAGATGGAAAAAAAAATCAAGCAAAAGAAGACTCATGGCAAAGTTGGCTTACACTGATCTATGAATTCCCTCAAAAAAATCCCTCTCTATCAGGGATGATGCAGGTGAGGTCGCCGGCGTAGTAGTCAGATTGTCAGAGACACAACCGGCACGGACTGATCCGGTCCTCGGCAACTGTTCAACCGCCGGCAAAGCCAACCTTCTTAGTGCTCTCTGTACACCCGTAAAGCTCGACCTACGAACGAATGAACCACAGTGAGGGTCTCAAATGTGCATCTGTGCCCCAAAAGTACAGAACACGAACCGCGGAAATGTGAAATAAGCACGTTCTTCGACCACAGACCTTGATTTGCCCACTACGAGTACGGTACATGGAGTTCGGTGTCAACAGCACTTATTTTTCCGTGATAAATACTGTCATATCCATGCCTGGCTGATGCCTCCAAAGGTCCTGGACGCAGCTTACGCCGCTGGTTGCACGATGTGGGACACCGCAGACATCTACGGCGACTCGGAGGAGCTACTCGGGAAATGGTACGTGTTCTTCGCGTTCTTCTTTGATGGGGATTACGACGCCGCGTGTAGGTTCAAGCGGACAGGGAAGCGCGACGAGATCTTCCTTGCGACGAAGTTCGGATTCATCCTCGCGGGGGACCGCACAGTTACTGGGGGTCGTGTGATAGACGGCAGCCCAGAATACGCACGGCTCTCTGTTGAAAAGTCTCTCAAGAGACTCGGGGTCGAGTGTATCGACCTCTACTATCTGCATGTGAGCCCCAGAGGAAGTCTAGATAATAGGCCTAGGCCTGACTGACATTTCATTCATTAGCGCGCGGATTCTACTGTGCCTATCGAGGTACCGGTTTGCAGCCTGCTCTCCCACTCCTTGCGTCTCACATTCAATCCCCAAGCACACCGTCGGCGCGATGGCCGAATTTGTCAAGTGCGCATACTCATTCTCGCTCAAATCTCACTCCCTAATACGATCTCTAGAGCGGGCAAAGTGAAGCATCTGGGCCTGTCTGAGGTCTCCGCCGCGACGCTCCGGCGGGCACACGCCGTGCACCCCATCGCCGCGGTGCAAGTCGAGTACAGCCCCTTCACGCTCGACATCGAAGACCCCAAGATCGCGCTGCTCGAGACGTGCCGCGAGCTCGGCGTCGCGGTCGTCGCGTACTCCCCGCTCGGGCGCGGTCTCCTCACTGGCCTCTACGTGCGCGGCACCCGCTCACATCTCACGACCTGCCGGCACTGACGCACCCTCAGCGCTCTCCAGACGACCTCGACCCGACGGATTTCCGGCGGCGCGTTGAACGGTGCGTCCCCCAAATGTATTTTGGACGTAATCCACTTACATGAGGCGGATATATAGGTACAACGCGGCGAACTTCCCCAACATCCTGAAGATCGTAGACGGCCTCGCCGCCATCGGCGCCAAGTACAACGGCGCCAGGTGACGCTCGCGTGGCTCCTCGCGCAAGGGCCTGACGTCATACCCATCCCCGGGACGAAGAAGATCAAGGTGCGCTCCCTGCCCTTATTTACGGTCTACTTCGCTGAAGAAATGATTAATGCGCGCTAGTATCTTGAAGAAAATCTAGCCGCAGCGACGCTCACGCTGTCGCCCGAGGACGTCGCCGCGATCCGGAAGCTCGCGGGCGAGGCGGACGCGCAGCAGGGGGAGCGCTACCCGCCGGGGCTTTCAGAAGTGATGTTCGTCGAGACGCCCGCGCTCACGTAGACTCGCAGACCACAAACTAGATTGAATTATACCGAATTGAACAGGACGATAGCCCCGCATTTCAGCCGGCGTTGAATGGCAGCAGAAGTTCAAGAAGTTGAATGCAGAACTCGAAAGAGTTTCGACTTTGAATGTTGTGCAGTACAAAATTCAACGTCGCGACGTACATAATGAATACTTACCTCGCGAAATAACCGCAGGCCACGAAGAGTAGAAACCTTCAGTGCCAGACGCAACGGCAATTGCCGGAAGATACCCGGGAAATCACCTGATATCGCTGATGCCGTGTCGATGTGGCGGTGCTCAGGTCCTTTGCCTCCGCCATCGTCAAGCTGCTCCATCGTCTCTGGCTTCGTTCGCCGCAAACGTAACGGGATATCCGCTTGCTTCTGTTCAATCTCCCTTCGGGCCCCATTCTCTGACTTCGACCTGCGGAAGACGGGGGAAAAAACTCTGACGCCAGGCCCGCTAGCATGCACCGCGAACTCGAAACGCCACACGAACGCAATCTCAATATCTCTAGCTCTAGGTTTCTTTCTCTACAATTATGGGGCGTCTCATTGAAATCAATGTGAGCTCTCCGCGTTAATCACATTGGGTTGGGTTCTGCATGATGGGACATACGAGGCACCGCCAGGACCTACGATCACAGGCGACAGCTCTTACAGAACATCCTAGGCAAATTCACGAGGAATTCGTAAGAAGCGCGATCTGGTCGTACGATTTCGCCTCCCGCGCGTTGACCACGCAGTGGAGCAACCTCGATGTGTCGACACCGACAACGAGCTTCTCACAGGGAATCCCCATACTGTGCCGGATCCCGGCCGATTTCATACCGGCGCGCTCATCTTAAGTCGAGCAACACAGCTGACAGGGACGAGGGTCTGAGGTATCCTCTGACCTACAGACGTTTACTTGTGTGGATGCTGTTTGAAGACCCTCACACTCAATCTATATGTGACATATGCTTGTGCACCCGTGTATTGTATGTGGCGGCTTCCTCACGTACATTAGTTTCTTTTTTTCACGACGTGGTCCTGTCGGACACCATAATTGATATACCATTTCTAGGATTCTGGAGATCGTCGCGCGTGGCCCAGTGCATAACTTCCTCTCAAACACACCATTATCGTGCGGTAAGTCCGGTCCTCCTTCCGGGTGAATATTCTCATTGGTGGGGTAAGCATGGCTGATATCATGTCCCGAGAAAATCCTTAAGAAGGCGCAGACAGGCTTGTATCTTTAATTCATGCAACTCTTCTAAGTGTGACGTGTACGTTAATACTTAATAGTTATATGGACTCGGAGTTTCATCGGATTCAAGACACTTATATGAGGCTCAGGACCCGCCAATCGAATTCTTTTACCTGGGTCCTGCACCCGGCCTGATCTACCTATACAATCGGTGAGATTTTAACCAAACGTCGAGCGCGAAATGCTTCCATAAAATCGTAGCCAAGGAATTTAGCGGGGTCTTCGGCAACGCCCATCATAAGGAGCGCCCAAATGTCTAATATAGCTCTCGCTGGCCGAGATGATTAGCGCTCGTACCCGAGTATTATAAGAGCCCCTGGAGGAAATTTAGAAGGCAACAATTTGCGCGAATGCAATTCCATATCCTGTCCGCGCTCTCTATCGTGCTCGCCGCCCTCACCCTTCACGCTCAGGCAGACGGTACCCCCGTGGAAATGGCCGAGCGCTCGATCTGCACCTGCAGGACCGTTGGGGGTGTGGAAATCTGTGGCGGTCCTGGGTGTGATTGAGGCTGATGACTGAATGTATGTGTCACTTTATGGAGATAATTCCGGAGACTCAGATATTATTCCCTTGCCAGCGTGGCCCAACCTTTGTAAAGAGACGTGCTGGGCCGTGGTGGGGAGTCCTGGAGTTAGTTATGTGACACGATGTAATGTGCCTTCTGGTGGTGGAATATTTCTCTGTCCGTTTCGCGCGTGGTCTTCCATGGCGGAGGAGTGTTCAATAATCATACCCCTACGTAATTTGGACGGTACCGGAGTCGATCGCGTGACACTTTCCCAACACAACATTTCCTGAACAAAATCCTCGTCTTGGGAAAACCCCCGTCGAATGCGATGAGATTAGTGTAAACAGAGAATTCTCACGAAGGGGCAGTGTTCGCCCGAAGGGTAAAGACCTTCAGGGCTGAAGGCCTTCATAAGGCCTTCTGTGAAGGCCTTCAAGATTTTCAGGCGAGGATTGAAGTCTTCAGAAGGCCTTCACCCATCACGTGTGGATCGGCACGCGTGCGAAGCGGTGCGCGAACCAAGACTCAGACACGGAGACAATACAAACGAGGACAACGGGCTTACGCCTACATACCGAATGGACTCCCGGGCTGCAAGCCATACCCTCAGACTTCTGGTTGGCGAGAGATAAAAGCCCGTGCTCGCAAAAGTTCAAACCGTCAATGCGGAGGAAGAGAGGTTGATGTAGATGGCAAATTTCATCGAGGAGTCCCTAACGGCTGGATAGATCTAGATTCCAATGAGCACTTACCGCGGTTAACGTGCTAAATTGCTGCTGAATTAGAGTGCCGAAAATGGCTGTGCTGCCAACCGTGGGAAGATCACTGTAGGCCTTCGGCCGCCCTTCGGCTGATGGCCTTCACCCTTCTGAAGGCCTTCAGGATTCTCGGAGCCTGACTTAAGGCCTTCAGGACGAACACTGCGAAGGGGCGGTCCACTCACTAACCCACGGTTTTTGTGGGACGGCAATTCACAGTCTAGCATAAAGTGCCGGTCAATCGCTCGTACGCTCGAGCACCGGGTGTTGCCTAGGCTCTGTTGACACCGGGATTTATGCAGACTGTAACCACGATTTGATCCTGGAACTACGATCATCCCGCCCCTGAGATTAATACGGCCTTCTCTTCCACGCACCCACATCGCCGCAAGAGACTCCTTGCTATTTGGGGCATACCATCTCTGCTCTCGCCATGAGCGAGAAGATTGGCGCCCGCGCTGGGGAATATATTGAAGGCCTCTCGAGGAGATGTGAAGAGCATCCAAATTGGCGACAATGCAGTTCCATATCCTCTCCGCCCTCTCTCTCGTGCTCGCTGTTCTCACTACCCATGCCCAGGCGGCAACTATCTCTCAGGCGATCGCCGAACGTACGCCCCAGTGCACCTGCCACACCTTCCACGGCGAGACAATCTGCGGCGGGCCAGCGTGTGATCGTTGAAAACTATCACTGTGCTATGTATGTCCCGCTTTCGTGGACGGAACGAACAGACTCAGATATGCTTCAGTGCCTGGGGCAGCTCTGCTGAACTTTCGAGGGAAATGTATGCTGGTCCACGCATATCGGGCTTCCTCAGGCTCGAGTTTGTTAACCAGGCGGAGTTTCAATTGTATTTTTTGGCTTGACTGCTGTCCAAGTATGTAATCTGGGTGATGACATGGAAAATGCTGTTCAAAGATTGGGCCAAGGAGGACGGCCTTCCGCCAGCAATCGCCGGAGGCCGTGCCGCTACAACGCCGGTTGCCGGACGGGGCCGCCTACGTGCGGGGCTGCCCCAGCTTTGATCCGTTCACCGGCAAATCGGCTAGATAGGGCGGTTCAAAAGCGTAATAGACTCGTGACCAGTCTGCCTACGAGTCTATTCAAAGCGGGCCGTAAGGCTCTATTCAGTATTGATCCCGACTATATAGTCCGTTGCTATATACTCGGAACTTCCTTGAGACCATCCGGCGAACGGAAAACCAGCGACGGCCAACATTCGTTCCCGGACTCCTGTTTCGAGGGCTTTGAATATAATAGTAACGAGGAAGATTAATCTTGCTTCGCCGGCACCAGCTCCTGAAATAATCAGGGAGGCACTCGCAGAAATTCAGGGATCGAACATCAACATCTGAAGCGTCAAATTAGGTACACTAGAAGTAACTGTATGCCGAAAGATCAACGGAAGTATATGTTTAGCCAACTAGCGCGTCTCCTTGGTTTTTAAACGTGCTATTTCCGTGCTATGTAGATAGCGGCCCCTGCTCATCAAAGATTGTCAAGGTGCCGCTCGTATTGATAACATCCAATTGAGTGCCACTGATTGAACTCTGAAAGATTCGAAGCTCGCTCGCCAGTTGTCCCCCCTTCGGAGCTCTTTGGATTTCTCCCCAACGCGAAGGCTTTCGGTGACGAGAAGTAGTGCGAAGGAAGGGAAATTAGGGAATGAAATAAATAATGCGCTTCGGGCCCGGGTATCCCTGGGAATTGTTGTCCATGTGATATCAAATAACCGATCCGCGCCCTGTCAGCCTATCGCACCGCCCTGTAAGATTGATGCCCACGGGGAAAGCCTTATAGGGCCGCATCTCATGCGAGGAGAACAGCCATCTATCCCGGGCATCCGCAACCCTCACAATGCAGTTCCACATCCTCTCCGCGCTCTCTATCATCCTCGCCGCCCTGACGCTGTCCGCCCAGGCAGTTGCTGTTAACAATGTCGCCGTACGCCAGCTGTGCAACTGTAACCCCGCGGGGACGATTTGCACCGACTGTATTTGAATGGGAGATGTGTCGTGCATTTTGCCGGCTTGAGTGCGACTGAATTCCGCAGTAGAGCGAGCATGAAAGATTCGCCGAGCGTGGCGCCTGACGAGAATATTGCGGATCCTGTTGTTCTTCCTGTCAATGAAATCCTAGTATATTTGTCAATTTGGTCTATTGTTGTTAAGATCCATGCCACCCTGATACCGCGATTTCAATAATACTCCCCTCTATATAAGCCCTTATGTGTGTCGATAGCACGACTCCGCGGAGTATCACGCAGCTGCACTCGTTGGACGCTCTACAAGCTGTTTTCACCGAAGATTATATGGTTTGACCGATGATTACATGGTTTGCCAGCGGTGTTCGAGCACTCATCCTTTTGTGTTTCGTGCTCTGAGCTTGCCGTTTGTCGAACTCGGCCGAGATTGGTCAATAGTTCCACGGTTCCAGCCTGATTCAAATTGATTTAGTAAAATTACGGCTGCTGCTACATTTGGGCGCGTCAAGACATCCGTGCGCGACCGACGCGAAAGGTACGGATGATCCACGCGACGTTTTGATGCCGGGACGTAAAGAAAGAGTCACGTACAAAAACTCTTCTTCCTCTTCCTCCTCCGCCGCTCCTCGTCGATGGACACCAAGACGCTCGCCCAAGCTACTGGGGTGCAGGTCTTGGACGGCTGTATGTACCAGTCTTTCTCATTTCTCGCTTCTCTCTCAGCAAAACGCCCATAGATGTGCCTCCCGCCCTGAATGCGCTCCCGAAATTAGTCTGAGAAATTCACTGCTTTACCACCGTATCGAATGAAAATCGTGTTCGAATAGTGTACATCTGGGGTCTTTCGGCACTTGTCACATCCCCAATATCACTCCATTCGGTCCGCTGGCCACCGCATTAGCAGGGGCAGATACAGTTCGCCGCGCAAATGGGATCCGAGCTAATCGGAGGAAGGCCCTTTGTCGGGCACTCGAATGGAAGTGCACTGCACGCGTCGGATGGATCTGGGCTACCACTGCAGATGAGGCCGAAGATCTCGCATTTCTGAGAGGCCTATGAGTTCTACTGAGACGGAGGGCCATCATGCAAATAAGCCTACGGCACGGGCATTAATGTCGGCGTCGCGGGCGGTCGCGTCAACGGGCTGCACGCGGTTATTATTAGAGATGAATATAGTTGCTGGAGATGGTGCTCACATTAGCAACTGCGATGGCAACGAAGGGGACGAGGAGAGCAATGAGCAGGTTCATGGGAGCAAAATGTAAAGGGAGGAGTGTTGTCCTGGTAGGTATGGCGCTGTGAGACTTAAATAGGCCATGGAATGGAGCAAGCTATTTTATGAAATCGAGAAAAATGCGGGCGGCATCTGAATGCAAAGCACAACTCGGCTGTGTTCTCCATCTGCTCCGATGGTTGTCTGAATGCCGCCCTGAACAGTGACCTCGCAATGATCAGGCACCATTTAATTCGCTGAAAGGTTATAACACGAGGAGACCACGAGCGTACGGGGTTACGGGAGTGCCCATCCCACTTCGGAACCAACGCGGAATTTCGTCATTGGGTCAATTATATGCCCTTCGTCGAGCAGGTCGGTTTAATCATCTCATGGTTGTGTTAAATCATAGTGTGACGACTCAGGCTCCCTCACAACCGTCCTATGACGGACGTTGGCCCGCTGCCAGCGCATTTAAATCTTACGAAAACTTAAAAGATCAAACGTGCCGGACGGGTCGCATCAACCGGCACCGGCGTGATGGCATCTGTTAATCAACACAGCCCCTGCCCCACTTTTTCTCTTCCACTCCTGCCGCAATCCATATGGCCATCCTGGAGCGACGATTCTTGGGGTCTTTCTTCCAGTATCCCGGGTTTGTCAGATCCACCTTCTCAGCGAAGACGCCAATCAGTCAACGCTACCTCGGCGGCACCCTCAGGGCGGAATTGCGATGACTCGTCAAGTTGCTTCAAGGAAGCGCATTCTCGCCTCATATCCACATCCAGTGGTGGATCACCGCTTCTCCAGCAATTAAAAAAACTTCTTCGAATACATAATACCAGTACCCCGTCAAAATCTCTTCCATCCTTTGGCAAGAGCTAGACCGCGTTTGGCCACGGCTCCATTACAGCTCGACTCGATCTCGACTCAGTGGGTTCTTCGACTCCGCAAAGCGGATGTTAGACCTTCTACTATTGGAATTTTCTCATCGGTAAACTGCTCCACACCAAATTCGCTCCCGCAATCCGAAGAGGGATAATGTTTCACAAGTCGAAGCATTTACCCCAACGCACTGTAGACTTTCTACCTTTCGACGTCCTGGCACCGGAGAGCTAGGACCTCCAACGTTGCAAGGTCTTCATCCTGCCGACGCATAGGCATATGGCTGTGTGCACAGACACACACTAGTTCGAGATCATCACGACGATGTAAATGTAGAGCAATGGACTAGAATTCTCCTCTATTCGTGTGTAACTCCATCCATTTTTCTCAAAGCATGCTCACTCATGATTGTGTCCGTCTGCGCAGCTTCTGGACGTCTTGGTGCGACACCAATCCAAATGCCGCCTGTACCCCCTGCCCTGGAACGTCTACCGCCCCGAACATCAGCCGAGCGTCGTCCGCGGACACTCCTGGGCTTGCCTCGATCATGACGTGGTCCAACTTCGGGTTGCGCGTGACCATTAGCAGCCGGGAGAAGCTGTTTGAGCTCGGCTCTCCGTTTGCGACGAGGCAGAACATGCCGAGCGCGCTGATCGCGAGCAAGCATCCGAAAGCAGCGAGATAGGTCACGACGAGCGTCGCGCGCGTGTAGTGGTACACGGTGTGGGTGGAGGCCACAAGGGCATCGACGGTGATGAAGCCCGTGCCGAGGTGCACGAAACCTAAGGAAAGAGGGATCAGGTACGACCCAACAATGAATGCAGTGGCGGTAACCTAGTGTGATATTCGCGACGAGATTTTCCAGGCCTTAAAAGACGACATAAATCCGAAGAACGTGCGGCAAGAGTAGGGTAGATGTCGAACCTTGCGACATATTAGTGATTGACGAGGATATATTTAGGCCCGTGAATTGGAGAGTGGACGCGTTGAACGAGTCTGGAGACTCGAACAAAGTCGTTTCAAGGATAAGTGAAGCGGTGTTCCTTGGACCCTGTTGTACGAAGTTCCCGCTCCAATCTCTCGTGATGGTGCCCAGGAGCCGCGCGCTGATCGCATCGGCGACGGCGAAGAAGTGGAGCGGCCCTCCGAGGCCAGGCGCGAACCCCACTCCGGGCCCTCCTACGACGGGTAAGTTGATGTTAGCCTCTTCGTTGAATATGTGCCCCGGCCTCCGCAAAGTCGTGTTGAGGGCGTCGTGAAATTCTACGACCGAGACACTGCTTTCCTGGGTACCGTTCACAAAGTGTGTCTGCGCCGCATGTGTTGCGTTGTACCAAGTGCACATCGATCCGGCGGCGTTGATGAGGGCACCCTCATCCGCATTCGAGGCGACAAACGGGAAATACGCCAGCGTCCAGATGTATTGATCAGTGGAGGAGGTAAAATCGAATGGATCATTGACAGCGGTGAAATTGACGATGCCGGTGGTGAATGCTTTCGCAGGCTCGGCATCGTAGCCCATCAAGTATGCTGCGGGGGGATCTTGGAAAACGCGAGGCACCGTACTGCGCCCCCCGTCATTTATCTGATCGGGAGCAAGCTCGGAGCAGCGAATTGCAGGCGCGTAGTAGGTGATGTTATAGCGACACTCGGGCGCACAACCGCCAGGGATGGTCCATCCGAGAGGGCCTGCAGATGTAAGACTCTCGAGAACGACTTTGTCCCAGCTACTAGAGGGACCGCTGTAACTATCGCCACTAAGATGCTGCGTTAGTTGGGGAACGAAGATCAATACTTTACAGCAGCCTACACCAGAGCAATGTCATCGAACCATCCATCCGTTATTAAGTTGAGGGTTGGGACACTAAGGCTTCGGGTGGCGCTGGAAGCCTGGCGGACGGAGAGGGAGGGAGCGAAGACTGAGATGACCGGCGAGGCAAGGATGATCGTCGCGATCATTAAGGTCGCCGGCGCCTTCCATATCAGCCCGATGCGTGGACGAGTTACAATTGATGGGAGGCCAACGAGGCAGTCAATATCCGCCACTTAAACTCGAAATCAGCAAGATAACGGGAGGAGTTGCAGCACGCACATGAGAGAGGCTGTCGACGCATCGAATACCACGCCTGGAGGCTGAAACATGAATCGTGCTGGGCAGGGAACTCCAGAATTCAAACGTACGACCTGGCAGAGGCTCGCTCCAGCCGAGAAGCAAAACACAATCTTAAATGCGGTCGCCAATAAAATCTCCAGTGGTTTTGTCTTGTCCTGTGTCCAGAATCCTTCCGCCATTCGATTGTCAAAATGTGTGTCGACAATGTGGTGCGCAACCGCAATCCCCGCCGCAAACACTGTGCCTCCGATGATCCATAGAGGCGTCCACATTCCGATGCCCGCATCCACTACTGTGCGGCGAATCTCGGGGCCCATGGGCACCTCCGACTTTCTAAACTGTCGGTGCCTGAGCGAGTGAATTTCCTCTGGTTCGCTGAGATGGATGGAGCTGTAGCTGGACATGGGCGGATGAGGGAATGCGTCTCGGGCGTGTGTCCATGGGTGGGCGGTATTTATATTTGCACCGCCTGCGGCCCCATATATGCACGGTTAAAACGCTCCGTCTGGAATGTAAAGACGCTGGGCATTGATCCCAGTTTACGCGAGTTGACGCCGGCGTTGTCGGGCTGGCACCGGGTAGGGAGTGTAAGGCTTGGCGGGCTGGTTCAGAGTCATGGCAAGTTCAATAGGACGGCAAAGCATTACTCTCGGGAACCTGCTTATAAACAAGTTTGAATTCTCGAGAAGATGCTGCATATCATACCGTCAGACTTAGGCCTTTCGAGATATGTGGACTCCTGATTCGAGTCGTGTCTTCGATTACGATACATTATATATCGGGGAACCTCTGGTTGATGTCATGCCAAGAATCAAGGATCGCTCTCACAGCATGAAGAGCACTAGAATCGAGGACCGTAATTTCGGCTGACGCGTTGATGTAGTTTATTTGGTCCACAGCCCGTGGGACGCGTCGGCCCCGTGACCTTTGGACTATCCACTCAACAGTGAAAATTCATATAAATTTTAAGCATAAAGAGTTCGTTAAAATAGACGTCCCGAGCTTATTTCCTTGGATTTGTGACTACACACGAGCACAGTGGCAGATTTGGGTGCGTCCGGCATCACATCTGGATGGGACCGTGCAGTTCCTGGTTGGACCAAGCTGCGATAGTAGACACACCTGCGAGCAGGAGCGGTCAATGAGCACGGTGTTTCACCTGAAATTGCGAAGAATTTCGATGCGAGCAGGATGGGACAATATTTTCCGCAGAGCTATTAACGAGTGGGTTTTTACCCCAACTTGCGCGACACAGTGTAAGAAGCGAAAGTTTTTTGGAGGCGCGCCGAAGATGGAGATGAAAGGTGCCCGTCACGATGCGCGGTGGCCGGAGACGAGAGAGAAATAAACATAATTCACAATTATCTGGCCACGATGAAATCCAAACGTGGGGACCATACGAAAAATCGGGCGCGGCGGGCCACCCGGCTCGAGTTCTACGACGCCGGATGAGAGATGGAATGACACCGATGAGAAGGGGTGCGCACCAAGGAAATTCTGACACTCGCAGTTGTCCTTGACGAGGCCGATCGCACACGCTGCCGCAAAGCGAGCCTCGATCCTGTTGACAAACCGCGGGCCACGCAGCGAAAGGTCAACCTCCATCGGTGCGGGGAGCGCAAGGTTCGGTCCCCGACGACGCATGCACACGGACTCGACTATGAAAGCACCGCACAGGTTTTCGCTATCCTCTGCGATGGTTAACGATCTCAGGTGTGACAGAGTGAATGAGGGAACTGGTTGTCCATGATTATAGGCGAAGGCTTAGAAAAATACATTGTCGACGCAACAGTGATAGAGCTCCAATGTTTGGAGAGTGAGGACTTGTCGGAGGATCGGAATGAGGTTGTCTGCCCCCAAATCGGCGGTTAGTGGTCCGAGATGTGTCAGGCGGAATTTTGACCGATCGCATATGTCCAGCAGCGCCCAGGGTGAGGATTCGTTAGTCTCGATGACCAGATCAAGGAGATTCGGAAATGCGAATGCTGCAATGGGTTCGTGCTCGGTAGCAATGCTGAGCCGCCGGTGGTTTAGCTGATACACACGCTGTGATGGTCCTAGGCCGTCGGAGATCACTCACCAGATCTCGCAGTCTTGCAAGATCTCGCATTGCGTCAGAATATCCCTCACCAGGGAGGTCGATGGGAATTTGAAGGTCCAGCCGAGTAAACTGGGACCACGGCAACAGAGGTACCAGAGAATGAGTGGGGGGGCTCACAAGCCATGAGGCCCACGTCCTGCAGTTTGGGTGCAGCATTGAACAAGGTTAGAAAGTGAGCGGCATCAAGATCGCCCGTAATGATGTGAAGGGAGGAGAGGATCGGGAATAGCTATCGTTGGCTGAAAATATGCGATGGGAGGGCCTTGGGCTCCATGAAGAGATGCGCATGCTTTATTCTGTGGTGCTGCTGGACTGCGGCATGCTCGGCATGCTCGGCTGCAACCTCGGTCGATGATAGAGGGTTGCGCGACCTGATCTTAACGTACAGGGGGAGAACGCGAGATCTGGCGAGGATCGTGTCCAACAGGGAAACTGGATGCGAACCCGTGTTGATTTGGAGATGAAAATGATCCCAGAGTCGGGGGCCTCTATGGCAAGCCTGACGCCACCGTGAGGAGACATGGCTGAGGAGCATCGGTGAATGTCGAGGATCAGCAACAGAATAGTTGGTATCGCGGAGACTGCCATTGCGACACAAGAGGAAGATTTTGTTGAGGATTTCGCATGGGATGCGGCGTATAGGGGAAAGAGCGCCCTTCAAGGTGGTGGCATATTTGCCGTGAAGGCGCTGTTGTTTTTAAAGGGAGAGTAAGGCCTTAGACATCCGCCCCTCAATATCGGCGAGCGCGATTAGAGTATGGTCCAGAACGAGATGGACGTGAAGAGCTTGCGCGTCGCTGAGAGGCTCATTGCTCTCGACGAATGATGTAACATCTGGATCCAAGTCCATCGGGAGCTGTATTACTCTCAGCAATATCTACAGGTGTCTTGCACGAGGACGTACCGATCTTGATCTGGAACTCGGACAAGGGCCTCCGCAGGCGACCCCGAGATCCTGATATGATGGGATCACTGCATCGCCACTGTGGTCGGAGTTGGGCGGAGCCTGAAATACCTATGCCAGTTGCATGCTGCTGTGAATTGAGCAACTTCCCTCAGCTGGTGTAATTCTATCCAGCGTTTTTACTTGTTTTTTTCCTACTCAAGCTGATCCAGCAGTGGCACCTTGTGGACGCTGTACTCCTGGTCCAATTAATTTTTAACTAGTCGAACAGAGACGCAACCGAAAAAAAGCAGAGGTTCCCAACAGGAATCCTTGGACACTGGCAGTCTTTGGAATTTTTGCCGTATCGAACATCCCCGGGATATTGCGCGGACCTTAGGTTCGCCTGGTTGGTCTATAGGTTTTATCCCGAGGCGCCCGTGAGAAAGAAAGAAAGTACAGGGACACTGGGACAGAGATGAGCATGACTGTCGCTCGTATACGGGCATCCGAGAGACGAAAGAATGACTGAGGTCCGTGAGGGCTGTTTTTATCTCGATGCTGACTAGAGAATGCAATGGACCAGAACTGAGGGCCGCAGGACGAGGGAATTGCTCCTTCTCAAAACCGGAGTTTCGCTTGCCCATTAAATCCTGCCCGCAGTATCAGTCGAGACAATACCGGAATCCCGACCTCGGACGGTGCTCACCCGGATTCTATCAACGCCTTGGCTTCTTCTGATCTTGGCGTTATGGTGCATTCGAATGGTTCAGGATGGCTTGAGAGATCGCGGCGCGCGCCGTGAGCCCCGTGCAGAAATACAAACACAATGCTCAGTACATACCTAAAAACCCCTTTCGTATATACACCCGAGGGGAGGATAGGATCGCCATTCTTATCTAAGCTATACGTGATGTTCAACGTCGCCAGGAGAGATGCGACGGCGATCCAGATCGATTTTAGCGCCATTTCCTGACCTGTCGGAGCGAAGGATGTCATCGAGTCCCGGACTAAAGACATGCGATGAATTGTCACCTGGACAGAATCTCCTGCCGAACCCGAACGCAGGATCGATGCTTGGCATGGCGGGATCGAGCCGCCCGTCCTTCAGCCAGCGCGAAGGCCGAAACTCGTCTGCATCGGGACCGAAGACTGTTTTGTCATGGAGCATAGCCCTACGGGCGACCGAATTGAAGCACAAGGACAGCGAGCGTCAATGGCATTCTTACCACTGGTTAAACAAGACAGTCGATCCTGCGGGGATACGATATCCTCTGTAAACATCTTCCAGCTTCAGGGCGTGTCCAACTGTCATAAATGAGTCAACTGTTTTGATAACTGCAGGATTCGACTGACAAATGGATGAGACTGGGCGCCAACGCAGGAGCTCCTTGACGATTGCATCCACGTAAGGGATATCGTCGGACGGGTGTGGTAGTCGAGTGGAACCGACGGCGTCATCCACCGCCTTCTGCGCTTCGTGTTGCACATCTTTGTGGGTGACCATTGCGAGGAAGAATGTGTAGATGGGCGCCATCGTCTGATTCAACAAAAAGTGTGAGGAAAGAATCAGGGCTGAGAGAGATTAATTCTCGCTCACAGTGTCCGTTCCACCTGGACGCTCATTAGTCATTAAACAAATAATGAAATTAAATCATTAAACACAAACCAACTAAAGCCGGAGGAGGAATGATCAGGGAGTCGGACCACCGAGAAATGACGACGCACAGTACAGCACAGCGAGTGTGTCCTTTAAAATCTCCTGTTCATATGGATCGTCTGTCGTCTTAGCTTCTTCCATAGCGTATATGAGATCGGAGCCGATGGAGGGCCGGGCGGTGCCCGCTGCCTGTTCTCAGCACATCATCAGGTCGTCTCTTTTCGGTGCTCGACAGTAAACAACGTGCCATAGAGTCTTTAAGAAATTTGAGGGGCCGTGCGCGCATTTCATTCTGGACTACACTCCATTTCTTCCCTTGCCGCTTGAACCCGGCACCCGGAAACCACGACGGGAGATGCTTTAGACTGTCGGACCGCATTCTCACTGTCAGTGACAATGCACGAAAATTGCCACTCGGACGTACAACGGGAACGCTTGCACGGCGATATAAGACCCTGGAACGCCGGCCTTTGCCACTGCATCCATCGCGCGGGACGCAATATCGACGTAAGGGTCATGTTCGCTGACTACGTCGATGCCGTATGCAGCGGCGAGAATGATCTGAGCCGACATCCTGCGCAAACGGGGGAGGGGTCAGATGGTGCTGATGGCAAGGCGCGAGGGGCGACGATTACAAGCGAAGATGTGCCGGAAAGTTGTCGGGGTTGTGAAGGAGCCGCTGCAGCAACATTCGAGCGGCTTGAAGTTGATACAGAGGTATTTGGGACGAAAGCGAGGCTTGATATCCTTGATGAAAGACCTTGCGAACATCTGGAAGATTATCAAACGACCGCATGAGGGGCGATGCTGCTTTAGCCACCTTTCCATCGCTGCCCATACTGCATTAATCCCATATTCCATCCAGCACCGCTACTAATTCCGAAACGGTGTTCTGTGATCGACAATTGGGCAATTGCAGAATTCACTCACACCTCGGTCAGCATGACGATATTTGGCCTTAAGGACTCATTAGCGTGCGACGCAAGGGATCTCTGGAGGCGTACCGATCAGAATAGATTGCGGATCGTTTGTCAAGGAGGTCCTCTGCAGCCTGGACCGAATTCAATACTATGGTCGGGGAGCCGAGCAGGTTCAGATACAGGATGTCGGAGTCTAGGCGAGATCAGCGGCTTAACTATCTCCTGGAAAAGACCGACTAAATTTGGCGCCCATCGCCAAGAACGCCAACCAGGGCTTGTTTTGTGGGACGTCTAGGATATTTCCGACAATGGGAAGGCCGGTGGGCCCGGGCGGAAGCGGGAGTCGCTTGTCTCGTCGGAAGAAGATATTGGCAAGATACAAAACACCAGCAAGGAGTGCCATTTGAAACAGGGTGAGCGCCATGGTGGGAGGCGAAAGGTACACTGGGAGAGTACTCTCCGCCTTAAATGCGCCTTTGAATCGTTATGACATCAACGTAAAGACGTCTAGCGTCAACCGATAATAGTACCCGTTTGCCCGCCGCAATGCCGCTCATTAGACCAAAGTAGTTGTGATATTTGTCACTCGCGAGTCGGAGTCGCAGCGAGGAGGGCGGATCATGCACTTAGTTAGTATAAGCTCCGGACAATAGAAATTCTCAACTTTCTTGAAGTATCTTCGACAGGGTTTAGCCCTATTTTAGAAATCGTTTCCGAGTCTGCAGCGGCCGCAAGATATTGCAATGACATCCTTCTCGCGGGGATACAAAGATAAGGTAGTTAATTTGAGCTTCAGTAAAGCTCGGTGAGGCGTTCTAGTCATTGTAAGAGGCATTCGGCACAGTACACTTGTGTGTTAAGTGAGTTGAACTGAGTCGGGCGAGTTTCCTTGTGCTTGCATCTAGATGTTCCGCCGCGCTTCCAACGATATCAGAACCTGGTAGCGTGCGGACAAAACTGCGTTCAATGACGATAAGTTGCGGGACATTTCGGAGGTAAGGTGAATACATTTTGTCGTGCGTTGCAACTCCAGTAAGGGCTTGGCAGCTGCACGGAGAAATTATGAATAGGTAAATCGACATACGGAGTCGCAACCAGTCGTTGCACGAAGGATCACCCGAGAGGAATCCCGAAGCAGTGAGCACATTCTACTCAACTTGTGCCGAAGAAACGTCGCCCAGCTACAAACAGTAGGAAAACCGGCAACGACGACGAACCAGAATGTGATGTGACAGCTTTGAGCCAGGTGGGCCCGCGGGCAGAGGGAAACAGAAGGGTGGACTGAGACATGCAGAGCCAATGTCCCGATGAACTTAGAAGCGCCGGAGACCAACGAGCAGGACAAAGCGGCAACATGATGGCACGAAAAAGAAAGGTGAAAGTTGGGAGATGTGGCGGTGCAGCTGATCCGATCCGGCCACTTGGCTCTTCTCACCATCATCAAGGTCGTCTCGTCGCAAGCCAGTCTTTGCACGTCACGTTTCGGTTTTATCGAGTATTCTTGAGGTTTCTCTATGGGTTGACTCTTCCTTAGCCCTATTTCCGTCTTTTGGGGATGCCGGGGCTCCGGCGCGCGCGCTGCGCTGAGCAATGAGCATCATGCAGTCGCTTTTGCAGTCTGATGAGCATGCAGTCGCTCTCGACCTTGCCAAGTTACAACATTTGATTAGGTGCTATACCTTGCTTCGGTGAAGGCATTTTCAAGAGGCATTCTTGACTGTCTAGGTGTCAAAATTCGTATCCGGATAGTGGCTCGATTGCTCAGAATTACTATACACGGCACAGATTTAACTCAAGCTCAGGCCATCAAGAGCAGTGGGATTATTTCAAATAACTGTGTCTCTGTTGCATGCGGACCATCGCGCGCGCCTTAACCGGTGAAACATCGTCAATATTTCAATCCTCGTACGTCAAAAGTCGCCCTTGCCTTGTGCGCCCATGTCTCGCTTCCGGCATCTGAAACCACCTCCACTAACGTAATCGTGCTCCATGCAATGGTCCCTTCTCCACGCGCATAGCGAATGGACGAGCCACGAGCTCTTCACGGCGCTGCAACGGAGAGGTTCAGTGTAGAATTGTATCGCTCCGGCGCCGCGCGAGAAGGTGCGAGAACCGTGATCCAGTATTCCCGAAGAATGTATCCAATCCTGGAAGTCCGCCTGTCGAGTCCGCTTGTCGCTGCATCCTGATGTCTCAGATGCTTTTACGACAACACAGGGTGCTCAGAGGCGCGGGCGATGATTGTGTCAAGTCGCCCATGGCAGGCAGGCGTCTCTTAAACTATGCGACGCATTGTGTCTGTACGTCTGCATAAGGTGGGCTAAGCACCAGGAACACTCCGAGTACTGACACTGGTAATATTAATGTCTTCGTTGCGGGGCAACTGGTACAGCTACGTCCCCGAGCCGTTGGTTCATGCACTTACAAAGGGGTCTTTTTTTTTGGCAGCGCGATTGCGATTCATCTCCGCCGCTCAGGTACCAGAGTTATGCTACCATATGTAGGCTGATTTACGCCTGCAGGTCATGAACCTTCAACCAACTGAGCATCACACGAAGTACCTGTCGATCGTTTGGAGGCTATCACCGCGTGGTCAGATATGTGTCAACTCTTTACGAAGCATGGGGCTCAGCTATTGCCAGGAACTGGCTGGTCGCAGGGCGGTCGGTGATTCGACAACTCATCCGACTCCTGGTCAACATTCTTAGGCGCCTCGATTTTTTTACTTGGAACATACGTCCTGGCTTCGCTGTGTCAATTTTCTGCATATCCCCACTGCTCATGCTCGGCGGTAATCCGGAGTCCTCGTCGCAGATACCAACTGCAATGCTACCATATCCAGCGACAATTCCGGCACCGGTACCCACAGTCGAGGATCAACTGCAGAAGCTGTACATCATCTAAGGTTATCACCTCATGGGCAGATCCTGGGCAGGTCCTGTCTACCGTTGTCAACTCTTTCCAGAACGTTGGCCTTTGGTGTCAGGGCGCCAATAAATTATCCTTTCCTCTCGCCTTCGAGGATTAATGAACGCTGCTGTGGCGCGACGCATACACAATGTGCGCGAACGCCGCAATTCCATCACCTGAGATACACCGATCTCTCCCATAGTGGTTGAGAGTCCGTGTCCCCCCCAGGCCAGAGATCCTTGTCATTGCCGCTGCCATGGACAAATAATCGACACAAAGTGTTTCACAGCAATTACCTGCTACACGGCCCTGGGCGATGATTCTGCCAAGTCACCGTTGGCAGGTGTATGAATAGTCGGATCGTCCTCCATTTTTAGGGGCAGGCGAGCCGAGCGCCGGCTGTCCGTCAAGGTAATGTATCACCACGGAGAATTTGATCGCCATTACCGGCACTTTGAGAGCCCCTCGTTCAAGCTGCAGCGGTCGATAAAGGAGAGTGGATTCAATTCCGGGCCATAGGAGCAGCGCTTACTAAACGGAGTGCATAGGTATACGTGCGCGTGCGACAACCGGGTGGCCCCGGAATGCAACATTGGACTGTCAACCTCCGTCGTGATTGCCATCTTGGTGCCGATGTATGTACGTTTTGACTTTATTTTTGGCAATGCACATGAGTTGCATTCAGTCCGGTGGTTTTACACGTACTTTGTTCAGGGTCAAGAAATTTTACGGGGTTACGCAAAACGTATAAAAGCAGCTCAGCAGAGGCCACATTTTTTCATCCCTCAGCTCAACGCGAATTCCGAACTCCTACAGATCGTTTCAACCTTCCGCATCGTAGTAAGCCCCGGTGAATGTTTACTCGGGCAAGCCACTAATCGACGCCCATTTCAGAAATTATTATGCAATTCTCCAACCTCTCCATCGCTGCCGTCCTGGCCCTCGCCGCCAGCATTGCCCACGGGGCCCCGACCGACGAGACGCTCGATGTCTCCCGGGTCGTCGCCGTCGGGGAGTACACCCTGACCGTCTACAAGTCGGCGCCAGCGACCGCCTCCGTGGCCGCTCGCGCCCCCGCCGCTCCACGCTCCTGCACCGGCGCCGCCACCGTAGCCTGCTCCACCAGCCACGCCGCCAGCCCCGCCATCTGCGCGCAGCTCATCAGCGCCGTCACCACCAACTCCAACGACATCCTCGGCGACTCTCCGCGCGCCGTGTGCCTCGGGCAGAGCAGCAACCAGTGCTGCATCAGCTGGTCGCAGGATATCGGTCCCATGCTGGAGGGCGCGCTGCTCCCTGCGGCGCAGAAGGTCTACAACACGTGCTTCGCGAACTCCCCGCTGTTGGAGTCGGGTCTCGCCCGCCAGGTCATCCTCAATGGTGGCTGCGTCACCCAGTGCCTCTCCAACCGCCCCACCGGCTGCACTGATTAAGTGCGCAGTAGATGGAGAAAGGAGTACGGTGTTGAATTTGATATTTTGTTTCATCTTGGGTCGAGGGTTTCAGAAAACTACGTCATTATACCTTTGTTTTCATTAATATTACACGTTTTAGTGCGAAACTTCGGGAGAGTATTATTCGGATTGCTTGGATTATCGAAATCTTCTTGTGGTGTTCTGTGGTTGAAATGCGCTCCCGGTGAAAAGCCCCACCGTACGAGATCCCAATCGCACACTATCGTAATTCAAACTCTGCTTGCCATCGCACTGCTCAATACTCATCATCTGAATTCACTGTCTGCCCTCCCCTTCTCTTATCCTCATCCACATATTTGAATCCCAACCGCGGCAGCGTGGAAAGGACGTCCCTTTCCTGAGAAGAAGTTCGGTGTTGCTCTGCCAGGATAAGCAAGGGACGTACTTGAAGCCACCGCTCAAACGAAGATACCCCCAGCGCACGCGTAGGGAGCGAGTGAGCGCGCTCGTGCGCCTTCGGTGCTGACTCCCTGGGTCGATCAACAGTGTGATGTCTGGATACGCCTTCGTTTCCTCGCTGGATGTTGGGTCAACGACGCATCGAGGGGAGAGCAGAATAAGGATGTACTCCGAGTCTCTCGAGAATCCTCCGCAGCTCGGAAGCGCATGCATCAATCTGCGCTTTCCTCCGCCGATCCTGGAATATCCGGTTGATTCGAATCGGGCTTTGCTCGCATTCCAACCCTTTGCATAGGGCTTCAAGGGTCCTATTCACAATCAGATAGGCTCGAGAGCGCCGGAGGACGATACCTGCGCCACGAATGTTTTGATGTCGCTGAAAACTGCTCCAGACAGGGCCCCGCCGGCGGCTTGATACCGGTCGAGGATGGCGCGCAGTGTTTGGCGCATCGCTGTCACCACACCTTTCAGCTCATGCATCTTTTGCGCGAGCTGAATGTGCACTCGAATCAGCGTAACTGGTTCATCTGGGCGCCACACCCGCACACCTGACAGACTCTTTGACTGAGCGCTGCAGCGGAGCCCAGCAGAGCGGCGGGTAAAACCGGCGTTTCTTGCGAGTTCGATATATCCTGGACCTGGGACGCGGCAAGGACCGTGTCTTGGATTAGGCTGTCGACTGAACTGGAGGGCGGTAGATGCATACGGATTCGGGGCAGTTTCGGCGCTGGCGCGAGTCTTCCTTGAGCTTATATAGTGCGTATGCCGACGTCATTCCCACCCGGGCATCAGGCTCCGGTAGGGTTCCGTGAATATTAATCTGATGCGAAAATATTAATAGGCGGACGAAATCATATGGACGTACAGAGACAAGCGCAATGTATTATTCAACCAACCTGGCTTTCCACTCTTGGGCCCAAAAGAGATCAAATACCTTACCGACAGCCTACGAAGCATATTTCGTCGGCCCGTGCTAACTGTTCACATAAATGGAACGTTCCAAAGTTCCGCCACCATGCCGTGCGGCCGTTACTATAATCTCTGGGCGGTTAGTAAGAGAATTAAATTGCTTCTCGAACCTCATTGAATGACCGATCCCGGGCCATTGGTGTCCCCTCACCCTTTGTCCGCACACCCGCAATACGGAAGCTTAGGGACGTGGACGCGCTCAGGAGACACTCGGAGACATATTTTTATTTGTTATTCACGTGAGGGTAAATACACGTGATCTGGATTTTGGAGGGGGTGCATTGCCCGAGTCAGCCCCGCGAATACCGAGGAAAATAGGGTCATTGGGCTCCGCTTCTTCCTCCTCGTCCGGTGCTGTTGCTGCATGGATACCAGGGATAGAGTAATATGGGGGGAAATGGTTCCGTCGCAAATCAAGGAAAAATCGTAGGTCGGTGAGTGGTCTATTGTCGAGGAGCTTGTTTGCTTCCCGAATGAGGTGTTTGCACATCAGGAATCTATTTATCGAATAGCTTTTGCACGGGCAAACCCATTTCTGGATATCCGTTGCGTAGGTGCCGGGTTCTCGCGTCTCGTCGTCCGCCAACTGTTCTAATCGTTCAGCTCGTCCCTTAGTGCCCGGGGCACTCTTGAGTATCTGGAGCTCCTTTGCGACTCTGCGATGCTCGTCCGAACGGCTTTTATCAACCCATTCGGCCTTGGCATCCACCTGCCATCCTGCAAGTGCTTGCGGCCTCCCAATGCGACGAAGGCCGCGAACGTAGTCCAATGTACGCTTAACCCGGGGCAGAAGACTGGTTAGGACGAGGTGTGTCACCAAATCTAGCCTCGGGCGATTGAACTGTGCAAGATCACGACGCTTCAGATGCTTCCACATGCTCTCGACCACCATGGTCGTCTTCAAGCGGGGGATTGCATCGCATGAAGCTCTAGCCCAGAGCGGCCACTGGGCAGGGGTGTACCAACGATTCCAGAGGTAAGCCCAAACTTGTGAAAGCTCATTGCGATAGCAGAACTCATACATCTGCTGCGCTGCCCGAAGATGGATATCATCCGCCGAAATGTATGGTTCTTGTGGGTCGTTTCGCGGGATTCGCGGGTGCTGATGGAGGTGCGTGCGATACATTTCAATTATTTCAGCCCGGAAATCCTTGGGGCAAAATTCGGAACGAGCAGTTGTCCTGATTTTAGGGGGGTTCGGCCACACGGGAACACGGATATCTCCCGTTTTGAGAACGAATAACGGTGGGATACATGTCTGGGACGGTTTCTGGAGGCAGGTGAGTCATCCGCTCACACGGAAGCTGAGTGGCACTTACGGGAATTTGGGTGGCGGGGAGTTGGGTGGCAAGATCGTTGTATGCACCCTCTCCATCCTCATCGTCGTCGGCATATACAGCAGTTATTCCCGGCGCCCACGTTGGGTCGATAAATGCGAAGATTTTGTGTGCCTTTCTTGGATCATAGGCGGCCGGGGGCTTGTTTTCTGCAAGGCGCTCCTCGATGTACGTGATTGCGTGCCAATAACAAAGCTGGTGCTTTGCCCGCTGAATTTCGGCCCTGCACGAATTGATTTCCGCGGGCTCCTTGTCGGATAAGGTGAACATTATGTTCGGGCACCGCTTGCTCATGTATTTCAGGAGATCACATAGCATGCGCGTTTTTGCACCTTCGGCGGCATCTCCGGTGGATGTGGTGAAGAGGAATGCGAAGGGAATGGCCTGACCATTGGCTTCGCCGACGAAGCCATAGAGCTCATACCCAGCCTCATTTGTTTTCCCTAGTACTTTTCCTCAGTGTATTTTCAAAAGAACCGCTGAAAACCTACATGTAGAGTCCATAGCGAGCTCTTCCGTTCGCTCGCCCCAGCCATCGAGAACCTCCTTGAGACCGAACGCCATCGCATGAAGGCCCTGCTCAGCATTTATTGGTATAACCTCGACTTCTTTCCCGTGCATTTGGTCCAAGACCATCTGCGCGGATTTAACTTGATCGTCATCGAGCCTCCATGCACCCTGATTCAAGTCGCTCCACAGTGCGTAGATCTGCTTCTGTGTAACCTCTGTATTCGGGTTTTCGCGTAAAACGCGTGTCCAGATCTACAACCATTCTCAGCTAATTGCTTGATGGATCGCAAACTTGATTGGCTTACGTTCGTTGCTGATTCGTGCTTCAAACTCTCCACCAGGTCCCGCACATTTTTGCTGATAGAGATATCGACGTAATGCAGGTGCGGTTGGTGGTGTCTAAGCTTCAGTCTCAGCGGGATGTCCAGCTGATCATCGTCGACAGTGATCTGCAGTGCGCCGTTACACGGAAATCGGTCCATCTTCATCCGTGCCCGGCGCTTTCGCAGATCGTCGTGCAGCTGAGGTTTTTTGGTCTCTGCTGCGTTTTGCGCACAGTAGTACGAGTATGTGTGTACCGAGTCCGAGGCGGAGCTCTTCTTGCACTTCTTATAACTGGTATGTGTCAGTCTAGTATTTGTCGACGCAGAACTGACTTACATGAACCGGTACCCGGTTATTTTCCAGATTTGCTGTGATATCGCATCGGATACCGCTTTCCCCGATTCATGGCCCCCGAACGCAGTCGCAGCACTGTCTCCGGCCGTCGAAATAAAAGTCTCAAGCTCGAAAGAGACATTCTTGTGACTTTCGAGTAGGGCCACGCATTCGTTCCATTGCAGCGTTGTATGGTCCTCAGTTGGTTGGACTGCAGGGCCGCTTCGCTTCTTCTCTGCGGTGGAGGGCGGTCCAGCTTGGGTGCGCTTGTCGTCGCGCCTCTTTGCCCGCTTTGCCGTACACTCGCAACATGTCTTCAAGTAGGAAAGATTTTTCTTTTGTGGAAATGTCGACTGTAAACCCCTATAGGAACAATCCGCACATTAATCTCGACCTCTGGCCGAATATTCGTCAGTTCCACAGCAGAATTAATTGGGAAAGGTGGGTGGCACACCTGCCATTGCGACGTCCTCCGCTAAATGTGCCGCAGTATTTTAGTGGGAACAATTCTAGGCTTTTACAAGTGCCAGAGAACGCAGGGTGGTGGTGTATCAATGCCTGAGTATTATACGGAAGCTTAGGGACGTGGACGCGCTCAGGAGACACTCGGAGACATATTTTTATTTGTTATTCACGTGAGGGTAAATACACGTGATCTGGATTTTGGAGGGGGTGCATTGCCCGAGTCCTTTGTCCGCATACAATACTGGTAGTCAGTGGCACTTGATCGGCCAATGATCGGCAGGACCGTTTTGGGGACACCCAGAGAGGTGAAATACAGATGGGAAGAACGCCGCAAGATGGGGGCCCTCTGAGGCTCCGCACCTATTCGCCCACCGCTGTCGTTTGTGCATTCGACGACCAATCGACGAGGTTGGATGTGAGTCACGTGCTCTCGTAGGCGAATTTGATTCGGTCGCACTTTCTGTCTGACCGCCACCAGTTGCCAGCGCGGACCTCTGGAAAGCTCTGCGGTCGACTGGTGAATCTTGGGCTCTGCATTAAGGCCCCTCTTAGAGTCCTCTCATATGGCGACTGGAAACAGCTCTGGCTCTGCGAGTTAGTCGAATATCAGAGAATGATAATTCGAATGAACGTACCAAACATACAGTAGATAGGCCGAGAAGATCGACATCGGCGACCTAAAAGGGTATAATTGGTGACAAGCGACTGGTCGGCTCCGAGGATGAGAGCGCGAGGATTTGAGTAAAGCCTCGAGCAAATGCCAGGATGGGGTTGGGGGCTGAGGGATTGCAATGTCTTGAGGAGTCAAGGCCTTGCAGGTAGACAAGGGGAGGCAAGGGTAGGACATTTGAGCGGTTGCGTGAATACAGTTCGACGGGTCTTGACGAAGCTCGGGAGGATGGAGCATTGACGATGGGGCGACAGGCTTGAGGTACTTGTCAAAGGCTATGGGGCATGATGCTCCACGGGAGAGGTGCGCTGGCAGTCGAGTACAGCAGGTACGGGTACGGCGGCCCTCGAGCAGGCTCTTGAGGAAGAGGAAATCTTGTGAGGGTGATCTCCAGACGTTGCACTGAAGGATATGGGTTCGGAACGCCGTCAACGGCGGGAACGACGCAGAGGTCGTAGGGGAAAGGAAGAGAGAGTTGATCAACCAACGACTTGTTTGGTCCAAACAATCACGCAATCTAGCACGTGTCTGCGGAGTTTCAAATGGACTTAACAAAATTTCAACTCTTCTCGGCCACACGAAGGCAAGAAATGCTTTCGCCTGGAAGCCGAACGAGGCTTTCGGTGTGCATATAAGTTATATAGGATGTTCAGAAGTACTTGGCAACTTGAATGAATTTTATTTGGAGGCGTGTGATATCGACCGCTACTGATCCGTTGGTGATGGCTACCGCGCACTACTGATCATCCGCGTAAACGCTACCACGGCTACCGAGAACTACCAGAACCTCAGTGAGGTGCTACTAGGGCTACCCGCTCTCCTAACTTGGGCCCAATCTATCAAGCAAAATCGTGTTTCCTGATGTGGCAACCCCTCTGCCCGGTGGCACTCCTCGCGATTTTCTGCAAATTTTCGGTATCCTTGCTTCTGTCTCGAGAGCAGCTATCTATCTCAAAGTTCTCGATATACCGGAAGTCGCTGCAACCCTCTGCTAAACTCTCCTCTCGGGTGTTAATTCTGGATGCAATCTTAATTCTCTTGCGGAGTATCCCGAACCGTCATCACATAACACTAAGTACTTTGAGCAGGACTTAGGGGATCGTGCTATGTCTCATCGCGGCCTATTTTAGCATTTCTGAGCTTTCATGGATTCCTGAGCTCCACCCATAGACACCGACAACAGCAATGGGCAGATGATTGTGCTATGGAAGGGCTCCCTGGCGTTTCGTCTTCCCTATCGGACGGTGACTAGCTTGCATGCGATGAGCCCATTTCACGACCCCACGCGTGCCGGATCAGTACTGTAGAGCCAGACACATTTACATCAGCGAAACCACTCAGGATAAATCGGGCAGCGAGGGACGGATTCTGCGCACGACTCGATTTTTTTCAAAGCTAGGGATCACGCAAAGAACGATAAAATGTCTGCTGCTCCATTAGGGTGTTTCAGGAATTAGAATTTGGGCTCCAACTCGGACCCCAACTCGGACCCCCAACTTGAGCAAAGTTGAGGTATAAGTTGAGGCACGAAATCGGAGTTGGATGTCAAGTCGTGCATAAGACCACGACTCGACATCCAACTTGTGCCCCAACTTGATGCCCCAACTTCCGGTTCTCGGGCATCAAGCTGATACGCGAGGCGAACTCTGCCTCAACTTCAGAGTTGGGGCAGAAAGATCTGCTTTGGTGTTTCACAATTAAGCCTCCAACTTGTGCCTCAACTTGGCTCAAGTTGAGGTCGAGTTGGGGCACAAGTTGAGGCACAAGTTGGACTCAAAATTTTAATTCTGAAACACCCTATTGTTCCGTCCCTTTGGATCCCAATTACGACGTGTACCCTGACGGGAACCCGAACGAGTTGGTCTCCGGTGCCTACGGGGCATGTGCCCGTCCTCAGCCCCATCTCGTTTTCAATGCAGCCCGCGTGGTTCTATGTGCTCGATCAGCTTGGAATATAAACGGAGAAGACATTAGAGACGCACCCAGACGTGGATGCGTGCGCCGTCAGCCGGGTTGATGATCTTGCTGTTCGTCCTGGCGATGGTGCATCAAATAGTAATCCAATTCCCGCTCTATGCCCATTTCATGATCACGGTCGGATCAAGTTACATTCTTCACATCGATTATTTGGACGAGCTCCCTCCCCGGACAATCCCCGTTGAAGTACCGCTCACTCAGATTGTCAGCGTCTTGTGTGAACGACCCTCTGGAAAGGTGTGTGCTCCATTAACATCTTGTAGATCCATGTATGGATAACCACCCGTACACATCAGCCTTTTGACAAAAATCTTGTGACCTTGTTGGTAGTGAGCTTGTGAACAAGTTCACAAGGTCCCACAAGCCAAAATGTCAAAATAACACCCCATGGAAATTGCGAGTGAGGTCCAGGACAATCTTTGAAAAAAAAGAGGGGGAAAATATTGACTTTGTTTGCAACCTTGCGACTTTTCGACCTTGTTGGCCTTGTCTGACCTTGTACAAGGTCAAACAAGGATGACAAACAATTTGTCAAAAGTCTGATGCATACCTACATGTTTGTTTTCAGTAAACTCGTAGTTCAGGCTGTGGACCATGTGAGTATAATATAACCCCCCCCCCCCCCCCCCTGAGAACATGATTACTGTAGCAAGTTGTATGAGTGAAACAGATTTGGAAGCGTGACTGAAACGGCGGGGTGAAACGAAAAACGGCCGGCACGTTACCCGTTACCCGTGAAAGGAGCCTGGATTTTTTAGAACCTTTTCATTATTTTGGAGTGGTTTTGGGGGAATTGCCTGCATGTAACACAAAAATTGACGGAAACACTGGTCCCGTTATGTGTTACGCCCACCCCCCCCAAAATAAAATAAAATAAATAAATTGAAACGAAACAGAGCCAGCGTTACGTGTTATGTTTCACTCATGCAACTTGCTACAGTACAGCGCAACCACCGGTTCCCGTTCGTCCTTAAATGCTCGCACGCGGCAAGCTCATCACGTCTTTGTCTCAGCCAACACTCAATGCCGGAAGTATTCCGTCCGAAACTAAATGTAGGTAATTTGCTGGCTATATACATAGGTACTGATGACGTCCAAAGTTCACATCCATATATGAATAGCGATGAATCGCGAGGCGCGCGATTAGCGCAGGTGGTTAATGGTGATACCACATCCCGAATCGGAGGAAGCCCTGCAATTAGCGTCAAATTCGCCATTCAAGGTCGCGAACAGCGGCCCGCCACAACCCTGGATTTCAAACTTTTCAGCAAGGGAGAACGGACGGTCACAGGGGTTCCCACCCTGTCAGGAAATTAGTATATGCTTCCTTGAACATGCACTGGCTTGAAAAACACACCGGTTCCGCCAGAAGAACACTATCGCAGCCCGACGAGCCGAAAGTCCAGGCCAGGTGCCAGCGGAGTTCGCCCCGAGGGCAATGCTCGCTTCCGCCGCACCAGGACAAGCGACCATGGCGTACAGGAGGCTCATTCTGGTAACTATCCAGTAGCGGTGAGGATGACAGCGAGAGGGGGTGGTGAGGTTGCCATATTGTACGATTTGGTTTGAGGTGGGGGCTTGGGTGAGAGTTGGAGGGCGAAGCTGTTAAGTATGATGCACGAATGTGCAGCCCTTATAGCTGGTCTCGCGGAGGGCTCGACTGCTTCGGGGCATGCAAAAAGGTAACGAGCGGATACATATCACAGCTTCGACACTCACGAGGCTGCTCGCGCATTGGATTTCTCCGAGATAGTTGGTCAAAATCTATTTGACTGGGGTTACAGGACGCAATGGATGTCCTCCGCCCTCGCGACGCTTCTAACTGGCGGGGACCTCACTCCAAGATCGCGGAGTCCGCTCACGAGAACTTCGCTGGAACGAACTGCATCATTGAAAGCCAAACTGACAGTATTGTGCTCGACCTAACCCTTAATTATCAGGTGGTTGGTTAGCTAGTTGGTAATATGATAACTTGACCGTCTAGTGTGGTACTAGATATTCGCGGTAGTCGCTGACCACGATGGATGTGCGCGGTGTCCCTGGTCACAAAGAATACTTTTACCTGACGGAGATCAGGGACTTGCGAGGCAAGACCTCAGCTCCTGCACTGGATTACTTGTGCGCCGCGCACCAAGGCCGGATTGACCGGAGTAGCGGGTATAACCACTCGCCCGAAGATGCCCGTAGACCACGAGTTAACAGTCTCCCAACAAAAGCCAGGCGACTGACAGGTTGGAGCTCGTCTCTTCGGATCATACTTGAAAGGCAGGTGTGGGAAGGGTAGAACCGTGACAATATTTCAAGTTGGCCGGCCACAAGTAAGGTAAGGTCCAGATCGTGTGTCCGAAAATATTGGGTACGCAACGCCCACGGCCCAGCGCCATGCAACACACTGGATAGTTATTTTTGCCGCGAACCGCGTGAACTAGGGACAAGTCAAGAGCTAGCGACACGGGCGTCTGGAGAGTTAGCAGAGGATATCGAAGGTGGGACTAGTAACTAAAGAGCAGTAGTACCTCCGAGAATAACTCGACTGATGACGCGCCGGGCTCCTCGCACCTAGAATCGGTAAGGACGGAGAGGCAGCAGAGAATCTGACAAAATCTCACCACAAAACTCAGCACGGTATTCAGCAGAGACAGAGGATAAATGAGGGCTTGCGGTAGAATAAGTCGCAAGCCACAGAGAAAGGTCTAGAAAGGCGGGGTTGGAAGTGAAGTTGAGTGGCTGTGAGGAAGCGATCAAAAAACATAGGGCCAGAAATATTAGAGATCGATATTGAACTTGAGCGTACTGAATAATTGTGTGCAGACAGCAGGCAAGCCGTAGCAAGGAAACCGTAGAAAGTGTTATCGACGGGATATGAACAAGGAAGAATCAATATAGACTACGACAAGCTTAGGCGAGTTGACTGACGTCCATCCGAGCGGCCGAAGATGTGCCAGGTGTACAGAGCTCGATTGCGCGGAGATGCTCGAGGGATTTCACACTGGGTTCATCAAGAAGGTAGTTCGCGGTTCTGAAGACCTACGGCCGACCAGGCTGCCGCTGATGGCGACTGGACCGAATGGGATGTCAGCGATGAAAGATGTTAACCTTGTCTTATAGGGGACCGACGACGGCAAGGGTTCCGGGATCATTCTAACGGACCGACGGTATCTTGGGCGGAAATATCATTGCGACCCACACGCGGGGGCAGAAAGGATATTGGGACATTATGCGGGAAAGTAATTGGCCTGTGAATGTTGTCGCCACGATATATAAGGAGGATACGAGCCACACCAGCCCGCAGAGTCTTGTGGTATCCCGCTCTTCGGGGTCGTGTGGGAAAGCTCCATTTATACTAGTCCCAGTAACCCATCGTCGCCCGAGCAACGGATGCGGGCCGCTCCGCTGGATCTGCGGAGCGAAGTCAGAAGCGCCCCTGCATCGGAGTCAAACGCCGGAATGACAGGGAAATTCAGCGAGCCTTGCTAAGAAATGCTGATGAAGAGAACTTAATAGGGAGAACAACGAGAGCCAGTGAAGTCCGGGGTCAAGCTAAGGTTCAAGTTGCCAAGTCAAAGGTCAGGCGTCCCAGGTCCTTCATCGCTGAATGAGATAGTTCAGCGGAATGCAGTACTTGTGTCTCAGCCTGAAACTGGAAAGCTAGCTGGGCCGTCAGGGGCTACTTACACCGCCACACATTAGTGATCTCCCGGGAATTGCCTGCCGGCCACGTAACTGCTTCTCCGTCTCAGCTTCGCAATATTTACGGACTCGCAACATGATATCTTCAAGTTGCGCATGTAACTCTCGGTCTCTTGAGCTGTTTGTCAATATATTAGCTGTTCTCATATTTGGCTGCCCGCGTGACTCCGTCCAAATTCCGTCATCCTCTGTCATCCTGGCGAAAGAGTCCCTGACTTCACGGCAACTACAGAATTCAATGGAGAGTCTGTCACTTCACGGCATATTGCTTGCCGGCCACGTAATCGTTTGCTCTTCCGAGTCTTCTCCGTCTCCAGTTTTGGGGCGTCGGGTCTTCCAGTTAAGGCGCCTCTACACTCTCCGTATTCTCCTTCACTGTTTGTGAATGCAATAGTGTGGTCTGCGACTGTTCTCATAGTGGGCCACTTACCCGCATCGGTCACGGAGAAGACTCCATAATGGGGCAGAGAATCCGTTTCTTGGCGGCGTTTTGGCGTGGCCTGGGCCGGCCCTCTGAGCCAGCAATGATACGTTCGTGGTTGACCAGGTGAGTGGCAGATACTGTCCTTTTCATTGCCACTGAACGGGCATGTCTATCGTCTGGCCGCCTGTCATAGGTATGCAGGTAGCAAAACGTTTGATCAACGACCTCAATTGAGTTGGGCATTGCCGCCTAACTCCCTGAGATCTCAATTGGCGGACTTAGAGAGCCGAGCAACGCGCTAAAACGAAGGCCCGTAGCAACGGAGAAGATCTAGCGTTCGTGGCCGCGTGAGCTTCCCTCCATTGTGAAACGCGAAGGAAACTCGACAGTGGAGGTCCCAGCTGCGTCCCGTTGAAGCGTCTTCTAACGAGAGACTAACTCTGCAGACGATTGTGTATTGGGATTAGAACCCGGGTGGCCTTCGAGCGTGCACCGAAAATTCGGAACCTCTTCCGCTATGAAAGCGTCTAGCTGTATATTCTTAGGTGAGACGGTTTCAGAACTAAAAGGCGGGATAGCATCAGACCCTTCCGTTTTGATGAGCTCTTGATGTTCACATCAGTTCGCATACTATCAAGATGCTATTCACATTCAATCGCCGTAGCGCCCACGCCTTCGGGATGTGCAAACATGATGAATTCCCGGCAAATTAACGTCAGGATCATATTGTGGCCGTCCGTTATGTTTCCGAACGGCCCTGCTGACAAGGCATCGCTTTGGCTGGGACAGTTATAAAGGCTTGGACCGCGTTTATGGCACCCATTCCTCTTCTCCCGGCTGGTCCCCCTTCTTTTTTCTTCTTCTTCATTCTTTCTTTCACTTCCTTCGGGTCTTTATTTTCTTCATATTCTCACGTCCATCATGCGCATCCCATTTGCTGTGTTCCTGTCCCTGTCGCTCGCGCTGCCCATGCTGGCGGCGCCCGTGGCCCATGATACTGATACCGAGGTGAGGGCCACCTATGTTGTGTGAGGTGTCCAGGACGGAGGCTAAGACTGGATTTGCAGGATGTCGAAGCAGCTGCTCCGGAAAAGAGAGTCGCAGATCCATTGCCATTCCCCACTATTGTTGGGGGTGAACTGGTGCGTGAGGAGCAGACGATTGGAAAGAGTACTGACCGGACGAAATTCACAGCTCGAAGTTCGCAAGGCGAAGGCCAAGGCCGCCCCCAAGAAGGCTGTCAAAGCCAAACCTCCCCCGAAGCCCAAACCTGCTCCGAAGCCAAAGGGTAGCATGGACCTGCTCCCATTTGACATTTGCTCACCTGCCGCTTCCTCCAGCTAAACCCGTAGCTAAACCGAAGCCGGCGCCGAAGCCTAAGCCCGTGGCTAAGAAACCCGGTATGTTATGTGGCCATGCCTTGTTCCATTTGAGGGAGCTCACAAATATTCGCCCAGCTGCCAAGCCTCCGGCGAAGAAGCCCGGTAGGTGTTCCCTCGTCCACAATCCGGATCTCGGCTGACCAATAATGATAAAGCTGCGAAACCTCCGGCAAAGAAACCTGGTATTTGTGCCTCCCCCTGATCCGACTTTCTGGAGCTCACTCGTGATGCTTAGCTGCCAAACCGCCGGCCAAACCGCCTGTCAAACCCGGTAAGCGTTCCCACTCCCCCCGGCGAATTAATCTTTAGCTCACGAATGATCGTGCAGCTGCGAAGCCTCCAGCCAAGAAGCCTGGTAAATATTCTCATTTGCTCGTCGTTCTAAAACCTGTCTCACCACTAATCGTCCAGCTGCGAAGCCTCCGGCCAAGAAGCCTGGTACATATTCTCATTTGATCTTCGTTCCAAAATCTCGCTCACAACTAATTCTGCAGCTGCGAAGCCTCCGGTCAAGAAGCCTGGTACATATTCTCATTGATCTTCGTTCCAAAATCTCGCTCACCACTAATCCTGCAGCTGCGAAGCCTCCGGTCAAGAAGCCAGGTAAATATTCTCATTTGCTCGTCGTTCCAAAATCTCGCTCACGACTAATCGTCCAGCTGCGAAACCTCCGGTCAAGAAGCCTGGTACATATTCTCATTTGATCGTCGTTCCAAAATCTCGCCCTCACCACTCATCGTCCAGCTGACAAGCCTCCGGCCAAGAAGCCTGGTAAATATTCTCATTTGCCCGTTGTTCCAAAATCTCGCTCACCACTAATCCTGCAGCTGCGAAGCCTCCGGTCAAGAAGCCTGGTACATATTCTCATTTGATCTTCGTTCCAAAATCTCGCCCTCACCACTAATCGTCCAGCTGCGAAACCGCCGACTAAAGCGCCTGCGAAAACTAGTACGTATTCACCCTAGCACTACGTGAAATTTCTGCGGCTCATGTACTTCCAAAGCCCCGAAGCCCCCAGCCAAGAAGCCAGGTGTGTTCTAGTGTACCTCATCAGGCGTGATGGGGGTCATTAATTTCTTTCGCAGTCGCCAAACCCCCCACCAAGTCGGCTAGTGCAAAGCCAACGGCCAGCTCTGCGAAGACTGCCTGCCCATTGAAACCGAAGAAGAGCCCGAGCCGGGTCAAGGGGCGTGCTGGTGTTAGCCACCCTTCTGGAACGGGTACCATTTCGCTCTTCCACGGGACTACCAGTTCGAACGCTGCGGCTCTCGAAGCTCAGGGCGTCTTACTCTCCAAGACTGCCAGTCGGGGAGATTTCAGCCATCGCCCTGGCACGTCACATTAATATTTTGTCGTCTATTCGCATGACTGAGTTTCGCATCAGAATCCGACGGCGGGTTCTACATGGCCGACAGTCTTATCGCCGCCGCTCAATTTGCCTGCCACGAAGCCCAACAGCCGCGTTCAGATACGGTTGATGTCCTCGGTATGCTCCGAATCATCTACTCACTTGCATTCTCATGAAATATTAATATGACGCAGAATACACATGGCACGGTGCTGGGTAAAATAATCTTATTTGACCGCCACTTCATGCTGACTGCCCATTTCAGTACCAAGGTCAAAGCATTCCCTAGTGCAAATAAGGAGTTCGACGATGTGTGTATCCCGCCGTACCAATTCTTCATCGCTGACTGCTGATTATCTCAGTTCCTGGAGTATAACGAGGGCCCCGACACCGATGAAGACGATGTGGCGAATGTGGATGACCCTTTCCACGCGCAAGCACTGGTGATTTATCAGAACGATATGATCACAGGGTACGTTGGATCGTATCCATCGCGCCCATTAAACTGACGCCCGCCGCAGGCCTCTCCCTCCTGACGGGATTTTCGGTGAGGCTCTTCCCTCATCATGTTAGAGTTTGCCTTGCTAACTTGTCTCGTTCTAGACAAAGACCTCAACAAATCGTTGTTCCAGCAATATGCCGTCGTCAAACAGGCAGCCGCCACGAGCAAGTTGACGTTGAAGACACGGCACAAGAACATTTTGTGCAAGAATGTCCCGAAAGGAACCGCGCTGACGGCGACTCAGTACGAAGAAACTCAGGGTGGAAACCCCAACTTTGCCACCGCGGTTGCGGCCCTGCAGGATCCCAACGCATGTACGTAGGCGTAAAGGGGTAGTTAACTTTGTTCAGATTATATTCTAATAATGAAATTGTCTATTACTTTTGGACAAACCGGCGACTGAGGTTGATTTTCTGGGCAATGCTTCTGCGGCGTCAATTCTCCCCTGATTAAACTTTGTTAATTTTCCAATCCTTCGTTCAAATAACGACAGTTTAGTAGAAGCGAGAACAAAATCGAATCAGGAAGCCACCAAGGCATAGAAATCAACGTGCCTGAACTATTTGGATGGAGAAAGGGTGAAGCTTCTCAATGAAAACACCGGATCGCCGGGTATTCAGGGCTCGCAAAATCACTGCCTCACAAAATGCAATGCAGCATGATACCGTGAACTCTTGCGACTTTTTTGATCGCATTTTCCAGGTGTATCGGGGGATATTGGGTTCATTGCGGGGGATATATTGATCCTAAATAAAATACACATGTTCCCGCCCTCGTGCCCGCCCCTCCGCCGCTCCCCGCTACGCCGGCTCTCGTCACCCATGCGCCTCGCAGGTTCTCCGAACGTTGCCAGCATTGTCTTGTCTCTGCCAATCCCTGAACACCGTATTCGGATCGCTTCGTGGTCCCGCGCGGGTTTCGAGTCCAGATAAGTATTATGCGAGTAATATCGGTGTGCGACGGCGAAGGGTGTAAAAGCAGAGAAGGAAGGAGTAGGTGGGTCCCAAGGGAAAGCGGTGCTACAGGTACGAAAGTAAATATAAGCATAAGCAAGTCACACAACCGACAGATAAATCACGTACCATTCGAATTATCGGAGGAACTACATGCAATCTGGAACGGCGTCGAATTTAAGATGTACAGAATACAGTATGACTTGCGTGATATTCGTGCATGGTGAAGTCCATTCGAAACCTAATGATAGATTGCAGCGCTCGGACGCCCGCCGATGGGAAAGATGCAAAACAAAGTTAGAACATAGCAGAAGGAAGGGAACGAAGCATTGAACAGACCGACTTTTCGCAGATCTCGAGATACAACCCCACCGCGGCCACGGATTGGAGGTATGCTAACATCTTGATGTTGGGGATATTGTCATGCGGGATTCGAAGCTTTTGGGAGCATGAAGAGCAGAATGATGAGTGCAGCAGTAAGAGTGCGCCGGGGTTTGAGGGTTTTTGAGAGGATGTGGCCGTGGGGAGGCAAGGAGGGAAAGAGAAAAGGCGGTGGTATTCAAGGTGGTATTAAGGGACAGATGTGTGACGCTGGCGTCGCTACGTCATCGATGTGTCGTGCTCACAAACGCGAAGTCGAATTCAAGTCAAGCATCGGACCACATCCGTGTCTTATTTACTGACATTGTTGAACGTAGCCCGAGCCAGCGCGATACCTTGCGATACTCCTGTGGCCCCGCAATTCCCCACGATACCCGGCGATCCGGTGTTCTCACTGAGGATTCATGCTTGGCTGAGCTCTACAAAGTTAGTACAAACACAAACGCTCGTATGCTACTTGAAGTATCCGGTGAGATTAGGTAACGATCCAGAACATTCGCCCAAGATTGAATATTCCCAACACTGTCGATCCTCCACTTTCGGGTGTTTATCCTGTACGGAATCGTCACATCTCGATTGCGAAGTGTCCCGAACCATCATCGCATAATATAAGCAGGACTTAGAGCCGGTGCTCGTACGGCTCATCACGCCCTCTTTTACCATTTCTCGGCTCTAATTTATCGATATCCCTACGCTCAGCCCATAGTATAGGCACTACCACGCCAATGGGCCAATGACGGTCACGGTGCTATCTGGAACTGATCAGTTGCATTTCGTCCTCCTCTATCCCACGGCATGCTACGAGTACTGTCCATGTGCGAGTCTGGCAAATAAGAGCTTATTTGAATATTTCACGACCGCACGCGCGCTAAATCTGAATTCTGGACCCGTAGCCGAATGCAGGACAAGCGAAGCGGCGCTATTGTTTTTCTCCGGGCCAGCCACACAAATGCATGACAAAACTCGGGAGAGAAGAAGATGGATTGATTGTATGACGCGAATAGTTTCGAAGTCATAACAATGGAAGTGTCTCCCGCTCCACCTTCCCGGCCGTATGGAATCCCCACTACGACGTGCGCCCCAGTTGGAATCCACAAGAGTTGGTCCCCGGGGTCTTTATGCACTCCGAGCTGTTGCAGCCCGTGTGGTTCTGGATGCTGGATCGGTTGGCTTACCCAGACATAGATGCGCGCGCCGTCGACCGAGTTGATGATCATGCTGTTCGTGCCTGCGATGGTGCGTGAAATAGTAATCCGATTCCCGACGTCGGGAGTTAGCTCCATGCCCATCTCATGGTCAGGATCAGGTCAAGTTGGATTAATATTGATTATTTGCACGAGCTCCTGCCCCAGGTAATTCCCGTTAAGGTACCGCTCACGAGAATATGACTACAGCGCACGCCACCGGTTCCCGTTTGTCCATAAATGCTCAAGCGCTCACACGCGGCAAACTAATTGCGTCGTTGTCTCAGTCAATGCAGGAAGTATCCCGCCCGAAACTACATGTAGGTAACTTGCTTGCTATATACGTAGGTACACATCCATATGAATAGCGATGAATCGCGAAGCCCGCTACTAGCACAGGTCGATAATGGTAATACCACATCCCGAACCGGAGAAAGCCCTGCAATTAGTATCAAATTCGCCATTCAAGGTCGCCCACATCGGCCCGCCACAACCCTCGATTTCAAACGTTCCTGCCCCAGCCTGGTCTGCGAGGGTGAACGGACGGCCACAGGGGTTCGCATCCTGTCAGGAAGTCAGTATATGATTCCCTGAACATGCACTGGCGTGGAAAACACACCGGTCCCGCGAGGAAAACTTTATCGCAAGCCGAAGAGCCGAAGGTCCAGGCCCAGGTGCCAGCGGAGTTAGCCCCGATGGCAATGCTCGCTTCCGCTGCACCAGGACAGGCGACCATGGCATACAGGATGATAGCTGCCAACCGACCGGATTTGAAAAAGTTCATTCTGGTAACTATCAAGTCGGTGAGGATGACAGCGAGAGAAGGGTGGTGAGATTGCTCACAGATTTATTGTACGATTTGCTTTGAGGTGGTGGGTTAGGTGAGAGTTGGCGGGCGAAGCTGTTAAGTATGATGCACTAATGTGCAGCCTTTATAGCCCGTCTCGCGGATAGCTCGGCTGCTTCTGGGCATGCAAAAATGCAACGAGCGGATACATATCACAGCACGAGGCTGCTCGCGCAGTGAATTTCTCCGAGATAGTTGATCAACATCTATTTCACTGGGATTCCAGGACGCGATGGATGTCCTCCGCCCTCACGACGGTTGGAACTGGCGGAGACCTTACTCCAAAATCGCGGAGTCCGCTCATGACGACGAGGACTTCACTGATGATGCGCACCAAGGCTCCCTACTTTCGGAGAGTGGAGGTTCACACGGTTCCATTTTCCCTTTTAGGCAGTTCCGCTTTGCGGAGCTTGATCACGGAGGATGGAGGTAGTCAAAGGAGCTTCCAGGGACCTCCGCAGCCGGTTACAGTGCGAAGAGTATGGGCGTCTGCCCATTTCCAGCGGGAAAACCCTACTTTTGGTAATTCGCCAGATTACCACAAAATCTAACCGAATTACCGTCGATTACCACCATTACCGTGATTACCTGTTTTACACAAGTCCCCAAAAAAATCATCAGACTACCAGCCGATTACCAGAGATTACCATTACTTTACTTCGCTATTCCGGCTCATTTTCCAGCTGAATATAAATGCATAAAGTAGAAGGATGAATATATTCAAGAATCTAGCTACGCAAACATCGTGTATACTACATACTATGAATACAAGCACTCTCCCCTCCCTACAGAGCCTATGGAGGGCAAATATAAAACACCAGTAGAATTCTAGAAGAATGCTAGGGTCAGCGGTCAGGACCCGAAACAAAGAGAGTGCATCATACCTGTATTGAGTGAGTCGAGTGGCGAAGGAGCGGACGGCGAGGTGGAGTCTGATAGTGTAAGGGTTAGTCAACAAGTCAATCAACATGCAAAGGGAAAGAACGTACCGTGCCCGCGGCCGAGCATGCCGCGGAGAAGCGGGAGGTGATAGCTACACACGGTCAACCACAGAACCTAGTGGATGTTGTTAATAATAGATTCAATAACGAACGGGTAACATACGGACAGCAGGGAACGGACAGTAGCGGCACAGTGATGGAATGGAAGCGGTACGACCGGTGGCTTGATTTCCTGAATAGGCAGTGTACGTCGCCAGGGGAAGAGGAAAGGGGCGCACGTAGCTGCAAATGACGACCGGTGCGAGGCATACGAAGCGTGCACATTGCCGGCGGCGCACATGGGTCCGGGGCAACGGAGGAGTGAGAGTAAGATTAAGCTGCGATAACAACGGGGACTCACCTAGTACGTCCCGCCTCGCGAAAACCTCCAAAAATCGGACATCGTGCGGGCGATACCGTACCAGTCATTGATTGCCCGGGTCGGTAACGACACGAAGTCGAATGTGGGGTATCGCGCAAGGCCCTTGAGGGACGTGAGCGATGTGCTAAGGGGTGTAGGCACGCCAAACCCCCCACCAAGTCGGCTAGTGCAATCAATCAGTAGCCAGTTCTGCGAAGACTGCCTGCCCGTTGAAACCGACAAAGAGCCCGAGTCGGGTCAAGGGGCGTGCTGGTGTTAGCCACCCTTCTGGAACGCATACCATTTCGCTCTTCCACGGGACTACCAGTTCGAACGCTGCGGCTCCCGAAGCTCAGGGCGTCTTACTGTCCAAGACTGCCAGTCGGGGAGATTTCAGCCATCCCCTGGTACCCAACGTTCAACTTCTGCCATCTACTCGCACAACTGACTCTCGCATCAGAATCCGACGGCGGGTTTTACTTGGCTGACAGTCTTATCGCCGCCGCTCAATTTGCCTGCTTCGAGGCCCAGCACCCGCGTACCGATAAGGTCGATGTCATTGGTATGCTCCCAATCGTTTAATCGCTTTGTGCTCTCATGGACTATGGCACAGAATACACATGGCACGGTGCAGGGTAAATTAATCTTCGTGTAACGGCCACTTGATGCTGACCGCCCATTTCAGGACCAATGTCAAAGCATTCCCTGGTGCAAATAAGGAGTTCGACGATGTGTGTATCACGCTGTACAAATCCTTCATCGCTGACTGTTGATTATCTCAGTTCCCGGAGTATAACGAGGGCCCCGACACGGATGAAGACGACGTGGAGAGTGTGGATGACCCTTTCCACGCGCAAGCACTGGTGATATATCAGAACGATATGATCACAGGGTATGTTGGATCGTATCCACCGCCCTCATTAAATTAACGCCCATGCCAGGCCTCTCCCCCCTGACGGGGATTTCGGTGCGGCTGTCTTCTCATCATCCTAGAGTTTGCTTCGCTCACCTGTGTCGTTCTAGACAAAGACCTCAACAAATCGCTGTTCCAGCAATATGCCGTCGTCAAGCAAGCAGCCGCCACGAGCAAGTTGACCTTGAAGACACGGCATAAGGACATTTTGTGCAAGAATGTCCCGAAAGGAACTGCGCTGACGGCGACTCAGTACGAGGAAACTCAGGGTGGAAATCCCAACTTTGCCACCGCGGTTGCGGCCCTGCAGGATCCCAATGCATGTGCGTAGGCACAAAGGAGTAGTGAAAGTTGTTCGGATTATGTTTTAATAATATTAAATTGTCTATTACTTTACGACAAAGTAGCGACTGAGGTTGAGTTTCCGTGCAGTGCTTGAAGTTTCTCAGGCTGCGGTGTCAATTCCTCCTTGTTAGACTGTTTGGTCATTGTCTAATTCTGTTCTACATGGCCGACAGTCTTATCGCCGCCGCTCAATTTGCCTGCCACGAAGCCCAACAGCCGCGTTCAGATACGGTTGATGTCCTCGGTATGCTCCGAATCATCTACTCACTTGCATTCTCATGAAATATTAATATGACGCAGAATACACATGGCACGGTGCTGGGTAAAATAATCTTATTTGACCGCCACTTCATGCTGACTGCCCATTTCAGTACCAAGGTCAAAGCATTCCCTAGTGCAAATAAGGAGTTCGACGATGTGTGTATCCCGCCGTACCAATTCTTCATCGCTGACTGCTGATTATCTCAGTTCCTGGAGTATAACGAGGGCCCCGACACCGATGAAGACGATGTGGCGAATGTGGATGACCCTTTCCACGCGCAAGCACTGGTGATTTATCAGAACGATATGATCACAGGGTACGTTGGATCGTATCCATCGCGCCCATTAAACTGACGCCCGCCGCAGGCCTCTCCCTCCTGACGGGATTTTCGGTGAGGCTCTTCCCTCATCATGTTAGAGTTTGCCTTGCTAACTTGTCTCGTTCTAGACAAAGACCTCAACAAATCGTTGTTCCAGCAATATGCCGTCGTCAAACAGGCAGCCGCCACGAGCAAGTTGACGTTGAAGACACGGCACAAGAACATTTTGTGCAAGAATGTCCCGAAAGGAACCGCGCTGACGGCGACTCAGTACGAAGAAACTCAGGGTGGAAACCCCAACTTTGCCACCGCGGTTGCGGCCCTGCAGGATCCCAATGCATGTGCGTAGGCACAAAGGAGTAGTGAAAGTTGTTCGGATTATGTTTTAATAATATTAAATTGTCTATTACTTTACGACAAAGTAGCGACTGAGGTTGAGTTTCCGTGCAGTGCTTGAAGTTTCTCAGGCTGCGGTGTCAATTCCTCCTTGTTAGACTGTTTGGTCATTGTCTAATTCTTCGTTCCAATACCGACGAAGATAAAACACGCAAATAAGGGCGTCATTGAGCCGTGAAAGTTTGGGTTTTGGGAGAACCGGCGCTAATCCTTTTTGGGGAACCGACGGCTGACGGCGGCAAAGTGTCGGAGTTTGAATTTGGACTGACAGGCCCCGCTCTCCCGCGCCCTGCTCTCCTCCTCCACCCCCGACGCGTTTCCTCCTCCCGCCATCCCTCAATTGTGAGCGGCTTTGCTACTTACAGAGTCTGCGTGCCCAGCGGTAGTCAATGAAAGCTTGCTCATCTCCCTGATTGAGTGCCTCTGACGGATACTCCCCAAATATCATTTTTTAAAGCATCCCAACACGTGTCCATGTTGGCCAACGGAATGCGTGTCGTCCGAATTTCGGGCGCGCACTCCTTTGAGACAGTAGAGGGCTCAGGGCAGAGAAGAATATCATTCTTCAGGTGGGCAAAGAGCTTGAGGAATTGAAGGATTAGGTGTAGGCTGGTGTGAGCTACGGGGTTTCTCGGTGAGAAAGTCGTAGACACAAGGAATCTTGATGGCGCGAGATAGACTTCAGAATCAGAAATGAGTCAGTGAAGTCTACGTGTTTGAAACCAAGACTGTCCTACTGCTAACTACTAGTGAGTATTTATACCTAACTACAAGTACATACGGAACCGAATTATGAGTAATTGACTGGGGGCGCAGGAGCGGCGCAACTACGGCACAGTAGTTGCGGACTCCGGCACAGGGAGCCGCAGCGGAGCCGCAGCGAAGCCGCAGTGATGGACTGATTGATGTAGCGAGCGATGCGTGATCCTTACAGCTGGGGTCCTTCTGTAGTGCAACGAAGACAGGCATGTTGTTGGAGGAAGCGCGTTATTCGGCTACAAGGCGGCTGGCTACCAGGCAATTGATGGCGGCACTACCAGCCACCAAATTATTTTGATGCCGCCGGTGCCGCCGTCAGGTACCGATCATCGCCGACCTCGATCGGCGCCGGTTCTCTCAATTCCCAAATGCTCTCATTGAGCCAAAACCAACGTTCAAGTCGAATGGCCACGAATGACGATCAATCACGTGCGGCCCCTGAATCAATTCGTTTCGGTGTGACGAGTTCGTGACTGTCACTGTGAAACCTGCTCTCCTATGCCACCATGGATTTTCGCAGCCGAAGGGCTTCAAGCTCTCACTCAGCGCCCACCCTTGCTTAAGCTCGGATCGACGTGATCAGCTCCATTGCTTGCTCTCACCCGGGGGTCCGTTGCTCTCCTGGGATTCCCGCTGTACGCAGGTTTCATTATTATTTAGCGCGTTCCTGGATCCACATACCGTCTTCATCCATTCCAGCCTCTTCCCAATGCTGAACAGATTTATCGCAGTGCATGTCGGGTAAATTCTCCAAGTGCCTGGTTCTTTCCATGCCGTTCGGTACGAAGCCGGTTTTTGCTCGATTCACGGTGGTAATTAAACTTTCGAACGTGGGTGGCTCGTAGCAGCGTCGCTGACAATGTCTTTCCGTCTGATCGGTACTTATTTTGGCTTCATTCCATTCAGGGTTGCGCTTTCTCACAACGAGCCTTGTATTTCCCCTCTGCGGGCGCCTTTCAATTATAGATACCTCGTTTCCGGCAATCCCCATCTAGCCCATTCTGGCCTTGCGCACAGTACTCTATTGGCAAGCCGGGGCCCTCCGGTTAGCTACTGCGATTAACCTCACACGGCGAGTTTACATTTCTTCCCGTCTTCTTCGGGCTGAAGAATATAGGTGGGATCAATGGGCCCAGCGCTGCGCTAAAGAGGTTATGTGGCATCGGGTGCTATCGTGCGAAGACCCCAAAAAGCACAGAGATACTTAGAAGCCCAAGGGCGGATCTACCGCCCCCCTCATCTCCCTACTGCGTTCCTGATCCCATGCTACCCCCGTCTAGGCTCGAGCAACTCGTCCAGTACAGCACGCTAGCGGCCTCCACCGCGCGCGAGATCGCCACCTCCGCCAATGTGCCCTTCCTGCAGGTCACCGCGGCCCTGACTGTTGCAATACTGACGACCGTGCAAGTACGTGCATCCACCCTTGACAATTTGATAATCCAACTCTAAGTTTCCCTTGCAGTCCGTCAAGTCGAATAGGGACCAATGCACGATGGTCCTCGAGCAGATTCACGAAATTTTGTGCACAGTCATCCAGCTGTATTCGACGTACGAGGCCGAGGGCACACTTCCACCGGCGCTCTTGTATGACATCGCGAGATTCACGGAGTAAGTCCGGATCGGATCCCTTAAATAGCAAACCTTATCACTCACAGGACGCTTCAAAAATTATACGCCTTCCTGAAACGGCAACAGGGCATTGGCAAGATTAAGCAGCTTTTCAGGCAAAGTGACAATATGGCACAACTGAAAGCGTGTCAAGAGCAGCTCGAGAGCTGTCTTGAGCGGTTGAAGGTCGGTGCAACTTTTTTAGGGATCTTCTAATACTTTGAATTGCGAGTAGGTACAAGCCGGCGGAGCTGCGGCAAGCAAGATGGCCCAAATTCAGTATGATGCGCAGACGCAGCATGAAGAACTTCTGGCCTTGCTGGCGTCCCATCCAGAACTTGCGGATTCGGACCGGTCGTCGGTGTGTACAAGAACTCATTCGATCAGCTCATTCATTTATCTTTATTTGCGAAGATGACTGGAACCTTTTCTAGTATGGGAAATAGGTTCGCACTTTTCTCATGGGGCGATGTCACGATTGTTTAACGTCTTCTCATTAGTTCTGGGTCTCTTTCGATCCTGCCTGCTTCCCCGCAAATCTTCCACGGCCGCGATTCCGAACTCAACGAGATTGTCAATCTGCTGAAACAGGATTCCGCACGGATTGCTATCCTAGGGACGGGCGGAATGGGGAAAACGAGCCTCGCGATCGCAGCACTCCAGCACCCGGAGGTCGTCACCAAGTTCACCCACCGCTTTTTCATTCCTTGCCACTCGACCGCGACGCGTGCCGATCTTGTCTCGAGTGTGGCGTCGCATGTTGGAGTGGGCGTGGGCCCCAACCTCGCGCGGAAGGTCGTGCGCCATTTGTCTTACGGGCCGCCAGCGCTTATAGTCTTGGATAACTTCGAAACACCCTGGGAGTCCGCGTCTTTCCGCGCCGGTGTCGAGGAATTCTTGTCACTGCTCGCGGATGTGCCGCACCTCGCGATTATCGTGCGTCCCGCCTTCACTCTCTTCAATCGTCGTCTCATTGTGAGCAGATCACCATGCGTGGCGCTGAGCGGCCCAGTCGAGTCAAATGGACCCGTCCGTTCCTCCAGCCGCTGAAACCCCTGGACGACGACGCTGCTCTGCAGACATTCCTTGACATCGCCGACGACGACTACGAAGCATGCAGTGTCCGCGAGCTCCTGGACTTGTCGGGGAACCTCCCCCTGGCGGTCTCTCTAATCGCAAACGTCGTCGCGTATGACGGCTGTGACGCGACCCTCGTGCGCTGGAGAACGGAGCGAACGCGTGTCCTGTCGGACGGGTATGACAAGAAATCGAGTCTCGATATCTCCATCATGCTATCTCTTACCAGCGCCAGGATGACACTCGAGGCGCAGGACCTGCTCAGCATCATTTCCCTTCTGCCCGATGGCATCTCCGATGCTGAATTGAGGCAGAGCTGCCTGCCTATTCCGAATATCCTCGAGGCTAAGGCGACCCTGATTCGGACCTCATTGGCATACATCGGAAATAATCGCCGCCTCTTGGTGCTGGTTCCCATCCGTGAACACGTCCGCACGACGCACCCGCCATCTGCTACGCATAAGTTCACCTTGCGTCAATATTACCACCAGCTCCTCGATCTTTGGAAACAGTTTCGAGTAATGCCCTCCGTGGACGTAGTAACACTGCTCTCGTCCAACCTCGGAAACATCAAAGTTATCCTCGCGGACGGCATGCAAGACGACGCGCCGGATATTATTGCGACTCTCAAAAGCGCGATGACACTCAGTGGGTTTAGCCGGTTGAAGAGCAAGGACTCTTTACCGCTACTGGCTCTAGTCCAGGAGCACATCATGCGTTTTCCGGACGATCCCGTCTACGGGACGTACTTCATCGACAAGTTTTTTGCGTGTCGGGACCATCCCATCCAGGACCCCGAAGGGCAAATGGTCCTCGCGAATCGGTACTTCGACCACGCCAGCGATCTCGACAAGGGTAAATTATAGATTCCCCTCCCCCTACCCTCAGAGAGCTGACATGAGCGGCTAATAGCGCAATGGTATAATGCCCTCGCCTCTTACTATTCCGCACAGGGAAATGATCTCGAGGAATCCCTTCGGTATCGCGAAAGGGTTGTCTCACTAACGGGATCGTTCGACCACCTGACCCGACAAAGGCTGCAGGCCATAAGCGGCACAGCCAACCTCCTGTGTTCTATGGGGAACTACGTTCAAGGTCGCATAAAAGCACAGGAGGCCCAGCAGCTCGGTGAAATGCTGGGCGATGCGATAGGGCAAGCCCAGGCACTGGGATTCGAGGCGCGCTGCTGCCTGTCGATGGGGGACTTCAAGACCGCAGCGCGCGTCTGTAGAAGTGCAAGGGAATTGCTCAAGGTTTACGGGCTAGAGTGGACGGACGTCGATGTCCGCCTCCAGAATTTCGAGGCCAATATACATCTCCTCAAGACAGAATATCCCGAAGCGCGCGAGATACATGTGCAGCTCGCACGCGGCACACCCGGTGGTGACACAAATTCGTTCGATCTGCTTAACCTGGCCGTCATCGACAACGGAATGGGGGCTGACCTCGCAGTCGTGCGGAAGAATCTGGACATGGCCCGGCTACAGTTCAGCACTATCGTAGGGTCGCCCCAGGCGGTCCTCCTATGCGACGCGGTTGATGCATGCCTGCATTTGCGCAAGGGGGATACCTGTACTGCCCGATTGATGTTCGAGACACTTTTCCCGAAGCTCCGAACACGAGACGAAGGCGCGACATTTTGCCTCGAGCGCCTGGCGAATCTCGACCATGGCATGTACGGCGTTCAAAGTAGTCTCGGATGGGCCGGTGTCTACCTCTCATCGGCACTAAAAACAAAAAACAAGCTGTCTATCATGAAAGCGCTCCGATGTCTTGGCCAAATCGCCCAGGCCCAGGGCGACGAAGACTCAGCATTGAATTTATTTCGAGTTGCGCTGGATGGATTTACATTCATGGATGTTCATTGGTGGAGGGCTGACTGCATGGTCAGAATTGGGGAGATATCCCTCGGTCGCGGGAAGCTTTCGGAGGGTAGGGAGCTCTTTGAGTTTGCCCGAGTGCTGTTTGAGAGGTGCTCGCAGCGGGAGGATGTGGCTCGTATCGATTCCAAGCTCTCGGCTTTAGGTGCCCCCCCCAATTAGGATTTTTAACCCGTCTGTCCTATCCTGCATTTTTCCTTTATTTGATTTTTTTCTCTCTCTTTGGGTGAAACTGTCGTGGGGGAATGACTTGAACCTACTATCGCATCTATGCCCATATGCGTAACACTCCGACTTCCATGCTTCACTCCATTGTTTAATTTTCTGGAGACTCATTCATTCAGAGTGGCAGTGCAATGGCAGAATGAGCCGCAACCTTCATGGGCGCGCTCGAGTGTTCCATTCCAGTCCCCACGATAATTTCCCGGGAATACTCACGCGGGTAGTTCTCGTCCCGCCTGAGGGCCTCAAAATGTTCCTCTTACTCTCGCACAGTCTCGTACAGGTACTAGTGTGCGTTCCCGACTGTTGTTACGGTTGGCGCCGCCCCTCTGCCGGACAGGCACGCGATTCCCGTCGGTCCATAGATCCACTTGGGGTATCCTCCCAGTGGTCGTCAATCTTCGCTACCTCCGTCGCCAAAACAAATCAAAAAAGAAAAGGTGAACGACCGTCAAGCAAATGTTTCCAACTAGAGGTTGGCTTGACGCGATGTAACCCACGCGGCTTTTCGCACCCCGAATCCCGGAAGATCCCGGATCTGTGGCATTGCTCTGCACTGGGAGGCTGTACCGCAGACATTGTAGTCCTACTGAAGCTGGCTGCTAACATGCGGTACCATGGCGGAAGGTGACCCATGAGACGCCGTGGCTTTCGTTGTCGGCCTTCATCGTCGCCGGGGAATCGCCGGGGGGCTATGCTCGCCTAACTGATTGCCGACCATCCATGCGCGGAAACAGTCTAATTCCGTTCAGGGGCGCTTGGCTCAAAATGCAAGGGTATTTTTCAAACGTATAAAGGTTGGCATCGTGGTCATGCTCCATATTGCTCTTCGCCTGGCTGGTCCACTTTTCTTGTCTTTTCGTTCCATCCACTCCCTTTACACCTTTATTTCTTTTTCCTGGTTCATCATGCACATTCCATTCACCGTGTTCTTATCTCTGGCGCTCGCATTGCCTACGCTGGCGGCTCCCATGGTCTATGGCAATAATACCGAGGTATGCAATGTGCTGACAGATGCATGCTAATGGAAATGAACACTGGATCTACAGGTCGTCTCAGCACCCACGCCGGAGCAGAGAGTCAGAGTTTTAGGTCCATTGCCTACTGGCATCGTTGAGGACGAATCGGTGCGTCATTACCCCATCATCTTAGAACCGCACCGACTCAACTATGTTTATCAGGCGCTCGAAGCACGCAAGGCTAAGGCTAAAGTCACTGCGAAGAAACCAGTCGCTGTGAAGAAACCGGTTAAAGTACCGGCGAAGCCCAAAGGTGAACTTTGTTCTGAACCTCTGTGAACGTCACTCAGGACTGCATCCTGCAGCCAAGCCCGTGGTAAAACCAAAGTCCGCGACGAAGAAGCCAGGTGAATTATTTTCCCCTGCCGCGTTCAAATTTAGGGACTCATGCATATTCGTACAGCTGCAAAGACGACGGCGAAGAAGGGTAAATATTCCTTTGTCCCTCCGTCCGAGAATGCACTCATGAATAATGCTAAAGCTGGGAAAACTACGGTCAAGAAGCCCAGTACGTAGTTCTCCATCACTCCACGAAATATTGTCAGCTCAACCATACTGGTGTAGCCACGAAGACGACCAAGACGCCTGTCAAACCCGGTAAGTTTTCTCTCCCACGTCCGAATTCCTGAAATTTATCTGTTCTCGTCCAGCTGCGACCAAGGTCCCTGCTAAAACTGGGAAGACGCCCGTCAAGACACCGGGGAAGACGCCCGTGAAGCCTGTCAATGGTATGTGGTTCTGCGTTCCTCGGCATATTTTTTGGGACTCAGCCACTTGCGAAGGCACGAAAACTGCGACTAAGAAGCCTGGTGCGTTCTAGTTTTGCTTCTCTGTAGTCGGATCAAGGCGCGCGCTAATGTGCGCCACCCTTCGGGGACCGGTAACATTATACTCTTCCACGGGACTTCGCCCACTGGTGCTGCGGCGCTGGAGGCCCAGGGGGTCGACCTCTCCAAGACGGCAAGTCGTGGAGATTTCAGTCATCGTCCTGGTACGCCGCGACCCATCTTTGCAATCTTCTCGCCCTAATTTCCCTATCAGAATCAGACGGTGGCTTCTACATGACCGACAGTCTCATAGCAGCTGCGCAATTTGCTTGCCACGAACATACCATTCCGCGTGGCGCGGAAGTTGATGTCCTTGGTATGTCCCTGGTCCTTTCGCTGCTTCGATTGAATTCTTATGTGACACAGAATTCTCATGGCGCGGTGCTGGGTACCAAAATCTCCCTTTGACCCCCGCTTCATGCTGATTGTGTCGATTCCAGTATGAGTGTCAAGGCATTCCCTAGCGCAAATGCCGAGTTCGACGACGTGAGTCCGACACCATGAACGTCGGGCATCGCTAACCACTCATCTGGTCAGTTTCTCGAGTATAACGAGGGCCCCGACACAGACAGCGAGGATGTGCCCAATGAGGACGACCCCTTCCGTACGGAAGCACTGGAGATTTATGAGAACGACATGATAACCGGGTACGTCTGATCGTCGGCACAGCGCCCATTAAAATAACACTGCTCCAGGCCTCTCCCGCCGGACGGTGTTTTCGGTGCGACTTCCTTCTCATTACCTCCGTGCACGCCTCGCTCCCTTCTTTCATTTAGACGTGGACCTCAACAAAGTGCTGTTCCACCAATATGCCGTCATCAAGCAGGCTGCCGCCGACAGCAACTTGGTCCTGACGACGCGGCACCGAACGATTTTTTGCAAGAATGTCCCTAAAAAAACCGCGCTGACGGCGGAGATGTACACGAATACTCAGGGCGGAAATGCCAACTTCGCCACGGCGGTTGCAGCTCTCCAGGATCCGGACGGTTGTGCGTAGGCAAGGGATATGATTTTATTTAGCTTATAGTTTAATTAATAATGCAATTAATTGTGCGCGTCCTTCGTGCGACGAACTCATAATTTGTGGCGAAACGAATTTCTCTGGAGGCACGACTGGCGTGCCCGGTACATGGTTGAGTTGCCGCGATGATGCAAAGTTCTCGGTTCCGAGTGGCGCTTTGTCAGATATCTCCACTTGCGGCTCGCCACCAGCTCGAGAGGTACCGATAATGTTGCCGCGATCTTCATCAGCTAATCATCTGTAGAGCGATCTCGCCCATGACTACTCAGGTTCCACCGGCCGTGACCTCGAGGGTCATCCACGATATACTCCTCCAGAAATCCTCTCGAAAATATTTCATTCCCTGACAAGAGGGTTTGAAAACCCGAAAAATGCACCAGGGGTCGGTTTTTTTCTCTCAGAGGGTCGGGGTATCCCCCCCCTCCTACGTAAGTGATTTGTAAGCGGTTTGTAAGCAACACGTGAGCTCCGCTTAGCCTTTCCTAGCGAAAAATGTACCAGAGTCCGCACTTTTGGTAGCTATGTCCTTTAAATCGTCCTCAGCACTCTTTGGGTAGTTTTCCACAGTGACAATGTATGTTTACATTCAAAAGACTTGTCGGCACTATCCGCCGAGATCAATACACGTGATGATTTTCTCTCTGCCGAGTGGCTGTACCCCCGCCCCCCCTCCAAATGCAGTAATAAAGTTTTGGTCTCTAACTCGATGACCATGGAACCGTTGACTTCGGGACCATGATTTTCGGCATTCCCATTGAAAATCGGGTCAGAATGGGACCTCATATAAAAAATCCGCATTTCGGAAGCCCCTTGTTCCCTGACGTCGGGCAGCCCGTGGACTCGAGCCCGAGTGAAAGAGGGCCCTTTGTTGATCTGCCGTGTGTGCTCCCTGTGGAGGAGAACGGCACTCGCATCGCCGGAACTCTGGGACAACCTCGTCGTGACTTTTCGGGACCCCACACTCGTCGCCTTGACTATGGCCGGGGCGAGTTCCTGGCTGTCTCGTGCCCGATCCAGGACGCTCTCGCTCTGGATATTCTTCTTCCATTCAATATCCGCGAACCCGATCGGTGAAATCGTCGCACCGCTACAAAGTCGCATTGGCTTGCTGCAGGTTACCTCTGCACCGATCGGGTGCCTACAATCCCTTCTCGACTTCCCCACGGACTCATTTCCCCTCCTCCACACGTTGACCATCGAGTTCCCTCCTCCACATTTTACCTGGGCCCGCAAATCGGACACTTCCTCTGCGCCCCGGATTTTCCCGCAGCTGGAGGATTTTGCCGTCTCAGCCGGATGGACCGTCCTCAATATTCAGCATATGCCGATTAATTGGGATCAGCTGACCACGCTTCATGTGGAAAAGGCCGGAACATCACTCCCATCCCTGTGCTCCATCCTGGCGCACTGCACCTCTCTGACCACCTGCTCTCTGGCCATCCGAGAGTCAGCTTTGCCGCCGGGGCGCATCAACGTTAGGCCCACCGCGTTGACTCGACTGTCTACTCTCAACCTCCAACTCCTCAATGGGTTCGATTACTTCCTCGCCCACTTCACCTTCCCTGCCCTCTCCACTGTATTGCTCAGCAGGTCCACCGAATCCTCGACCCCAACAGCCACGGCGCGCATGCTCGCGTCCCTCGCATCGCCCACACTCCGTCGACTCGCGATGAGAATTCCCTGCGATCCTGACGGGCTGCTCGCCCTCCTCGGAGGCGCACCCGACCTGCAGGAGCTACACATGCTCTTCGACCGTCGCGTCATCAGCATTCTCACGCTCTCCGCGCAATTTGTGCCACGGCTGACTTTTATTACATGCATCCTGCCCACGGAGCAAGCCAACGCCGGCGGCGTGCACGCCGCCGAAAGGAAAGAGTTCGCCGACATGATCATGACACGGTGGCGCAGTCCAGACGTTATCCGTCCCCGCGCAATCACAGTACTCCCGAACGCGTATGACGGGTGGGACGTCGTTATGGACCGGCTCAGCGACGCGGTGGCGGAAGGGCTCTTGGTTCAAGTGCGCGCGGGCGACGACTTGTCGTTCAGCAGCGACTAGCTGGCTGCTATTTGGCGCACACAAGTGCGGCTTTCAACAAGCTCCGCTGCTTTCAACAAGCCTACAATCCCCCACTCAGATTCACTCAACGTGATTTGCTGCAGGGATTCGACTTCATGCGCCTACGCGCCGCACTCAACGTGATTTCTTCGGACGGGGGTTGACTTGTACGATGATCGTGCGATCTGACTTATTCGCTTGTGCTGAGACCGAGTTGAACAAAATTCAAGTAGTGTTTGGCTGATCCTTGGCTCCAAAACTGAGATCGAGATGCCCCTTACATCGGAAGTGCGTGGAGGAGGACGCTGCCCGAGTGTCATGCGCATCCGTGTCATGCGCATTCGGGCCACATTACAACTGTAGAAATTCAAATTGGTCGGGCAGTTGTTTTAGACACGAGAGTGTCATAGTCTTCTCGAATCAAACAGAGCAGACTCGGACTCACGAATTGTCCTGGTTAAGTGTGTTACTCTTTTGGTCAACAGTTGCACATGGCCTTCGTTCGGCCCGGATAACGGGATAACGTCAATCATCGCGAAGCAGCCTCAAGCTGTGCGGGCTTGACGTAGTGAGTCAGTGGTCTGACATCTCTACAGCTTGCGATCACAGCCTTGGGACCGTCTCTTTATGTCCTCTACCATGAACGCCCTACGCTCACTAGCCCGCCGACCCGTGCGGCGTATACGATCCCATCCGATATGGCGCAAATTCCGCGCACCGGGCAATGTACAAGGTACGAGCATCTCCCCGCCACAGCCTTCTGTAAACTGGACAACCACACCCATCTAGATCTGCCGAATGAATTATGGGCGGAAATCTTTCGAATGCTCGAGAACCCAGGGCTCCTCGCGGTCTCGCGCGTCAACCGAGCGTTTAATGCGCTCGCGATACCTCTCTATCTGGCCCGCAACACCATCTCCCAGGCAGATCTACACGCGGGAATGCTCCAAGTCCCCGCATATCTCGACATATTGCCAGTCCTACGGACAGCTTTCTCCCTCCCTCCTATCCGGAACCTCACTTGCAACGTTTATGGGTCGCATCGCACTCAGCTCATCGGCTTCCTGCGGCGCTTCGTAGCTCAACATCCGTCACTACAAGAGATTCACCTCACATTTTATGCCAGCCTTTTTCAAAGCCGGGGCCGATTCAAAGCTCACACGCCGAAGAAGATCTGTCGACTGCTAAATGACATGACTCGTAATACGGGTCGAGCCCTCATTATTGCTGGCAACAGGGGCCTTGTTTCTGGTGCAGAGCGCGGAGAGCTATGGCGCGTGGTTCGCCGTGTTGGAGGACCGCCTCGCGGAATTCGGGCGAGAATTCGTACGGTGACGAAGAGGACCTCCAGAGCGAAGGACGTGGTTCTCAAAACTGCGGGTGAGATCCAAGGGCTGATGCGCCGCGATTCCTATATCCTGGACGTTTTACTCTCTATCGATATCACATATTCGAGCTCACCAGACGATTGGACGGTTATTGCACTCAATGCCGGTGTGGTCGATCATTTCAGTCTGACACCGGGGCTCAGCGCAGTGGATTGGGCGCGTGTCCTCCCCAGTCTGAATTTCCGGTTGTTGCAGGGGTTCAGCATGGGACGGCCAACGGGTTTCGGCAACCCAGAGCTGCGCGATGTCTCCGCGGCGGACCTCGATGCCTTCCTTGCCCGCCATCCAAGGATCAGCCGCCTGGAGTATGTGCCACAATTACCATCAGCATCCACACTTGGTCCACCCACATTGTCTCTGGTATCCCTCCCTTACTTGACGAGCCTCACAACGACGCCGGCACATTTCATCCACCTCCACTCGGCCCCAAACACATTCCCCGAGCTTATCGAGCTAGTTCTCTTCGCACCTCCATCGATGCCCGCAGAATTCGCCCAGAGGGACTTCGCAGAAGTGCTCCATCTATTAGCGGGGAGCGACAGCGGAGTACACAGCCTGCGCATGCGCTTCCCCGGTGCCTGGCTCGCCCCGCACCCCACAGACCTCCGTATCGAGTGTCTCGCGGGGATCCTCATCTTCGGCGAGTTCGCTCTCGACGCCCCCGCGCTCGCCGAATTCCTGGCGCCGTTCGAACCCGGGTTGAAGCGGATCGAGTTGCACCCAACGGACGGGACCATGTTCGAGCGCAAGCGATGCGTCGAGCAGCTGCAGCTGCAGCTTCCGTGGTTGGAGGACGTTTCATGTTCCCGCGCGGAGTCCCGGATACAGACGATATCCCTCTCGACCAAGCGTCAGACCATTTCGAGGAAATACTCGGATTAATAATTGGCAGGTCAGTGGTGCATGGCCAGCTTTTGATGTACTAGAAATACATGTATGCACTGACTGGCCACTGAAGTCCTGTTCCCGCACGGTTGTTGAATAACGAATGGGCCTGCGCTGAGTAATGCGCTGCAGCGTTCAGGAGTGCGAGGGCGTGCGCGCGGCCGACGTCGCGCGCTTCCACCCAGGACGCCCGCCTTGAGATATCGCGGGTATAAAGGCAAGTCAGAGGTCAGAGCTCGCCTTTTGTGCTACAGTGGGGGACAATCAAACCCATCAACTCACCTAGAACTTTATATACTTAATAGAGAGCTTAGCTGACTTCAGAATCAGATTCAGCACCTCAAAATAAGCCTAAAACAATTTTTTCGCGAATTTTCCACGAGGAATTACGTATGGCCAAATTTTTGGCACCTTTGAACAAAAATTGTGTGTACCTATCTCGGCCCCTTGAGCCTTCCTGACGCCTCCAAAGCCCTCAATGCCTTCTCGGAAATGGTGCGGTGTGACCTATACTTCTTCACAGCCCAATCTGCAGCCCACCCAGTCAGTCCCAACCGGTAAGCACTTGTAAATCACCAGGAACAGTTGATAAATTTGCGAATGACCTCAGGTGGACAAGCATCCAACCACTTGATGGATGCAGCTTTGGCCTGATCAAAATTCTTCTTTTCTTCCTCCCGATCTCTGTATTTGGCCCATCCCCAATACTTGAACAATTGTTAGATACTTGTTGTGAGTGGGCAAGAAAATATACTAAGAAAATATAATTACCATTTCAATGGGGTTCAATTCGCAGTGGAACTTGGGAAGAAAGATCACTGGCAGCTATGTGACCCAGGAATGCAAGAGAGCGGGCCGGATTTTGTTGCTTCTCCGAAGTTTGGACCAGGTGACAATGTGACAGCGACACTGTGACACATAATTCACAGGCGATTTTTGAAGGAACCATTCGTTGGAATTTTTTGAAAACATCGGCATCATACTCAGCTCATTGAAAAGAGTCTATAGGAATATTTTCATGATTTTACTATAGGTTTTGGGGTGTGGCCATTGTTTGGGAGGTCAACAACAATAAATACACCTATATCTCAAGAACGGCTCGTGGGATCAGGCTAAAAAAATTTCACAAGGACCTCCATTAGGTCTACTTTGCATCCCGATCAACTCCGGGGGTTTACTATAACCTTCATCAAAGTAGATGGGTTTGATTGTCCCCCACTGTAGTTCAACGCGGTCATGTGATGTATTGTGTTTTGCCATGAGTGAAAGTTCACCGCAATACATTAATAGACTGCCTGAGATAAGTAACAAATTCCCGCGTTATTAATTAATCATATCACAACGCTCAGCATGGTTCACTGGACGAGGTACAGGATCTATGATTCTGACATCTCATTCCAGAAACAAAAGCCCCGAAGGACTGTCAGCTTGCCAACACCTTGCGGAGTCAGCGGGTCGTCCACTCCCCCAATTGAGGAACCACGGACACGCCGACAAGCTCGGAAATTGCTGCGATGACTGATACATTGCGGAGGATGGATGGCATCAGAAGTTAATTCAGAACCAGGCCTGGGTTCGCATAATCTGGCAACTTGAAGGTATGGAAATGAATTACATTCCCGGGCTCACCGAGTCAGTCTCACGTCGCCGATTAATTACTCCCGGATGTTTATTTTCCTGTCCCGGACCCTTAAGCCAGCGGCCTAGACCCCCAGGAAAATTCCCGTGCCTCGAGGTGGATGATCTGTCAAAGTGGAGAGTGGGGAATTGATCCCCGCGAGCGTTATTAGTCCTTTTTGAGTTGGCTCTGATCCGTTTGATGGCATTGGTGATCCGGGCATTTGCCGCTTCTCTGTCGTCTTTCAATCCTCCATCTACCACGGATGACCATACTTATCCCGTCTCTTAATGTTGAACCACAAACCCACACACTGCCTTGCCCGGACTCTGGATTGATTCTCTTTATTCAGACCTCTCGCGTCAACCCGCTGCAATCGTCATCCCGCTTGCATGTCACACTTGTAGCGACTCGCAGCCACCGGAAAACACGCCACTGTAGAATGTCGAAATTCCATGCACAGTGGATCCTTGCTGGAAACTGGGGAGTATATTGCCTAAATCCGTGACGCTATCGTCGAAATTTATCAGTGGGTAACTAGCTAATTCGCGATGAATAGCTGACGAACATCGGCTCGCCTCTTCCCAATTGCCCTAGCCTCGGGGGGTTATCCGTCCGCATGTCCCAGGTACCCTGCCGTACGCACTCTCCATTTTTTTCCACCAGGGTTAACCTCGCGGCCTGGTCGATAATCCACGACATCATGTATAACGACCTACCGCATTGCAGGTACATCGCAGTGAATATTCAGACAGCGACCTCGCGCTGCTTGGCCTACAACATCCAGAGCACACGTCTCTCATGCGGTCTCCACGCTTTCAACTTTCTCAACTTCCACGTACCCGCCTATCAACGCCACGGTTGTCATCACGAAACTTCTTTCTGTCTCAGTGTCTGGCGTGCCCTGCCGTCCACAGTGCGGCAGGGAGCATTTCACATGCCTCGTCAGGGCCTTCACCTTCTCTCTCCTTACCGACCCCCAAGTCCCGGCCATTTGCCTATTCTCGGCTTCCCCATTGGCAGACTCCCCGAATGGGGATCTCTCGCCGCTTGATTGACTGTGATGGGCTCGGAATCTATCTAGATCTCTAACGACAGAAGCTTCCGCCGCTATTTAATGAGCCGGGGGGCCAAATCTAGCGCTCTCCTCCCCGCTGAATGCCCACCCGCGGGCCCATGCGCTCCATGGACGACCCCGACCCCATTGCGGCGGCCCTGGCGCCCCCGGCGAACGAATCACTCGAGGACCGGCGTCTACGCATCCAGAGTGAGCGCGCAGCGAAGCAGGTGTCGGATGAGATCGATGAGCAGCTGAGCAAGGAGCGGCAGCAGCTGAAGCGGCAGGCCAAACCAGTGAAGCTCCTCCTTCTTGGTGCGTGACCAGGCTGTCGTTCCTTGAGCTGATAGCTGACGGCGGCGATTGAAGGCCAAAGCGAATCAGGTGTGCCATCCCGTACTATCGCTCATTCCCTGCTGAGTCCTCCGAGGGAAATCCACGACGCTGAAAAGTACGTGGTTCTACCATATTCCTCACATCCATCTCACAGCTTGCAGACTTCCAATTGATGTATGAGCCGAAGGTAGAGCTGCGTCCTGGTACCCATCACGATCCCTGTCTAATTTACGCCCACAGGCGTTCCGCACCGAGCGTGCCTCGTGGCGCGCGATAATCCAGCTCAACGTTATTCGCTCCTTCCGTATCATCCTCGACGCTCTCGCTCGCGCCTCCAGTCCCACCTCCTCCCCCGACGCTTCCAGCCCTCTCGACCCCGAGCTACTCGCGCTCCGCTCGCGCCTCCTCCCTCTTGTACAGATAGAAGCCCTTCTCCTTCGCCGCCTTTCCGCGCCGGACACCGATGACTCCGCCCTCTCGGCCGACCACCCGCCCAGCCCGACGACCACGCGCAGCGCCTCCCCACCCCCGCTCCAGCTCCCCACCGGGCGCGCAGGCAAGGAGGTCGCGGTGCACTCGGGCGCTGCGTGGAAGAAGGTCTTCATGCGCGAGCCTACGGGACGCGAGAGCGTCGCCACGCAGGACATCATTGACTGGGACGCGCCAGACGACCCTGGCCCGATTCTCCACGCGTGCGGCGCGGACATGCAGCGCCTATGGGCCCATCCGACCGTCGGTGCGATCCTTGCGCGCCAGGGCATCCGGCTGCAGGAGTCGTCGGGGTTGTGCGTGTCTCGTTACTTGTGCGTGGTGCTGCGGGGGCTGATGCACGGTCGGCAGCTTCCTGGATTCGCTGGAGGAGGTTACCTCGCCGCACTATATCCCGACGAATGGTACGCGCTCAGTGTGAATACACCCTCCGCGCTTCCTCACGTCTCGTCTTCCAGACCATATCCTTCGCGCCCGCCTGAAAACTCTGGTATTGCCTCCGGCTCACTGGGTTCCGCGCTTCCTTATGATCTTTCTCACAGGGCGTGTCAGAACACCGTATGAAGCTTACCGATCCTCGTGAGACCATCATGTCTCGGAGTCGCCGGTATCTAACTCGTTTTCAGACGGCGGCATCACTCGCGCATTCCATATCTTCGACGTCGGAGGCCAGAGGTCGATGGTGAGTTTCCGTTTCGTATTCAGCTCCGCATTCCCCCAAACTGATGTGTCCCTATGCAGCGCCGTGAGTCCCCTTGTCCCCACACCAAAGCCTGCTAATAAGTGAATAAATTAACCAGCCAAATGGATCCCTTACTTCGACGACGTCGACTCGATCATCTGCCTCGCACCCATATCTGCATTCGACCAGGCCCTCGCGGAAGACCACACAGTCAACCGTCTCGTATGTTGCCTCAATCCTCGCATCCCTGCTCCGCCCCTCACTGCGCGCGTCGTAGGCTGACTCCTTCGAAATCTGGACCACGATCGTGTCGAACAAGCTCCTCGCACACACGAACCTCATACTCTTCCTCAACAAGGTTGATATCCTGCAGGCGAAGCTCGCCGCGGGCATCCGCCTTGTGGACTTCGTCCCCAAGTACGGCCTGCGCCCGAACGACTACGACAGCGTCTCGCGGTGTGCGTACCTTCAATCTAATCTGCTTCTCCGCGCGCGTACTGAGACAGCGGGCAGTCTTGCACAAACAGTTCCGTGCGTCTCCGCCCCGCGTTCCCCAGTCGATACGGTGCTGATGCTGATATGCATCTACGTAAGATGCGGTCCTGACGAAACACTCGCCGGCCCCGCGGCCCTTTTACTGCCATCTTACGAATGTTATCGTCAGTACCACCTTTTACCTCCCGTCCTCCCGCCTCGCTCACGTATGTATGTCCCAGGACACCAAATCCACAACCTACGTGCTCGCGAACAGTGCGTTTCCATACCCTTCTGCCTTGATGACCCGATTACTCAGGCAGGAACGTGCAGTAAAAGACATGCTGATGCGCTTCAACCTCAAGGAGTCTTTCCTCATTACCTGACGCCCGCGCGGACCCACACGGCTGCATGTGGTGATAGCCCCAAAACCCGCGATATGCGCGCGCACGGAGCCCCGGCGCCCGCAATAATCAATCTGCGCGGCTATCGAAAGATCGACAGTTGACAACGCTTCGCGCCCACCGAGAGTCGCGTTCCGTCTCCGTGAGAGACGGAATCCACTCTCCATTACCAAGCGCCGCGTACGTATTGAAATAGCCATTCAGGCGGGTTCCACGGAGATTGCGACACCTAGATGTTCATATGTAGACGGTGAATTCGACAGCTAAATGCGCGCCTCGTTGTGGTGAGAATTTTAGTCTTAGTGAGACTTTGATGTCCAGCTTATGGCAACTCGTCTGGCCTGGACCTTCGCGATGGCTTAAGGCTATCTGGGTTGAAACTTTTCACTTCATGGAGCTCCGGACAGCTTAATGATGTCCTTGACTAGGACCGTTGTTGCCTGGTTCGAGTTCTGCTCTGGACGGCTGATCTTCAGCTGGGAAACAAAACTTTATAGACGACACCGCTCAAATATCACGAGGCACCCTCGCAGAGCTCCGCGCTGCATCCACGCTGAATCACTCCCTATTTCACGAAACTGCGCTCGATTCGCTTTGCAGGGAACAGACCACAATCATTAATCTCATTCGATGTATGCCCACCGATCTTTGGACAACCGCAGACGTGGTCCATGCCAGTGGAGCATATGTCTCAAAAACTCTGGTGGCCTTCGCGATTTATATTTTTTGCCTTAGGTCATGGCTCGCGCCTGCTTTCCAGCGTGCCAAATGCCCAATCGTCGCTTCCGATTGGGACAGGCTTTTGAAGTACTCGCCGCACGTCAAGTCTCTAGAATGCCGCGATGTCTACGGAGATCCATCCTTGTCGGACGCATTCGAAGCTCTTCGTGCCGGGTTCCTACAACAGCATCTGCTTCCGAGAATGGAACGACTTTCCTGGAACCACTCAGATTCAACCAGTCTCTCTTGCATCGATCTCTTCCTTGGACTGCGAATTACGTCGATCATGCTCAGGAACTATGGGTCCGACGCCCACTACTCTGTACTTCCCAAGCTGGCACATAGATATCCTGCGCTCACCGTGGTCAGTGTAGCTCCTGGTCCGATGGAATCGCAGGAGCTGCTGCGTCCCGAGCTCCGAGCTTTCTGCCTTTGTGCGCGCCCTGACACACGTCCAGCTCCTGGACGTCGGCTGGCTCGATCTCACCAGTTTCATGCACATTGGCCGGTTAACGACTCTCCAGTCCCTGAAAGTTAATCGCATTCCGATTTCTTTACCTGATACTACGCGGCGGGCCGCCTGCTTGCCAACCTTCGTGCCGCCCACATCTTCATCTCACCGCTTGTCTCGGATCCAGCTCCCTCGACAGACATCCTTTCACTCACAAGGGGTGCCGGTCCGTGAATGCCGGACCAAGTGTCGGTCGGTTGGTTCCAATGGTTCGGCCGCCAGGCCAATTTTTTCTCTCTGGGAACCATCTTGTTTTTGGCTGGAAACAAGTATTGGTGTCTCAGAGCATACAGACCTTCACACATAGCCCGAGGACCTTTATTCAATGCAATATCGCACCATTACCGGCGAAATCACCCAATTCGGATGCGGGCGTGGCATATCATGGGTAAATAACTTGTAAAATCACAAGGAAATCAAAATTTCACTTGCCGCCCTCGATAACGACAATCCCCGCTTCTTTCGATGGCTTTGGGAAGCCCGGTGGGTGAAGCGAAATATAGCTAAGGTTGTGTGAGGCATGTGTCTCCATCGCCCCGCTGGCAAGCGCTGTCGGGTTGGGAAATAAAGTACCTTATAGGCTAATTAGAGTACAAAGAATTGGTGGATGGATTCAGATGAGAGTTTTCACTGATCTTCGTGACCGAACCAACGACCCAAGTGCCGTGGATTGGGCGCTGAATACGATTTAAGTGCGTAGGTGAGTCAGCACGTGATAAGTTCCCTTATGGGGGTATTACGTAGTTGGTTGGTTCACCCCGAGGGCGAAAATTTTAAAAACCGACACCGGTTCCTTTATTCACAGATCAGAACCCCCTTGTTCACTCACAGACTCCGGATTCTTGCAGCTGATACAGCGTCCTAGTCTCTCGTAGACAGACGCTTCAACGAATGAAGCTCGTACCTCGCTTGTTCCAAGAGTGATTGCATAATCACTGATAATCACATGGCCAAATCGACGTTCGTTTTCGACAAATTCTGGGACACTTCTCGACATTGTGAAGAGAAAGAAATGTGTACACAGCTTTCACAGCCCCATCTCTGTAACAATATCATGAAACGTCGCGTCCTAAATGAGAATGGGCTCGCGCCGTTTGAGGATTACATAATAGGCGAGCACCCCCGCGGTAACAAATAGACTAACAGCGTCCACTGCCAGAAACTACATTCAAATTTAGCCCATACTTAGCGCCAGAGGTGGTATAAAACCGGGCTAGAGCAGACGTGAAGGCCATCCAAATCCTCATCATCAGCAATTCAACATCCTCTCCTCGCTCTCGCTCGTGCTCGTCGTACTCGCACTCCACACGCAAGGGCCAGTATCCCCAATGTCCTCATCGAACGTCAGCCTATTGGCGCCGTTGGTCCATGCAGCTGCAAGACCATTGGAGGCGTCACAGTCTGTACCGGGCTGGGTGCACTCGTTGAAGACACCAAAGTAGAGGTATGTGCGCCTTTTGTGGATCGTATGCGCAGACTGATACGCTCTAGTCAGGCCAGCTGAACTTTGCGGCGGGAATCTGTTAGCATCGTGTACCTGTATCTCGTCGAGTTGACTATACCGAGTGCTGTGATTTGGGAACTGGAACATTCATTAACATGGCGCCTCATCAGCTGAGCGTCATGGGAATCGCCACCGTCTTGCAAGCACACTACTGGCTGTTAGTACTTCAATGCAACGATGCCCGCTATCCCCGAAGTCAGTATGAAGGTTTGAAACGCAAGGAGAAAAACGGAACAAAATGGTGGGGTTCAAGACAAGGACGGCTCCTGCTGAGATCTGGTACTCCACATCTCGCAAATCCTATACAATCCGGCCTTGGACCGTTCGAACCAGATGAAATTGCAGATTTCAATAACCCCCGATATGGGAAAGGACCTACAAGTCGGGTGCACAAGGTGCAGGCCACATCGCCTTTGAACGGTTCTACTGGGAGTCGGGAGCTTGATTTATCAGGCAGGGATATCTAGAAGATCCCGATTAGAACTTGAAAAACATGCAGGGCTACCGTTGCGCAGAAACCAGAGAAAAACTTACCTAACGCGGCGATGGTCCAAGTTCGAATCGAACGAAGGCCTCCTGTTGGTATAACGAACCTTCTTTTAAGCAACCGTTAGAGCTCAGAAAACATGGAGGGCTACCGTTGCGCAGAAACCAGAGGAAAGCTTATCTAACGCGGCGATGGTCCAAGCTCGAATCGCACGGATGCTTCCTGCTGGTATAACGAACTTTCTGTTAAGCAACCGTTGCAAGCGCAGGCAATTCCGCCTTTGAACCATACTAGACACAATCAGTGCCCAGAATTTGTTCGAAAACTCGGCGCGCGCTTGGGCGCGCGAGAGATTCAGCGCGGAGACTCCGGAGAGAGTAGATCTGCGAGGGCGGGCCTTGAGTTATGTCAGGGGTTTAGTCTGGAGGTCTTTGAATCATCGTTGAAGAACAGCCGTCCAAAGTAGACCTCGAGCGGTGCAAGTCAAGGACATGGGAATTGGGAGAGAACGGCGTGCCGGCTCATTTCCGATCAGATCGGAGGCCAATACACATGCGCAAAGAACTGCACAGCCATCCGCTTTTTGCGCTAAACCTCCATTTGACCTCCATTCTCACCAGTCAATTGCCAGTCGAGGATAATGTCTAAACTTGCAGTGGGTCCCCGGATCGAAGCTTCTAATCCATTCTTTTGGCAGCCACGGGTCCAGGTAAGTCGCTTCGCATGTCTTGCGCTAGAGCTTCATTTCAGGCCCCGGGAAGCTCCACCAAAGGGTTGTCCGGAAAATTCTTGGATTTGGGCCTCAAAAACCCATAATTTTGTGGTGTTCCAGAACTCAAAACCCCGAAGTCGGACAGGGGTCATCATGTGGGTTACGCGTGATTGCGTCCCTGATGTCCCTAGCTTCTTCGCTTCGATATCTCACGATTCCCCAATCTCGCTCGGCATCCTGTACATCCTGGCCGTACTGCTCGACAGCGTGTGTCCTTTCCCCTCAATTGGTTCCTCGTTCCCTATAGCTTGACTGCCTAGTCCAGCGCTGGAGCAACGATCCTGCTGAAATCTCCCGAACGACAGACACGTACCCCTGCACTATATGATTCGAGCAACGTGTGACGGAACTCCACAAGTTGCAATCCTGTCCTTACACTGTATGGATCGTGGAACGTACGCAAACTCCAAAATCACTGTGCCGATTGCGGCAGTCGTGGATCGGCGCACAAATAGCGCACTTGTGCACATGGTCGCGTTGTAATCTGACGGTAATTTTGGACTCCCTTACTTCTGTACCCACCTGTCATCTATTCGACTCACCACTTGCAATGCCCGCCATATCGTCCGGCAAAGTCCTCGTCTCTGGTGCGAGTGGCTTCGTCGCCACCGTACGTCCCCAACAACTCGAATAACGGTACCCACGCTGACTGACTTCAGTGGGTCGTGCGCTCCCTCCTCGAGGAGGGGTTCGCTGTGCGCGGGGCCGTTAGGACTGAGAGCAATGGCACCCACCTACAAGACATGTTCACCTCGTATGGCAACAAGTTTGAACTGATCGTGGTACCAGACATGACTCAGGTAAGTGCCCCAATGAAGTGGTGGAACCCTCGTGTAACGACGCTGGTCTGCAGGAAGGCGCATTTGACGAGGCAGTAAAGGGCGTGGATGCCATCGAACATACGGCGTCGCCGACCGAAGATCCTGAAAGTGAGTTGTCCGCTCCATTATGATGCCCATTGATACCATTCGATGTAGCGCTGATCCCCGGGGCCATACAGGGGACTCTGGGCATGCTGCACAGTGCTCTGAAGCACGGGTGCGCTTCCGTGTCTTATTCCTTAGCAGCTGCTTCACACGTTAGCAATGCACAGGACATCCGTCAAGCGTGTCGTCGTGACGTCCTCCGCAGCAGCAATCCAGCAGGTCGAGAGTGAACCGAAGACGTTCAGCGAGCTGGATTGGAACGAGCAGGCCCCCGTGGAGGTCGCGGAAATGGGGCGCGCGGCGCCCGATATGACGAAGTATCGTGCGTCTAAGACGCTCGCCGAACGAGGTTTGTGCGCTCTACTGTTCAGGAGAAATTGAGAAACATTTGTGGGATAGCCGCATGGGAGTTCGTGGAGAAGCACAGGAGCGAGATAGCGTGGGACTTGGTGGTACTCCATCCGCCCGCCGTCTTCGGGGTCCGTCTTCCCTTCGCTCGTTCGGTGATGCATCTGACGTTATGTAGCCGCATATTAATGCCGCGCCGACGCCCGACGCGCTCAGATCCACTTCCCGGTGGTTCTACAACGCGCTGACCCAGCCTTCCCACCCCGCGCAGCTCAATAGCGGCTTCTGCTGGGTGGACATCCGCGACCTCGGCCGCGCGCACGTCCTCGCGCTCCTCAAAGCCGCCGCCGGTGGCGAGCGCATCCTTGTGAGCGCAGGCCCATTCGTCTGGCAGGACTGGCGTACGTCTGATCTCGCTGCCTCCAACATTTCCGGGACGCAGCCTCACCCCTCCCACAGTGGACGCTGTGGCCGACTCGCCAAAATTCCAGAAGGGTGTCCCTGGTGCAGGAAAGGACGCTGTGCATAAGATACGCCTTGACACGAGCAAGTCGAGGCGTGTGCTTGGCATGGAGAAGTATCGTGGGATGGAAGAGACTGCGAGAGACACGATCGAGGATTGGGCGGCGCGGGGCTGGTGATCAGAAAGGTCAGACGGAGACCGTGTGTAGTAAAATCGAGTGATGGTGAGTCTCAATGTATAAATTTATCTAACAACTGTACGGTACGAACAATTCAGCGGCCAGTGAGGGTATCTTTTGATGATTTCAAGACATAAATGTCGCACCTGGCCTGAAAAGGTTCTAGTTCTCGAGAAGCACAGAGCTACCTTGTGTGGTGCAGTATTGTTACAGTACCACCTTTTATACAGCCGGTTGGTTGTTCCAAAGCATCGAATGTCCAGCGTATCCTAGTCCACGGCTTATGTCAGCTAGACTCAAATGAAAGCCGTCCATCTCATTAGGAGAACGAATACACAACACCAAATTTCATCATGCGGTCGCTGAAACTTCAGAGCAGTCCGTACCGTCGTCACTTCAGGCTACCTCAAACCAGACCTCATTAGGCTCATCTTGGTCAATGAGTGATGGGACCTAAGGGTCTCCAATACGTGGGTGCATACCACCTGTATGGGTGCGCCCAGGGCGGTGGGTGCATCCAACCTAGTCCTACCATGGGTCCACCCACATGTCACGTCACGACACATTTGGGCGCACCCAGTACGCTCTGCTGCCCAGCTCGTTTTTGGGATTCTGGGGCCTCCGCGGGGCCCAAATCGTGGCCCATGCTGGGCTAGACTGTAGCCAGGCATCCTACCTGTCTGTAGACGGCTATACAGCTGCTAGGGTGCACTGTCGAGTGCTTCAGCAGCCAGCAGAACACCTTGGGCTCAGCTCGTTTTGGGGATTCTTGGGCCTGCATGGGGCCCAAATCGCAGCCCTTGCTGGGCTATACTGTAGCTGGTCATCCTTCCTGTCTGTAGATGGTTATACAGCAGCCAGTAGTATAGCACAGGCTGTCCTTGATGCATATCCCTGGCTTACTTTGCTTCGGCCCATGCTCCATGG